>JAOANK020000042.1:1920846-1935647 GCA_026257165.2 Telfairia occidentalis | reverse complement strand
TTGTGCAACTTATTTATGGGTCTCTACTTCCCTCTCGTAGTCATCTTTTATGGATCAATGCAGTAAAGGCTATCTCATTCGAATTATAGTTTGAACGGAATCAACAGTTCTTTTGATAAAAGTGCAAGCCTTCGTTTGAGTGTTTTGATTTGGCTAAATTTAAGGCTTCATTGTGATGTTTTCTTTTAGCTTCTTTCGCGAATTATTTCCCAATGCTATTTGTAGTAATTGAGATGCTTTGGATTTTTCTCTTTAATTTTCTATTTTTTTTACTTCTTTGGGAGTTTGTATTTTTAATCTCTTTTATTCTTTCATATTTTCAATGAAAAGTTGTCTCCTACCAGGAAAATAAAAAAGCGTCCAAGGACATCTTGATTGATCATCTCTAACTTCAAAAGGAAAGTTGTCAATCCTCTCGATCAGAGCCACCCAACTGCATCTCTCAATAAAAAAAGGCCTCTTCTATTTGCATTCCAGCACGACTTAATGGAGGCCTCTTTCCTTGAGAACAAGGCACAAATGTGGGGGAAAGTCTTAGACAAAGGGTTGTCGTCCGCCTAACAATCTTCGCAGAAACGAATCTTCTGCTCATTTCCAACAATGAACTTAGTGAATCTGAGGAAATCTCTATATTTGTCAATCTCCATCCAAGAGTGCCCCCTAGCTTTTCCTTTCGCTTCCCTAGGAAGCCATTCATAATGATCATTCTAGTAGATGGCCACAATTATCCTTCTCCAAAAAGTGGTTTCCGTTTTGGTATAGATCTCCACAGCCACTTTGTTAGAAGAGCCCGCGTAAATCTCCACAACCACTTTGTTAGAAGAGCCCTATTTCTTTTCTTTGCGCCGGGTAATCCACTTCTAGCCCGTGAGAAGCAAAGGCCCAACTCACCAAATGGCCACCTGGATTCTAGGTAGGTGCCTCCACTCCATATGAAGTCACTCATAATTTTCTTCATATTCTCGCTAGCTTCTTGGAGTGCTTTAAGGAGGGAAAAGTAATAGATAGGTAGACTATTAAGGATTGCTTGGGCTAAAGTTAGTCTATCCCCTCGACAAGAGAACACCCCTCCACTTATCCAATTTTGCCTCAAGTTTGTCAACAATGGGCTCCAAGTAGAGGATCTTTGATTGCCCATGAGGGGGAAGCTAAGGTAAGGAAATGACAACTAGTCAACAGAACAACCGAAGCGACATGCTAGAATCTCCACCTCTTTACCACTGCTTTTGATTCTAATGAGAGCTTTTTTGGATAAATTCAATGGAAGCTGAAAGCCAAGAAGAAAGACCCTTAGAATCAGCCACGAGATCGGAGGGTGTCAACCAAATTAGGGAAAAAATCAATGTGTCATCAACGCATTGACGATGAGTAACTTCCATCGAACCACTACCAATTTTGAGGCCCTTTAAAATTCTACTCTCACAGCAGAAGTGGATCAAATGGCTTAATGAATTACTTATAACAGTTCGTTTGTGATTGGATCGGCAACCAGTGCTCCAAACTGATTAGCATATTCAACAGAAACCTTGTTTACTAATATAGTGCCGATCCCACCATATGTTTTATGTGCCTCAAGCATGTCTGGAAGTGGAAAATTGCAGCAAACATCACAATTTAGTAAGAAGATATACAACGGGCTGTCTTCCAAGATAATATCACTGACGTAATAAATGCCCCCGCACTGAGCAGTGAAGTTTATCCTCCTTCAAGTACCTCACTGGCAGTCTCAGCCTTGGACAATGAAGAAACGCATAAGGCGAATTCTCGCTCCTCGTAAAATCGCATCAGAAAAATTTGAGCTAAATTTGGTATCCTTTTGCAAGCAGAGATAGGATGGTGAACCATCGGTTGGCAAGCCAGAGGGAAGAGAGGCTTCGGAGTATTGAATGAAAGAGGCCGAAATCCGGTGCCTTTAGTTGGGCCACCAACCATGATAACAGCAACCACTTTCCATGAGCTCTCCATACTGAAAACAAAACCTTAAATCCTGAGCTCCAAATCTGTGGCTTTTAACTTAGTGATTGTACCTCCACGTGTTTGGACGCATCAAGAGTTATACACTAGAACATCCTGTTGTGCTTTGATGCTTTGAGCAGCATCTTTCTGTTTTTTTTGGAATGTTTCCTTCTTTAATGCATGTTTTTACTTTTTAATTTGCTTAAGTTAGCTTTGCTGTTGTGCAATTTGATATTAAATGGTTCCTCGTGTTTGGGTGTTTAGAAGACCTATGTTTGGGCCCTGAAAAACATTTGTTAGTAAAAAGGTTTTCTATTGTATATGATTAGGATGCCATTGGATGCTTGGCTTCCATCATGGACTCCGGGATGACCAAAAAAGTTTTTATGTTGCTGCTTGAGAGGTTTCAGTTTTTAAATACGAAGGGTGAGTTTCAGGAGCCAGGAGGTAATGCTGATGAACTAGCTCAGAATTCTGAAGGAAATATTGGGACAACAGAGATTAATCTTCAAAGGTAAATCCATGGTCTTTTCCGTGCAAAATGTTGTAGGTTAAAATTAAAATAAAATTTAAGTTATATGCGCTGACAATACCTATCATTTTTGTGTCTTAGTTTGTAATGAGTCTAGGCTAGGATTTTAGGTTGTTGGACCTGTCTGAGTGAGGAAGTTCAAACAATTTATTTTAAGATAAATGACAAAGCAAGAATTTTATGGATAAGAACGATACTTCCCAAGATGTTGGTTTAGCAGATGCATATTTTTATGGATTTCGGTGTGCACAGTACCGATGTTCCATGAATTCATCGTCTTATTTATGATATAGTGGACTTTGTATTTCAAGCAAACAGAGAGTTGCTCTCTGTTTTCTCTCTCTCTTTTGTTGCTTCCAACTTTCTTGGTGAAAATAGAGTTGAATCTCATGAGCTCCCAGAGATTTTTTCAGTTTTTTTTTAACAAGAAATAAAATTTTCATTGATGGTTGCAAAGTTACAAAATAGATCAATAACAGCAAGACTACTGATGGTAGTCAAAAGAAAATTAAAGAAAAACATGGAGGCGATATAAAAAACTAAAACCTTAAATTAAACCCCTTTTATTTGACTCACAACTTGTGGATCGAGAACCTCCTCTCTTTTGTGTTCTATAAGAATTAAATGAGATTCACTTTTTCATTAAATTGGATCCATGTCTACAGACTTCAACCTATTCAGATTTTAAGTATAACAGGATTGAGAATACAGATTTTCAAAATCAAACACAGTTCAGTCAACGTATTCAGATTTTAAATTTGAAAACTTTGAGAACAACTCAAATCTATTTCAAACTAAGTCGAACTGTATCTTCAACTCAATTCATATCTACTTGAACACCAAAGACATCTCTTTCCATCTGAACACCAGCATTGTATGAACTACTCAAGCCTCAAACCATCTCACCAAAGTCAACCATTAAAACAAAACAGCTGACCTCAAGGCACTAATGTCTTCAAATCCGTCAGCATCTTCTTTGGATTAGAAGTAATGATGAAAAATCCAAACCTAGAAGCTAAACAATCAGCATCCTTTTCTTTTGTTTAGGTAAGAACACACTTTAATTGAATAAATAAAAGAATACAAGGGCGCATAAAAACAAGCCACACAAAAGGAGAGCCTTCCTAATTGGGACCCTATCTTCTATGAGCAAAATTTCATATTGGAAGCGCGTTTCACAGAAGAGGAAATGTTCAATGTGGTATGCAACCTTGGTACTAATAAGTCTCTTGACCTCGATGGATTTATTGATGAATGCTTCAAAAAAATCTTGGAACGTCCTCAAGAAAGACATCAATAAGGTGTTCAATGATTTTTTTGAGAAAGCTATCATAAATGCTAGTATGAATGAAACTTATGTTTTCCTCATTCCTAAAAAGGTGGATGCAAAATCGGTGGGTGATTATAGTCCTATTAGTCTTACTACATGCCTATACAAGATCCTTGCGTTCTCTCCAACTGCCTCAAGGTTGTTCTTCCATCCACTAATATGGAACAACGATCGACTTTTGTTGCTCATCGCAAAATTCTTGGTGCTTTCTTAATTGCCAATGAGATTATTTATGATTATCAAACTTGACATTGAAAAAAAGCCTTCGACAAAGTGAATTAGAAATTTCTAGATGAGATTCATAGGGTCAAGGGGTTTGGCAAAAAATGGAGAAGGTGTATCACCTTACCAACTTATTCAGCACCATAAAGGAATCTGAGGAAGCTTCGGGTTTAAATGTTATCATATATAACTTGGAACTCTTGGGCATCAATTTGGAGAATCAGATGCTGTCCAATCTTGCCTCCAATTTTGGTTGCAAATTGGGTTCATGGCTAATTTCATATTTGGGCCTTTCTTTACTTGGCAAGCCAAACAAAATTTCTTTTTGAGCTCCTATACATGAAAAGATTGAGAAAGGGCTCCAGACTTGGGGTTCATCACTCATCGGTTGGTAAATGCACTTTAATTAAAGCTTCTCTTTCGAATAAAGTGGCTGAATCCTTTGAGAAGTAGAAAGTATCTTTGGCGTAGTTCTAAAGGTACAAAAGTTTCACATCTCATTAGATGGGACAAGATCAAGTTGTCGATTGATGAAAAGGGGGTTTGGGCATGGATGATTTGAGGCTAAAGAATAAATCTCTCTTTGCTAAATGGCATTGGCGTTTCTATAGAGAAAGATGCTTTATGGAGGACAATAATTGCTTCTAGATATGGTACCTCTCACATTGGTCAAATGTGCAGATCTCTTCATTTCAATTCATCCTACGAGCCTTGGAAACACATTGCTAAATACAAGAACCTTGTCTACTAGAATATTTCTCACAAGATTGGTGATGATGCATCTACTTTCTTTTGGAAAGATGCTTGGATTGGGATCCTCCCTCTCCAATCATCCTTCCCTGCCATTTATACCTTCACTCTCAACAAAGAAGCATTGGTTTAAGATTGGAAGCAGAATGCTTGCTCATGGATCCTTCACTTAAGGAGTAACCTTACGGATGTGGAAGCTGATGTATTGGCCTGCCTTGTCAACATCCTTTCCCTTGCTATGAACTTGCACAACACTGACTTATGGGTCTGAACTTGGAAAAAGATGGTATCTTTTCATCAAAATCTCTCCTGCACTCTGTGGCTTCACATGAGAAAAATGAAATGGTTGCCTTCTATCGTTTTGTGTGGTAGGGTATCTACCCAAAGAAAGCCAAAATTTTCTTCGGAGAAATGTATCACTCTTGTCTAAACACTCATGATAAGCTACAGAAGAAGCTTCCTTGGCTATCTATCTCTCCTTCCTATTGCCCTATTTGCCATAACGGTCCTGATTCTCTAGCTGATCTCTTTAGCACTTGCAAATAGGCTAACAGTTTTTGGAATTTCATCACCACTCCCTTTGGATGGAATTTGGTTCGGTCGAAAGAGCCTTCTTGGCTCTTGCATCCTTGAATTTGTTTTAATGGGTCTTCGTTTTGAAGGAAAGAAAAAATATCTTTGGTCTAGCTTCATTCGTTTGTCGTGTGGACTACTTGGAATGAGAGATGCATGGATTTTCACCGACAAATACTATAGCTATGACATCTTTTTGGAATTTATTATGCATACGGCTCTCACTTGGTGTAAATTGTCCCACCTTTTTTTGTAATTACAGCTTCTCTTATGGCTAATTGGAAAAGTTTTTTTGTAAGTCCTTGGCCTTTTTGCCATTATATAATCATTTCAAACTTCAATGGAATAGTATCTTTTTCCAAAAAAAAAAAAGAAAAAAAAGAGAGCTCAACTAACTAAGAAATGGACTCCAATCCAAAATAATAAAGCCTAATTGATAGTTACAAAAGTTTGATGTAAGTGTAACCGATGTCCACACGGAAGCATTGAACCTCACTCCCTTCCACACCTCATTAACGATCTCTCAACTCTCCCAAAAATCCTATTATTTCTCTTGAGCTAAATACCCCAAAATATTATACAGACGCACACCTGCCAAAGGATTCTGCCTTTATCCCTAAAGGGGGATTCAGGAGAGTTTCAACAAGCATAGATTTGCCCAACTCCAAGATTTCCAAAAGTTCCCAAATTCCCCCGTAGGCACCATGCCAAAATGGAAACTTCTGAAATAGAGTCTTGGTCAGGTTCCAATTCTTCAATTCATTTCCAATAGCTGTCAAAGTCTTTCTTGGGTTGGTAAACCCATTTAAATCGTGGTATAAATTACCTTCTATAGACCATTGATGCATGGTTGGAATCAATCCTAGCTTTCCTCCGTCGGTTCTGCGGTCTTGCTCTCTAACAAGTGTATCTTTGCTTAGACATTGAGAAATTTGAGCCCTCCGTGAATTCTGTTTAGGAGAATTAGTCTGAGAAAGGATGATGTGGCCATTTTTCTGTTTAGGAGAATTAGTCTGAGAAAGGATGATGTGGCCATTTTTCCTAGGGTTCAGGTGTTCAGACCGAGGAAATCCTTTAAAATAAATCTTGTTCTTCTTCAATGGGCTAAGCCCATAGTTTGCCTACTTAAAATGTGTACTTGAAATGTGTACTGGCCCAACCATGAACTAAAATTTTTTCCTTCCCTTTTTTGCCGATAGAATAGTGTAGTGGTCCATTTGATTGGATTGGGCATGTATGGTTCTATTCAGCCCAGACCTAATTAATGGATATCTTCTGCAAAGTAACCCTAGCCATAATCATTTTTCCTCCTTTGCCGTTTAGCTTTCCACCAGCACCACTGATATTCTACACCTTTTAGCAAACATAGCTTCTTGGTTTGCCGGGCACCTTTACAATTCTAACCTTTAACTGTCGTCCCGTTCTCATCCCTTAGTTCCCATATGATTTCTTCTACTTTCTTCCGTTCTCATCCCTTAGTTCCCATATGATTTCTTCTACTTTCTTCTTCTTTCTCGTGAAATTTCCATTGTCGTTTCCGCCAATGCCCTCTTTATCTCTCCTTCGGCCACAACCTTTGGTGTGTCAATAGTTCTTCTTGGATGCATTATTGTCGTTGCACCTAAACACTTCTAAACTTATTTGATCGGTTTTCCCTAACATTTCGGTCGATATCCTTGGGACTGATCGTTGCCAACCAGCCACCTTTCGCCCTCGCTTGCAAATGCTTGAAAGCTTTGCGACGAATTTGTTGCTCCTTGTTGATCTAATTTGATTCTTATTTTTTCAACTGAAATTTTTTTGTTCTCTCTCCGATGCGATGAGTTTCGCCTCCCATCTTTAATTTTTGTTCTCTTGTCGGTGTTCTGCAATTTGATTCAACAGACTTGTTTCGTATTTCTTCCACTAATCGAAGTATTTTTTCCAACGCCTGTAGTATCCTATCATTACTTCTCTATAACCTTAACCATGACTCTAAATCAAGACTCATGACCAAGAATAACGTGCTCTAATACCAATTTGTTAGGTTCTCAAATTTAAGAAAATACACATGTATATTATAATATTAAAATGGAAATTACAATATAACAATAGCCTTTTGAGAGGGCTATCTCCCTCCTCCAATCCACTATGGACCGACTTTCGCAAAATATGACCTAACCCTAAATTATCTATCTCCCTCTATTTATAACCAAGCCACCCCTAACTAATTACTATTATACCCCTACTAATATTCCCAATATATCTCCATTAGTACTCTCACAGCCTCACCTGACAAAGTGCCCCGTCTAAGATGTACATAAAGTTAATTAGTTACCAACTCATTGGTGGTACATAGGGAGGTTTCATATGGGACCCTACCTCAATAGATGATAGTTGGCACCCACCCACCTAGCTACTCAATTTGTGTACATCAACATGATAAGAGATGGTAATTATTACTATCCTAAAAATATTTAAACATTCATAATCATGCATGAGGTTCTATAATCAAACATTCTTTGATGCAACATAACAATCATATATAACAGTCACATTCATAATTAACATTCATCACAAATTCATTCAAATCATCATACATAATTATCCGACCTAGCCCTAAAACATTCCGAAAGCAGAGCCACTTACCTCAAAAGCGATTAAAAATTATTTCTTAGGGTCAATCTACAAAAGTCCTTAGCCAAACCTAAAACAATTTCTCCAAAAATTAGCCAAAATAATGACACCAAAATTTAATTTTAAGAATTTTTAAAGGATTATAAAAAAAGAATAAATCCTCGGCATTATTGTTGTCGCCTACGTGCCCGGGAGAGGAAAGGGAAAAAGAAAACCGATAACGTTGCTCTTGGATGCCGGGGTGAAAACGTCTAGAAAAAAAACGAAAGAAGATTGCAACGTGGAGAGAAAGAAAATGACAGTTCCGATCAACTAACACAAAAAATTGGCATGGGAGGAGGCGGCTTTAGCTAAAAAAGATTTTTTCTTAAAAAAAAGAAAATTACTTTCATTATCTTTTAATTCTCTTCCAATATATTTTATTTCCTTCTCTTTTTTTAATAATTAACTCTTTTTATTTAATTAACTCTCTATACTTATGGATGCATATTTTCTTAACTAGAAGATTTAAAGTTCCAAAAGGAACTAGATAAAGAAAAACAAAAAACAATCAAAAGATTCAAATTGACTTATCTAATCACACAATTTGACTACTAAAATATTCTTTAAGGGTGCGGGGTGTTATATTCAATTTTTTAGAATATTCAACATGAGTTGGGTATTTCATCACTCTTCTAGAAGCTATGTTAGTCATCTTCTTTTCGGCCCCACTTTTGCTTCAAAAGCTCACTTGTTATGGGTTGGGTAAAGGCTATTTTATTTGAAATTTGATTGGAAAGAAATCAAAGAATTTTTCAAAACAAATTGTCTCAAAGTGTTGATTGCTTCTCTTTAGCAAAGCTTATGGCTTCTCAATGGTGTTCTCTTTCTAAGCACTTGTCACATTATTCTTTGCAAGATATTTGTTTGAATTGAGAGGCCTTTATTTCTCCTTTATTATTGTTCATTTCTAATTATTTTCACTTGCTTTCATTTTTTCTCCTTCTAGAAGTTTGTATCACTTGAGCATTAGTCTCTTTTCATACCTTTAATTAAAAAATTTATTTCTTGTTAAAAAACAAATTAGAAAGACTATGAAATCTTAAAAGTAAACTACAAAATCACATTGCAAACACTTGAAATTTAAAGCCTGTCATCACTAAATAGGTTATTATCCCCGTATTCTCATTGTTAGACTTATAGCCTTTTATATTTGTTTTTTACTTTTTCTTGTTAGGGCTAAAGTCTTATGAGATGGTTAAACAAATGAGAACCAACAACTTTTTATTTAAAATTTTCTTTTGTTTTACTCAATTTAAACATACTTTATTTTAAAAAATGTTACATTTTAGCAAGAAGCATACTTGGCTAGGTGAGAGGCTGAACCTAACTTTTGTGTGGAGTGCACTGAAGCACATGGTTTTTGTGGCTCTTAAAACAATGTTCCCAACAATTTCTTTCGTCTTCCTTCTTGGACTGTAGCCTTCTATTTTAGTTCAACAATTTATTTCTTCCTTTTTCTTCGATCCTCACTTTTTCCTTCGTCAACGTCAACCTTCAATTTTAGTTTAGTGACTTTTTTCTTCGTCATTCTTTATTCCTATCTTCTCCCTCCTTTGGCTTTAGCTTTCGATTTCCTTCTTTCGGGAGCAACAATTTTAGCCTTGCCTTTGATCAATATTTTGATCAACGTCAACCATTTTTCTTTCTTCCTTGAGCAACCTCTTATCTTCTTTTGCAAAAGTTTCTGGTCTTAGACTTTTTTGCTCCTTTGATTTTAATTACATTTTATTATATTTTTGGTCTTTTTCAACATTTGACCATTTTCTTTTGCCCTTTTTTTAAAACTTTTTATTTATTATTATTTTTTCTTTTTTGTTCTCATATCGTCTTGAAATCATTTGGGCATCCTATTTGGATAGGGGTCCATGGACCCCTCTTAACTTTCATTTTAAAAAATTTGTTATTTTTTTTACCCATCTCTTTTAATCTATCAGCTTTAATCATTTTTTAAATTTGTTGCGTCTAATTTTCAAGTTCTTAAAATTTGTTTCCATTTGATATTGATGCTTAATGGTAGGTATTTTCTATGGCAATGTTTCAATACAAGTTCATATTATATACTAATATTTATTTACTTATTTGAGTGCGTCTCTGTGAGGTGATGCTTTCAGATTTAAACCTTTTTCTTTTTGTAGATGTGTTATGTTGGAGCTAGCTTCGGCTATCATTAGAGGAGCTGAGGAGGATCTAGTTGATCTAATCTATAAATTTGTTAAGCTTTCTTTACAGGTATTTTTTTCTTTTCTTTTTTTTCAACTAAAGCATCAAATATTTGTGATTTTTATAACTAGATTGATTGAGTTTAATCTTTTAGCGGTTGAATTATCATTATTATTGAAACTTAGAGACCTCCATTAGGATATATTAATTAATGAAAAAAAGATGCACTTTTGGTTCCTTCAGTTTCAAACTCAACATTTTTATCGTTGAGGTTTGAGATAATCTCAATTCTAGTCCCAACCGTTAGCATTTTTTATTATGAAACTTATATTTATTAAATTGCAACGACCAGAAAACATTTACTATTAGGTTCGTTGAAGATCTTCGCCATTGCTTCCACCACCGCAATGCACTCCTCCATTATGACCTTCGTACAACTTGTTTCTGCTTCATGAATGCCAGCATAGCAGCAAGAAGCTGGAGCTAGACATGAACAACAACAAGGTGGTTGGAGTTGCGTGGTTGTCGGAGGAATTAGATGAGAGCTTCCTAAATCTTTTGCCACTGTCCTTAGCGTGACTATGCCCTCCCAGACTTTCCCCCACCACCCAGATCTGCTACTATCCCTCCCTTCGCCCCACCCTCTTGTTCGCCTCCTCTGACTCGACAATGTTTCATATCTGATCTTAGATCTGAAACTTTTAGATCTGGAAGAAGAGAGGGAGGCGAACGAGAAGGAGGTGGGAGTAGGAGAGAGACGTGAGAGATGGCGTTTAGCAGTATTGTGATAGGTAGTAGTGATGGTACTTGGCAGTGGTTGGCAGTGAGGTGGGCACCGAGCAGTGGGGGGTGGGGGAGGAAGGAGAGGAGAGAGGAAAGTGAATTTTTTTAAATATAAAGTATATTTGTTTGCCCTATCAGCAAATTAAATAATATGATTTGATAAATTTATGCCACATCAGTCTAAGAATAATAAAAAGTGTCAAGTCTGCTTTCTATTGGCTATAGTAACAAAGAACTCACGACAGGGACTAAAAACATGGATTTCTAGAACCTCAGGGGTAAAAATGTTAAGTTTGAAATCTTATGGACCCAAATGCAACCTAAGTCAAACCTTACATATCAAAAGTGTATTTTTCCCCAAATTAATTTATAATGCTTGTTAAATTCCGGCCTAGGAAGATGGTGAATACGTGAACCATCAAACTTCCAATTCTCATTGTACAATTCAAACTTTTAATATAGTAATTTTGCACATAAAGGTTTCCATCAAACTTCCAATTTTCATTGTACAATGAATGTGCTGAGGGGAAGATATCACATCCTCCTACTCATCAAAGTCAGAGATTTCAGAAAGATGTTCCAATTGGTTGTAACAAAATGAATATAAGATCTTACTTTATTTATTGCACCTGGCCATGTTTAAATGAGAAAAGAATGACGATTTAGAGATTTTGAATTTGTCTTATCACTATGTTAACTTATTATTGATTTCAAATATTTGACTTGTTAAGTTTGTTGGTTTGTAGGAACCTTATGAGTTGGGTCATCATGAAGCATATCAAACTCTGAGCAGAATTCTGGAGGTTAGGCATACCTGATACCATGCTACTTGGAGATTCAACTTAGGAAAAACTCAAGGAATCAAATCTTAGTCCTTTCTTTGAAAATCAGTTTTTCAGTCCATGGAGTATGCTGCTATTTGCAGTTAAGAGCTCCAACTTAATGGTAGTTGGAAATTAACAGTTACAACCATTTAATCCAGCTAGCAACTAATTGGTAGTTGGAAACTAACAGTCCCCTAAAAACATTCTAATTCAACCACGACTTAAAAATTGAAGTATGCAAGTTACTTTGTGCATGAAGCTCACTTCTACGGGCAATCCTCTGAAAACATTTTCCCCCCACATACCATCGTCACGCCCTTAATAAGGCCTAGCAAATCGATAATTAACTAAAACTCATCATGAAACTGTACTACTGAGATACAATATGTCTTATCACACTACATTGTTTTCCTATGCAATCTAGAATTTCTTCTATATTTAATTTGCCATCAAATACTAGAATTGCCCCTTACTTGAAATTCAGTTGATTTATGAATTAAATTCTTGTCCTTATTATTTGCTTTTTCTTCACTTAAACAAAAAATTTCTCTGCCTCCTTTGAATTGGAAGTCACTATCTTTGATTTCAATCCTTTCTTCAATACTATATCCTGACTTTTCTTTAGCTATTTCTTGATCACTTTGAAAGTGGCTAACTCCTAATTCTCTACCGAACTCAAGGAGGCAACACAAAGATCATACAAACCTCACTTTGATACTACTTAGGAATAGTAAACTATTTTGATAATATATGGAAAATTAAGGTTGAACTGTTTAAAATGATGGTGAGCAATGTGAATGCTAATCTAATGGTTGTGTTTTGACATTGACTAGTTAACAATGGCTCAACTTTATATTGATTTACGAAATTTATTTCAGAGTTTTATATGGAATATTTTTTAATCTGAATTTCAGACTTGCTAAGTTGATCAAGAAATGATTTTCGTCCAGTTTTTATACCTTCTCCAAATGTTTTATTCTAGATTTTTTCGTATTTTTCTTACTGTACTGACATTTCTTTCATCCAAGATCTTAACTTGGGATTCTTGATAAGGGAGACGGAGATGTTACAGGATAACTCTAGAAATGAAATTTTATTGTTTGTTCCTGATATTGACATATTTTCTTTTAACATAAAATAACTTTTCATTGAAAAGGTACAAGTGTTCACAATTCATACAAATATAGTTAAGAGAATAAATTAGAAACAGAGCACCATTCAGAAGCTTTAAAGATGACATATTATTGCATATAGCCAACTGTTATTGGCAGTTAAACATGTCATGCCAACTAAATGACAATTTGCTAACAGATTACTGACAATGACAACCTTGTAAATTAACCGGCTTCTTACTAAACCTTAAGATTACAAGTTACTCTATCATAACAGCAACTGTACACGTAAGTGCTGATAAAAATAATAGTGTAGCTTTGCTTCATAGATCCACTTTTGGTTGTCATGAATATTATTTGATATCTCTGTGTCTGTATTTTGGTCAGAAACTCTATGCTACACTATTTTAAGTCTAATTGTTCATGAATGATGCAGGAACATGCTTGGTTTGCTTCGTTTAGATTTTCTGATCTGGTAGATATGTTAATGGATCCGCAATCTCCTGTTGATACTTCATCTCAAAGAAGTCGGTTTGCTTGTTTCCACATTCTTCTGGTTCATTCATTAAAGGTCCAAGACATCAACTTTATCCTTGAAAGATTTTATGCTTTTTTAAATTTGCTTTTCGGTATAGAAAACAGAAGATTATATCAGAATAAGTACTTCATATATGTATGTAATATGTATAATAAATATCATAAAAAACATGTCCATCTAGGATCTAGGCATAAAGAATTTGAATCCAAGTCTTTTACAGTCTTAGGCTAACAGTAGGAACATAGTCGGATATTTTTGGTGGAAGGAACAGAAAGGTTTCTGAGATTGAAGTTGAAGTTGAGGCTGCTGATGCTATAGTTATTTGTAGTCTAAGAATATCTTCCATTTATTTTCTTTTAACAAGACACAACTTTTCATTGAAGAGATGAAAAGATACATAGTTCAAAAGATACAAAAACAAACTCCTAATGGAGTGAAAAGAAAATAAAAGAATTACAACTCAAAGATAAAAACATTCCAGTTTCTATAAATTGCAGAAGGAGAATAATTATCGAAAGATTTAGATAGAGAATACCAAGAAGAGACCTTGAACTTTGCCATATCGAAGCATTCAATCCATGATCTTCTTTTATCTTCAAAGATCCGTTGATTTCGCTCGAACCACAATTCATGAGAGATTGTCTTTAGTGCATTAATCCAAAGAAGCTGACTGCGAGAAGCCCCTTTTAGACCACTTAAATTTTGGCATTTCTTTTGTTTGTTTGTCTGTTTGTTTTATTAATTTCATTGATGATATAAAATATTACAAAGAGGAGGAGACCCATCCAATGAAATTACAAAAAAATATCTTCAATTGGATATGAGAGATTCAAGCTATAAATTACAAAAAGAAGGTGATCAAGCACTGCTTCAATGGATGTTCTTGTCTTGAAAAACTTTAGCATTATACTCATTATGACTAAGGCTTTGTTGATGTGCTTCCATAGTCTTCTCTTGTATTTTTTGTGCATTTTTTCATCAATATACGAGGACATGGATTTCTTTTTCTCCGAGTTTTCTGTGGCCTAACGTTTTTGACTATTGATGCTTTATGTAGGTTAGCTCAGTAGAGGAGTGCAACAAGGCTTTTCTTATGCTGAACGAGATCATAGTCGCATTAAAAAGTGTAAGAGCTACTTTTTAAAATGCTTCTATTTTCCTTGTGGGCGTGGTATACTCAATTTTTTGTTATTATCAATAAGGCCTTATTCTTTTGGATTCGATTTT
Source organism: Telfairia occidentalis (assembly GCA_026257165.2). NCBI lineage: Eukaryota > Viridiplantae > Streptophyta > Magnoliopsida > Cucurbitales > Cucurbitaceae > Telfairia > Telfairia occidentalis. Next base: position 1,920,982 of record JAOANK020000042.1, on the reverse strand, counting down.
GTTTTTTAGTTTTTGGACTCTTTTTGTGGGACCTTTTTTTTTTTTGACGACATTCTTTCATTTTTCTCATTGAAGTGTGGTTTCTTACCCCAACAAAAATCCTACTAAATTTCGAAGCGGGGAAATGTTTGGGTTG
>JAOANK020000042.1:1906099-1920746 GCA_026257165.2 Telfairia occidentalis | reverse complement strand
GGGGCGGTGGGGGAGTAATAAAAAACATTATGCAAATTTTAGTTTAAGATATTGAGTGAAACAGAGTTCGAAATTACAAATGCTATCCACGTGTCAAAGGTGGGGAATCAATAAATTGCATAGTCCCTTTTTAAAAAATTGAAATTAAAATTATGAAAAGAAGAAAGGAAAGCTGTTAATGAATAGTTCTGATGTCCATTCATTGCAAGCTTGGTTTCTCATAAAAAAATAAATAAAAGCTTGGTTTCTCATTCAAAAAAAAAGTATGTGCACTTTTTGTTTTCTCCGCTGTGCTCATGTAATATCTTGTGTGGGCCATCTGTGGAAAATGTAATAAAACATTATTTAAATTTTAGTTTAAAATATTGAGCGAAACAAAGAGTTAGAAATTACAAATGCTATCCACATGTCTCAGAGGTGGGGAATCAATAAATTACAGTCCCTTTTAAAGAAATTGAAATTAAAATTATGAAAAGAAGAAAGGAAACCCGTTAATGAATAGTTTTGATGTCCATTCATTGCAAGCTTGGTTTCTCATTTAAAAAAAGGTATAGTTCAGATGTGCACTTTTTGTATTCTCCGCTGTGCTCGTGTAATATCTTGAGAGATATTTGACATGTTGATATTCCGAATGTCATTTATGTTGTATGTAGGCAGAGGAAGGCAGCAGGAAAACAGCTTATGATGTGCTTTATTGTATCAGTTGCAGCCTAAAAGATTTGTCACATGCAAATTTTGATGCACATCAAAAATTTGTGGCCATGGTAAGTGCATATGCCCTTTCTTTTTATGGAATCCATTTATATTTCGGTGCCATATATGCAATAATTTTCCTGGATGAGAAAATTAAAAACCAACTTTGGATGTTATTATTTATCAGTCCTCTTCGTAGTCTCTAGAGTATCTTTTTTGTAATTATTCATTTTCTATTTTGAGGACCAATTGAAAAGATTTATCACTTCAATGTCTTTTGTTAGTGTACCATTATTTTTTCATTAAATTAACAGTGTTGTTTCTTTAAAAGAAAAAAATATTAGAAGCAAAAAGTTTTGTTTTCACCCTCTCCATAGGATACTGAAATCCTAGAAGTTCCTAATCACTAAATTTTGTAGGGTCAAACCGTTATCCTATTAGATTAGTTGAATTGTGGGTATGCATACTCAACTATTCACATATATCATTTAAAGAAAATCTCATGAAACTTCGTAATTTAAATTCTCACATTCTGCCCGTAACAAAATAATTATATAATTATAGAAGAAGAATGAAGACAACTCTATTTAAAGAAACCTAAAGAGAATAATTATAGGTGCGTTTGATTAGTGATCTAAAAATTGAAATTTGATAATAAGAGGATTCAATGAAAACAAAGTTGTATTTTGTGTTTTTAGATATGTGTTTGGTAGCAGATTTAGAAATTGGATCAGATATAGGAAAAGTCTTTGTTTATAGTTTTACATAGTGCTTTATATTTTAACCTTGTTGTATCTTTAATTTACAACCCATTAAAGACTTGAAAGGCTTTATAGTGGTTGGGGTGGTTAGGTTTTTCTAATTATGTGGTAACCTAAAAGTTAGTTGGGCTTTCTTGTAAGCTTACCATACCACCGCCTATAAATATTGTAATAATTTTGTTTAAAGGCATTAATAAAAAAAACTTCAGCTTTAGTTCTTCTCCTCACTTTGGTTTACACCAAGTGGTATTAGAGCACCTCAAGTAAGGGCCTGCGCAACATAGTGGACATTGACATGGATCTACCTCGTGCTGATGCCAAAGCATCCTTCCCTCCGTGCACCATGAACCAAAGACTATTCTTAGTGGAAAATTATGTGGAAGACATTAAGAATGGAATGTTAGAAATGCAACGATCATTGGGAGATGTTGCTAGGCAGTTGGAGAGATTAAGCCTTGGTCATCCTCGCTTGGAGAATCTTGATAGACAACCAAGAAACCATTAAGAAGCAAGAGCTCCAATTTGGTTACAAGTAGGGGTGTAAAAAACCAAACGAGACTGGTCATCGAAACTGAATGGTTTGATTTTCCTGGTAATTCGGCCCAAACCGAACTGAACCAAACAATTTAGGTTTGGTTCTCAATTTTAACCGAACCAAAGTAAAACCCTAGACCAATAAATACTCTCCTCGCACACCTTTTTAGGTTTCAGCCTCCCTGTTTCAGCGCCCCTCTCTCTTGCGTTTTAGTCTACTTCGCTCTTGCGTTTGTGCACTCGTCTTCGTCTCTCTCTTCTTTCCGACACTACTGCTTCTTCTTTCTCTCTCTCCCTCTTGTTAATTTTTTTTCTCTTCCTCTCAATCCCCGTGTCTATCCTCGCGCTTGTTGTTGTTATTTCTTTTTTTCATTTTTTCTTTTGTGTGTGGCGTTTTAGGTCTGGATCTGAATTTGTTGTCAACGAGGTGTTGACTGAAGATTGGGAGGAGGAGGTCGGGGAGGGTTAAATTGGAGCAATTTTTTAAGGCAGAAATGAGGAGTTTGGTGGGGACTTGAGGAGGGGGTTTGGAAGGTTTGTGGCCGTGGGAATGAAAGAGGTGATTCCACTGCCGTCGCTGATCATAACCAGAGAGTTGAATTGAAGGAAGTTTGAGGAAACAGAGCCGTGGGGGCCTTTGAGGGAGACTTGTGATTAGTGGCGGATGGGGAAGAAGCAAGGGTTTGGACGAGCTTGGAGATTTTGAGGTTTCTTCAAGTGGGTCAGAGATTGGATGTCATAAATTTTCTTGGAGGCATTCAAAGAATTATTTGGACGGCAAAGAAATAAAGAAAAAAAAAAACCAGATGCAGAAATCTCCTCCATGGATAACCATAAGCATTACATAGGCAAATGGTGTGATTGAAATACCAAAAATGACCTCTTTGAAAATGAAATTACCAATCCGATCTGAGTTTTTGAGGCATATGGATTGTTGGTAATGATCAATATTCTTGTAATGTTTTGTTCACATTTGATGGCCATCCTCAGTGTCTCTGCCTCAGACAAGAAAAAGAAATAGCACCTGAATCGAACCAAACTGAACCAGTTGGGGTTCAAACCGAATCTGTTCAGTTCGGTTCAATTTTATTCTCTCTGGAACCAAACCAGTTCAGTTTTTCAAAAATTTCCTGTAATCTAACCCAGCCCGACCTGTTTTACACCCCAAGTTACAAGCAAGTTACCCTGCTGGCCAAAAGATTTGCCAAGAAAGAATTCTAGAACACCCAATAGAAGTTGATTTTGTTTCCTCTAGTGGAGGAGAATTTGCCCCGATATCTCCTATACATCAACAAAACGTTCAAGATTTGCTGTCACATCAAGAACAAGGCTTCAAAGAAAATTCAGAATTCAAGATGAAGATTGATCTTTCTAGTTTCTATAGAAGAATGGATATAGAAATTTTTTTGATTGGGTCAAGAGTGTTGAAATTTTTTTGATTGTATGAATACTTCAGAAACAAAGGTCAACTTAGTGGCCCTAATATTCAAAAGTGAGCCTCGGCATGGTGGGACCAACTTCAAATAAATAGAAGATATGGAAAACAAACCATAAAAAGTTGGCCAAAGATGGTGAAGTTGATGAAGAAAAGATTTTTACCTATAAACTATGAGCATGTACTCTATAGTTAATTCCAACATTGCAAACAAAGAGGAAGGACTGTGGCCACCTACACAGAAGAGTTCCATAGGTTAAGTGCATGGAATAACTTGGCAAAAAGTGAACAACAACAGATTCCTCGATATATTGATGGTCTCCGAGATGAAATTTGTGAAAACATATGCCTACAACCTATGTGCTTCTTAGCAAAAGCCATTTCCTTTGCAACTACAATTGAAGAAGATGAAAAACAAAGACAAAAGAAATGGAGCGCCGTAAGAATACTTGCAAAAGGCAGCAGAACAATTGTAGAAAAATTCAGCTGAAGGATTACGTAATAAGCGGGAAATCTTATCATCCAATCTTAAGCAAAAGGAAGTTATCGCCACTAAGCGCCCATGGAACCAAAGAGAGGTGAAGGTAACACTTTGAAGAAAAATACTAATCCATACAACCGACCTAATTTGGTTCATGTTTCAGGTGTGGACAGCAACGTTTCTTATCCATTAAATGCCCACAAAGGACTTTAGCTATCCAAGAAGATGAACTAGAGAGTAAAGATTTGGAACAAGTTTGATTTTGAAGAAGATATAGCTTACGCACAACTGGATTGCGAAGACCAATTATCTTGTATACTACAAAGGGTTCTTTTAACACCAAAAATCAAAACTTTCAAAGAAACTTTCAAAGACCAATTATAAACTTTGTTTCGCACTTTATGCACCATCAACGGTAATATATGCAATGTAATCATTACCAGTGGAAGTAGTGAAAACAAAGTTTCAAAGAAACTTGTCCAAGCTCTCAACCTTAAAGCAGATCCCCATTGGATCAAGAATAGTGGGGAAACACAAGTTCAGAAAATATTTAACGCCCATCTATCTACTAGGAATCACTATAAAGATCAAATCATATGTGATATACTTGACATAGATGCTTGCCATGTCGTATTGGGCTGCCCTTGACAATATGACAATCAACAATGCACAAACATGGCGAAAATACATATGAATTCATTTGGATGGGCAAAAAAATTGTCTTCCTTCTCTCGGGAAAACTCGGTGACAGAGAGGACCCACGGAGGGATCTTGTTCCAAAAAAACTTTTTACTATTACTAATGGCAAAAATATCATTTATGAACAGGATTACTTGCTATTAGTAATAATACCAAAAGATACCACTGAAATACATTTAAAGGCCTCGGTTGACAGCATCGTATAAGATCTTTGAGGTAAGTTTCTCTCTTTCACTGAGAGTCCAAAAGAACCTCCTCCACTTCATGATATACAGCATCAAATTGATCTCCTACCAGGCTCAACATTACCACATCTTCCCCATTATCGCATGAGCCCAAAGGAGTTTGAAGCATTCCATGGCATAATGCAAGAACTCTTAAAGAAGTGGCACATTCAACCTAGTCTCAGCCCTTGTGTCGTCCTTGCATTGTTGGCACCAAAAAAAGATGGTACTTGGCGGCTTTGTGTTGATAGTCGAGCCATCAATTAAATTACCATCAAATACAGATTTCCAATATCATTACTTTCGGATTTATTTGACCAATTGGTGTTTCTATGATCTTTTCTAAGATAGGTCTACTTAGTGAATACCATCAAATACGTATTAAACCTGAAGATGAATAGAAAACAACCTTCAAAACAAACAAAGGCCTATTTGAGTGACTTGTCATGCCATTTGGCCTCTCAAACGCATCTAGCACCTTCATGCACCTAATGAACCAGATCGAAAAAAAATTCAAGCAATCAAAGAATGACCACAACGTTGTTCGATTAAAGACATACAATCCTTCTTAGGTCTTGCATCATCTTACCAGTCAGAAAATATGGCTGAAAGATTTCAAACTTTGCATCAGGAGGTCAAAGATCACTTTGAAAAAGCAACAGTCAGTTATAAAGCCAAGACAGACGTTCATAAATGGCCAAAAGCCTTCCAAGTGGGTGCTCCAAAAGTCAAGGCTACCAGCAGCCTCACATAATAAATTAACGAATGAAATAAGATATAAATCCTAGTGTATTTTTTTTTCTTTTTAATGTAATTCTGCATTTTTAAATTTCAAATTTGAAAACACTAAAAACTTGTTTTCAGAATTTCTATTTTTTGGATGGCAGAATCTGGAAATAGTTCTAAAAAACAAACTCACCAAAGAATATTCATTGAATCTAAGTGAATCTAAAAACAAGAAATAGAATTTAAATTGCGTATCGAACCGGCCCTAAGTTCTGCACAATCTAAAACCTCTACCCAGTCATTTGAAACGGCCTTAAAATTCCTGTTATTTTTCTCCAATCCTAAAGTTCCATAAAATTACCTGGACTACATTTACCCACAATTTTTTTGCTTTCCCTTGAAAGAAATTTTGTAGAACGAATGATTTACACTATGTTACAGGGATGATGAAGAACCCAAGATAAACCAAACATTTGCATTACCGAATTCTTTAGGCTCTTACTAAATGGGCATGGAAAGAATAAATAAACTATACTTTCATTCTCTTAAAGCAAAGATTACACTTAGAAGGAAATAAAACCAATGACAGACATCTTTGTAGTATTCTTTCCATTATATTTAGGCTTTCTAAACATGTCCACACTAACAACTTCACGCTTTTTGGGGCACAGCCTTTCCAAATGTAATTGTACGAGTTTTGTTTCAAGACTTTCTCATTTTCTGTTAAGTTCCTCCATGTTGTAATGTTCCAACATGTAACGTTTGAATCTCACATATTCTTAAACAAAATCAGCAAAATAAGCTTATAAATGCTACAAACCACCTTGTGCCACAATTGATCGGATTCAGAAAGAAATCTCCATAGTCACTTTTGATAAGAAGGCTTCATTTCTTTGCCTCAAATTGCCAATACATAACCCCAAAAGCAAAGAAACCACTCTAATTAATCAAATGGCTCGAATTTCCTACACTAGTACCTTGCATTTGGGGTTTTTAACGAGGGTTATAAAATAAGGTGTCCCATTTTTTTTCTCTTTTTTTCTTTTTGTGCTTTTTGGTGGGGGGATAGACTTCTTCTATTGCAGCAGGGATTTCACCTTGACGATTGTATGGAGCTTTATTGGGGTTTTGGCCTAGGTCTACCTGCGGGGAACAGGTTGGTGTGCAGCGAGTTGAGGTTTTGTTAGATTCCTGAATGCAGCTTCCTCCACTGGGGATCATGGTCCCTGCTCTAGTCAAATCTTTGATCCTTATATTTTTACTCTTTTATTTAGCCAAGAGTGTGTCGATTATGTACACTCACATCAAAAGGGAAAAAAGAAAGTATTGCAAGTCAATGTGATTTTTTGCTCTTTTTTTTCTGTTTAATGATCATGTTAATGCCATGATCCACGAATGGAATCTTAATGGTTTAAAAGAAACTTTGGTTTAATGATTATGGTAAGTTTTTATATGGTTGATTCTGTCACTGCAAGTCTGTTTGGTCTGATCCATCCCTTTCTCATGAGCTGGAAACTTTACAATATTCAGATATTGGGCTATCTGTCTGGTGCATCGCCTCACGTAAAGAGTGGAGCAATCTCTGCAATCTCAGTGCTGGTCTATGAGGATGCAGATATATGTCTTTCAATCCCTGATCTTGTGCCCTCCCTCTTATCTTTGCTAAGAGGAAAGGCTATAGAAGTTATAAAAGTATGGATCTTAACTTTGGGTTCTAATATATATTTTCATATTAATCTCGGACATAACAAAATGATCTTATCTATTATATAGGCAGTGCTAGGGTTTGTGAAAGTTTTAGTGTCTTCCCTGCAAGCTAAACATCTTCCGACCATCATTTCTGATATTCTTGTGGCAGCTCTACCTTGGTCGTCTGTCTCAAGGCATCATTTTAGATCGAAGGTAACCTTCAAATATATCAATAGAGGCTTATTTTTTGAATTAATATTTGTATGAATATACCTTCAAGCAACTTTTTTTCTGTCCTCTCTAGACATTCATAATTGTTGTTAGTCATCCTTCCGATGTCTTCATCTACATGTTCATTTTGCTTATAGGTCACAGTAATTCTGGAGATTCTCATACGAAAATGTGGTTTTGCTGCCATTGAGGGTGCTTCTCCTGAAAAGTATAAGGACTTCATCAAGGCTCTTTGGAAGGTGATTTGCTTAAGTTTACTGCCCAAACTTTTTCTAACTGCGGCTTTAAATTTGAATAAAAATTCTGTATATTGGATTCATGGCCGTCGTTTGATAATCTTTCAGAGTTGGTCACACTATTCACTAGACTAACATTTGTAACATAAACATTCATAAATATTGTTGGATACAATGAATGTATGAAAATATTGTTTTTTTTTTTTTAAGTTCTGTTTCTTATTGAGAAAAAAATTGCTCAAGTATTCCCCTGCTAAATGTATTTTTCAGAAGGAAAATACTTTTGGGTGCAAACTTCTGAATTATCCTTAAACTTTTCTATCCATGCTTGTCTAATTGCAGAAACGCCATAACAAAACCAGTTCCAGGGATGCTGGTGATGCTGATACAGATGCTACAGTTGCAGATTCATCTACTAATGGGTCTAACCATTTATTTCAAGTCAACTTGTTTTCAGTATGTTGTATATTCAGGTGCTTATTACGTCTATTCTTACTTCTGAATTGTCAGGGCAAGGGTTGAGCAACATGACGGGCTGGATTCTCTGCCCAAGAAACATGTTTCAGGTCATCACAGAAAAAGGAAGTGGGAAAAATCTTCTGGTTCTGTCGGGAGCCAAACTGACGATACATTCACTGATGATGCTGGTAGATCGAAGATGAAAAAAAGAGCTGCAGCCTTGAGTAATGCGAGGATTGCGAAAATGGATGGTTTAGCATACGGTCGTAAGGAAAATTTTACGAGGCGTGGTGCTTCTAGAAAAGGTGGAAAGACAGGGAGCGAACAGAGAAACAGGCATCCGAAGGAAAGATATGGAGTTCATAGGCCTGTTAAAGCTTCAAAATCTAATCGCAAGAATTCTACTAATTGATGATTGGGGATCTGATTAGTTTGGTATCTCGAAAAGGAAAAACAATTATTCTCGCAAGCTAGAAGACCTGGGTCGTGCAGGCCCCTGCATTGCTGTTGAAGTCACCTGGATATTATACTGTTTCCAGGCCCCTGGATTGCTGTTGAACACAAGGAAAAAGATATATGAGCCAAGCAGGTCCCTTTTCTGGGATTGTTTACAAGAGAAGAACGTCAATGCCAACCTCTAAATATCTGGATGGTGATGATGGTGGTGAGTTGAGCAGCTTCAACTGAGGTTTCTTTCTTTTTTTTTATATATATAATATTACATGATTGGTGGGACTTTAAACCTTCTTTCTCAAAATAGAAAAATATGTCTTACTCGATGAGTTATGCTTAAGTTCACAATTCTTGTTTATATTGTAATGTTATCGGATTTTTTTTTTTTTAATAGGACTTTACATTCAAAATGTAAAATTTATTGGACTCAATTTAATTGGTTATCAATGTAGATTGTGATACAAAGATGTTCTCTCTGTAATGTTGCTCTGTTTTACGGAATAGCAGCTTTGGGGATTTCTGTTCAAACAAAAGATAAAATGGATCAAGAGATTGGTTCGTTCCTCAAATTTGCACACATGGAATAGGCTATTTTGTGAATTCTGAATAGAAGTAAAATACTGCAAATATACCCGTCCAAAAATTATTTTTATGTATAATGATGATGAGGTAAAAAGTCATTCAATCTTGTTATCTTTACTTACAAATTACCCTTTTGAGCATAAATAAGTAATTACTGTGGTTGGCTCATTGCTTACCATGATTTTAATCTATGATGGTTAAGATTGAGAATCGGTTTCATGCAATAAACTAGTGACTACCGATTAATGATTAATATGATTATTTTACCAAATATTAATGCTGAACAATAGTTGGTAAAATAATGGGGACAAAAACGAAGAAAAGAATGAATTATTATTTAGTAAGTCAATTCATTAACTAAATCTATAATAATAGTTTGGGTAAAATACATACTTGGTTTTTGAGTTTAAGGATAGGTTTTCATTCGATCTTTAAGTTTTAAAAACTAATAGTTTAGTCTTTTAATTTTTAGAAAATGGTTCTAAAAGATTTTTGGTCAAATTATTACTCATGAAATATTAATGTGGTAGTTTGAGAGACTAATGTAATGTGTTAATTTTAAATGATGTGATCAAATAAAAAATTTATTAAACAATAAAAAAACATATCAAGAAAATATTAAAAAAAACACAAATAAAATCATTTTGCATGTTTTTCATCTCTTCATTTCTAATTTTCAGATTCATTTAATAAAACAAAAACTCACAAAAGTTGTTTTCCCTCTCCCTCTTTATGACCCTCTTCCTTCTTCACGGCTGATTAGAACCATTGTCTACACTCGATTTTTTTTAAAAAAAAAATTTTCTTTGTTGATTTTTGATTCGATTTGTTAATGGTGAACTCTAAGACTTTGTTCTCTTTGCTTGCCCTATTAACTCTAGTGGTAGCTTTAAAGAAACTTGGACAAATTACACTTTTGGTCTTTGATGTTTAGGTTTAGAGCCTATTTAGTCCCTTAAGTTTCAAAACACAACATTTTAGTCCCTCAAATTTGAGAAATAGTTCAAAATAGTTCTTGGGGTCAATTGACTGTTAATTGACCTAATAAAAATATGATGTGGCAATTAATTCTCTTTTGACGTGACTTCTTTAAAGGAGTTGTCAGAGAAAATTCATCTTATATTATTTATTTTTAATTCATCTTATCTTACATAGTTGAAGTTATGTTTTAATTTGGTCTTTAAGTTTCAAAAAATGACAATTTCCCTTAAAACAAATTATTCTAAAAGATCCCTGAAGTTAAACAATCACTCATAGAATGTTGACATGACAATTTGAGAAACTAAATTACATGATGATGTGTTAATTTTAAATTATGTGGCTAAATATAAATTTTATTAAATAATAAAACTTTTAATAAATCACAAATTAAAAAAAAACATATCAAGAAAATAAAAAAAACACAAAAAAAAAAAAGAATTTTGTCTATGTTCATCTTTTTCGCTTCTAATTTATAAATTCATCAATGAAACAAAAACTACCAAAAAAAAAACTCATTTCTCTTCATTTTTCTCTTCTCTCCCCTAGATTTAGTCGTGCGAAACGGTAGTGACCAATCACTACTTTCTTCCGGCATTGGATAACCCACTATTAAAATATCAAGAATCTTTCCCCCATTACTGTTTGACCTTTCTGGATGCACGATTTCAATTTGGTGTGGATTATTGGTGCATTTTGAAGGTTAGGGAATTAAAAGGCAATCCTCTATTCAACTCGAGGTGTGGATCTCCACTAACGAAGGCATATGGAAGCTAGCATCATGGATGGGTTGAAAAGGAGATGCTAGGCAATGTCCAGATCAGTGAGCATCGTCAAAAACTCATCTCCTTAGCCCATCTTGTGATGGACAGATCTAACCCTTTCCAATCTCGCCGAGGAATTCCTCAGACAACAAGTTCTCATTCTGCTGGAAGAAAGTGGAAATTGCTCAACATTGTTTCCATAACCAAATCTAGACGAGTAGAGAGCCATGAAGAAGAGGAAGAGGGAGAGAACAAAACTTTTCTAGGTTCTTTTTTTTTTTTTTACAGGTGTATTTTTTATTTTTTGTTTTATTAAAGTTTTATTTTTTAATATAATCTTAACTGCCACGTCAACCTCACTTAAAATTAACTTTTATTTTATTTGGTTAATATTTATTTAATTTTGGATTTTATGAAACTTTAGTTCCACGGTTCCTTATTATGGATGATGTGTTTTTCTCTAATTTCCAAATCCATACCCATCTTGTTCTTCATTGAAACTAGAGTGAATGAATGTGTGGGTCTAAAACTGACACTAATTTGGTTGGATTTATTTGGAGAGGATGAATATTTTTATTTTCTCAATCCATTCACATTCATGGAGAAGCCAACCAAATCTTGACAGTAGGGCTAATAGGCAATGTCGTCACCGTCGGCCAAATCTGGAATCTGAAATTTCTCTTGAACGAAGTTGTGCAAAGGATAGACAAGGAGAGCTCGGAGGTGGGATGGCAGCAAACAGACAGTGGCAGTGATGTAGTATGATGAAGGTAAACGAGGAGAGAGAAGGAAAGGGGAAGAGAGTAAAAAACAAAAAGAATAATATAAAATTAATTTTGACTGCCTAACTCATTTGTATAAATGCCACCTCTTTGATTCTTCTTAGAAGTGTCATTATCACTAGGTTTGGACTGCTCCACAACGGGAGTCGGAGCAGTTCCTTCACATCCTCATATTTTCTTTGACGGTTCAAAACCTTCATGTTCTGTAAAGGAATTATTGAAACAGTGATATTTTTTTATTAGCTACATTTTTTCCCTTTTACATACGTATAAAAGGACTCTTTAAGAGTGCCTCACCACATGTAACAAACTTTTTTGACAAAGTGAAATAATCCTGCTCTCCTTATAGTGGATGTAGGCTTCTATAGCCGAACCACTTAAAACTTTGTGCATTCATCTTCTTCTCCTTTTTTCTTTTTCCTTAAAATTGATGCGATTGTCTTTGATAAAGTAGTTGTCTTCAAATATCTCACCTACAAGATTGGTATTAGAGCTTGGTTATACAGAAGAAAACTACTTTGTCGTACTTCTTGAATTCAAGAATACAAAAATGTCGAGGGCAAGATATGAAATAGAAAAGTTCGATGGAAATGGTGACTTTGAATTGTGGAAAGCTAGAATCAAAGGCAGTTCTTGGACAACAAAACGCTACAAAAGCCATCCTTGATCCAACCACATTACCCCAGTCGATGTCAATAGAAGAAAAAGAAACAATTGAAAAAATGACTTATGGAACAATCATTTTAAATCTAAGTGACAATGTTCTACGACAAGTGATAGATCAAACTATAGCCTACGAGATATGGAGGAAACTTAACAACATCTTTCTTCTTAAAGATCTACCCAATAGAGCATATATAAGGGAGCAGTTTTTCACATATAAAATGGATGATTCAAAGACATTAAGCTAGAATCTTGATGAATTCAAGAAGCCATCATCCGAATTCAATAATCTTGGAGACATGATTGGTGCAAAAAATGAGACGTTTATCCTCTTGAATTCCTTACCATAAGCATACAAAGAAGTGAAAAATACGTTGAAATATGGTAGGGAATCAATAAATACTGATGCGGTTATTTCAACAATTAAGACAAAGGAATTGGACCTTCTTGCAGCAAGGAAAGAAGCCTCAAACAGTGAAGGATTGTTTGCTAAATCAAAAAATAAGTTAAGTACAAATGAGCATGAGAATCAGCAAGAAGACAAAGCCAAATCAAAAGTAAAATGCAACTATTGTCATAAAGAGGGACATCTAAAAAGAGATTGTTTCTTCTTAAAAAGAAAGCAGGATTCTAAGAACAAGAAGAGCAAATTTGCAGAGGCTTCAATAGGGGAAAATTCATTCACTTACTCAGATGTCTTGGCAGCCACAGAACAGAAAGCTCATGCAAATGAACATCATAATAATTAGGATTGAGTTCTTGATTCAGGGTGTTCTTTTCATATGAACCCCTCGAAGTGCTGGTTCACAACCTACAAAGAATATGATGGTGATTCAATATATATGGGCAACAATGATACTTGTAAGGTTGTTGTTGGGATTGGTTCTGTATCACTAAAAATGAAAGATGGCTCACAGAAATTAATGTTAGACATGTGTTGTTACTTAAAAGGAATCTTATTTCCTTAGGAATGCTTGACTCCATAGGCTGCAAGTATAGTGGCATGGATGACACACTCAAAATAACTAAGGGCCCAAATGTTGTACTGATTGGTGAGAAAATAAATGGTCTTTATATTTTGAAAGACCTTGATACCTCCACGGTAGTAGTGGCAACCTCAAGAGAAGGTATCCTTGACTATATCCATTCGGACCTATGGGGGCCTGTACAAACTCCCTCTCTCAGTGGAGCAAGGGATTTTTTAACTTTCATAGATGATTTCTCTAGAAAAGTTCAAGGAATGGAAAGTTATGATTGAGAATCAAACATCTAGAAAGATAAAATACCTTAGAACTGACAATGACCTTGAATTTTGAGAAGAGGAGTTTAATTATGTGTGCAGAAAAAGTGGCATAACAAGGCATAAAATAGTGAGATATACACCCTAACAAAATAGGGTAGCAGAGTGTTTAAACAGAACAGTAATGGAGAGAGTTAGGTGCTTATTCTTAGATGCAAATCTTCCAGAAAAATTTTGGGCAGAAGCTGCTTCCTATGTCATTCATACGATTAATAGATGCTCTCATACATCTGTTAGCTTTATGAGCTACAATCATACTATATGTTTTGATGATAACAAACTTTTTAAAATTTCTTGACAATTTTAGTATTTTTAAGTATTCACAGCGTAGAGCTCGAAACAACGATTCTAACGCATTTTGAATCGTTCAAATCGAACGTTAGATGAATAAGTTATGATCAAAAGAAAATTGAGTGGAAGTTAAAAACCTTGACACGCGTGGGACGCAAATGTTCACTGTCGTTCCAACACGAGTTCGAGTCCTACCAAACACTTTTATGCTTCCATTTTCTTTCCATTTTTTTTTTAACTAGTCGTTACGCTTTCCTTTTCCATCTTTTTAATCTCAACCATTAAATCCTCACCTTTGATCTAAATTTCCTTGATCTAATGACCACATTTAATTCCAATTTTAATTTTCTTTTAATCCAAAATTATCTTATAAATTTCAGCAAATTTTCTTCTCCAAAAAAACAATCATTCTTGCTTAATTTTTTCTCTCCTAAGCCTCTATTTGCTAATCTTCTCCAAAGTTCAAAGTGTTATTTTGTGTGAGAGATTTATTTATTTTTAAGAGATTAAAGTAGATTATTTTGAGTGTAAAATTGTCTATCTATTGTGAGAGTTTTTAGTTTTGTGGGTTTCAAATTTTTCATTAGGGTTTTTGTAATAAGGTGTGGGAGCACCTATGGATTGTGAGAGTGGTTTAATACTGAACCCGAAAAAGGATTTTTTAGT
>JAOANK020000042.1:1883132-1897062 GCA_026257165.2 Telfairia occidentalis | reverse complement strand
ACTATAATGATGTAAATAAGATAGACTTAAATATTATTTGTGCATCTTGTCAAATTTAGCAACATTCAATGTCTAATTGCTCCTTAGCCACCAGATGTGTTCTTAAAATTGGTATGTATCAGACATACGAGAGGATCAAGTTTAACAGTAGTGGCTTAAATGGTCTACAATATATAGATAGGGTTGGGGACCTTATTTTAGTACACTGTTGATATGGTCCACTTTGTAATTGTTACAAATGGTCTTATCTAGATCCTTCATGTGGTGACATGTGAGTGAATGTATCGTATGTAATGGGATTGCATAAGACTGGACTGCGATGTGTTCTGCACATTTCTTATAAGATTGTTAAAAGAAAATGTAAACACATCACTAGGATGATCATAGGTCATTTGTATTGAATCTTGAGTGTGTTATGAACTCCTGCCTATGAGGGTGTGTTCTTTGAGCAACGTGGTGAGAGTGACTTATATATTCTCTTAATGTTGTACTTAAGGAATAAGAGGTGGGGCTAGGGGTAAAATGATAATTTTACACAACACGGATCAAATGACCTGTTATGGTTATATTCGTGAACATAACTCATCTACAGTGCTAGAGTGCAACCTCAGGTTTATAGTGAAGTTACCTTGAGTTCATGGTGAGATTGGTTAGTTTAAGAGTTTGATTAATAGATCTTAACCATTGGAGCTCAAAGTTGTAGGTCCATAAGGTCTCCTTGCTAGCCCGTTACCTTTGCAACGAACAATTGATTGGGAGAAAATTAAATAATAAAGATTATTTAATTTTTAATTAAATGATTTAATTTGAATATTAATAATAAATTAGATTTTTTATTAATTAATTACAAATTTGATAATTTAATTTAGATATAATAATAAATTAGATTTATTATTAATTGCAAATTGCGATTAATTAATTTAGCTATTAATAATAAATTAGATTTGTTATTAATTAATTAAAAATTGAGCTAATTGGACTTTGGAAGACCAATTGGATTGTTGGACCAGCTTTAGGCTTAATTACATAGGAAAGAAGCACATTGGATTTTGGAAGTCCAATGAGGTGCCCACACACCAGTTCGTAGTACATTGAGGACAGCTCAAAAGATCATGTGAAGTCCCTCCGACGATCGATCACCTTTGTGATATCCCAAAGGTAAGTATGATTTAAAACTTATTTTTTTATGAAAAATCCTTTTATTCAAAATTTCCATTGTGGTTCACATATTTTCTAATCAATGCGCCCGCTTTCGTTGCGTCGGGTTCTAGATCGAATCAAGATAATTTTCCTACATATTGGGCTTGCAATATCGATGATAAAAAGTCCATAGATAATGTATATCTTGGTCCGTCTCTAATTTCCTGGTCTTCTAAAAAACATGTGGTAGCAAGGTCTAGTACTGAATCTGAATACAGATCTTTGGCACACACGCTGTAGAAATTAGCTGGATGTAGGCTCTTCTCCAAGAAATTCATTGTTCACCTCCTCGTGTTCTAATAATCTGGTGGGATAACATTAATGTGTTATCTCTTGCTGCAAATCCAGTGTTTCGTGCCAAAAGCAAACATGTTAAATTCGATGTTCATTTCATCAGGGATAAGGTGTTGACTAAAAACCATGATTTGTGTTTTGTATCGTCAATGGATCAACTTGCAGATGGATTGACAAAATCTTTATCTTTTACTCATTTCTGTGATTTGCGTGGCAAACTAAACGTGGTGTCGTCCCCGTTTATTTTGAGGGAGGAAGTTAAAGATCAAGTTAGAGATCACAATGAAAGAGCTTCGGATCAGCTTCAACTAAAATTGTTTGAGTACTAAACGATTTGGAGGTGTAAAGCGATACCATTTTCTTTGATTTCTTTATGTTCTTCAGTACGGTGTCGTTTAGCTTAAGTGTACATTTTTACCAATATGTTGTCATTTATTATTTGTAGTGACAGCAGTTTGCTTTGGTTAGTTATCTACTGTTATTCATTGTCTAGTGACCGATGAGTAAGTGTAGTTAAGTGTAGTTATGTTTCCATAGAAAAAGCTAAGACTGTATAAAATCTTTTTTGATTATTTTCAATAAAATTAAGGAAGAAGAACTTCCAAATTTTATGTCTACTACTGAGGTTGAATATATTAGTAGCCAGTTGTTGTTCTTAAGTTTTATGGATGAAACGAATATAACATGATTTTTGTTTAAACTTAGAACAAGTACGCATCATTTGTGTTAATACCAATTCAATCAATTTAACTAAAAATCTCACTCAGCATTCTAGGACAAAGTATATAGACATTAAACATCATTTTCTAAGAGAACACTTGCAAAATACAAATATTGTCATTAACTATGTTCTAACAGAAAAATAAGTAGCAAATATTCTTACTAAGCCATTAAATGAAGAATCCTTTTGTAAGAAATAGACATGCACTTGACTTTGAGTTTGTTAACGGGAGCAAATTTTTTTAATGTCTCTTTAAATTTTGTATGCAATAATTATCTTGTTGAATAAAGTTTAATTACATGATTAGAAATTTTTGTTGATAACAAAAGGGGGAGAATAGCCAATAGCCACTTTTGAGATTGCTATTTTCTTGAGTGGTTTGTCATTATAAGAAAAATGGAAGATTGTTAGCTTTATGGCTTTAATCAAACTAAATATTTTAATGATAATAAACCTATTTATTTTACTAACAATTTTAGTGTTTCTAAGTGTACACAGTACAGAGCTTGAAAAGACATTTTCAACACATTTTGAAACACTCAAATCAGACATCAAACGAAGAAGTTATAACCAAAAGAATTTTGAGTAAAAAAAATTGGGAAATTTAGATTAATTGCGCTCCACCTCCTTCACCCATGCAAGTGCACACATTTGAGCCCTATGGAGCACATTCCTGCTTTCGTTTTTCTTTCTTTTCTTTTTTTTTTCCAGAATTCTAGCAATTTTTTTCTTTCCTTTTTTTATCAAATGAATCTCCACACCATTCATTTTTAAACCTAGATCCAATGGCCAGCTTTTAATTTGCTCTTAATCCTTTTTAAACCAAAGATTCTAGCGTTCATTTTACACTTACAAAGAAAATTCCTGCAAGCTATTTTTTGCAAAATTCTCTTGAAATCTTTCTCAAAAAAGTTCCAAATAATATCTAAATCTCTCATCTGGCAAAAGTTGATCCACACCTTTGTGAGAGTTAATGTTTGTGAGTGTTTTCAGTGTTTTTTTGTGATTCAAACTTGTTTAATCCATCTACTTAAAGGTGTTGTCAGTTTTTGTAATTTTTTTTATCGGGTTTTGTATTCATGTGTGGGTACATCTTGGGTTATAAGAAAAAGAAATTAGTTTGATCCTAAACCAGTAAAAAAGATCGTGGGCTTTCTCTTTAGCGCCTAAAGAAAAAGATGGTTGATCGGTTTGGTTCTTACCTGCTGGAGGGCCAATTGCAGTAAAATACCCAAGGAGGAGTGTTGGGAGTGGAGTAGGAAAATTGTCGAATTACTATGAATTTGTGGTATCCTCTCTTCTTTTTTCTTTATCTTCGCATTTGAAATTCCACATAATTATTTTGCTAGTCTAACATGCTAGGATTGATCTGATTAATTGTTCGTATTTTAATTTATCTGCTGAACATATTATTGATTGCATGTTTGAAATTGCTTGCTAAATTTAGGATTTTTTGTAAATTAAAAATTGATAGACAACCTTATTCACCTCCTCTAGTGTTTCTGTTGAAGCAATTAGATTTTCAACCCATGATTAAAGCCCATAGAATAAGTGGGCTTTGACCACTAATAACTTTGTTGATGGTAGCTTTATTGTAGCTTGTATTCAACATGTATCTCGTTATTTTTGTAACTCACATATAAATACAAATTCATTCCCAATAGAAAATATTGGGAAGATTACATTCAAAGCTCAACTTTTCAAATATCTTTTCTTAGTATTAGAGACACAACTACAAAGACCTAATCTTCATTTATCCACCATGGACACACCCGTTGGAACCTCTAGCATAGCAGGTGATGATGAAAAAAGAAAAGCACCTCTCACCAGCCCTAAAATCATACAAAGCAAGATAGAAACCTCTCAAGTGTTACAACAATCAAATACGCACCTCATCGATGGGATATCAATTCACTTTGGCAATCCATTAAATTCAGTTCTTACCACGAAGCTGAGCACTAATAGTTTTTTGTTGTGAAAATCTATGGTTCTCGCCACTTGACGGTTACATTCTTGGAACTAAAGTGTGTCCGTCATAATTTATTGCTATCACAGAAGGAAAAACCACAACATATGCAATCAATTCAAACTTTGAGGAATGTATAGCAATTGATCAAGCATTACTCGATTGGTTGTCGGATCCATGGAGCCTATCGTTGCGTGTGACGTAATTAGTCTCACGATCTCAAAAGAAGTTTGGAATGCCCTAGAGAAAAGATACAAATCGACAAATAGAGCCAAAATAAATCAATTAAAAGCAAACTTGAAGAGTCAATGCAAAGGCACCATGAAAATGGCGGACTACCTAGTCGAAAAGAAACAGACAGCAAATAATCTTACATTAGCAGGTGAGCTAATATCTGAAGCAAGTCTAATATCTAGTGCTCTTATTAGTTTAGATGCAAAATATTTACCTATAACATGTTTGCTTAGTGGAAAGAATGAACTCACTTGGCTCGAAGCTCGTGCCTCACTCACTGCATTTGTGCAAACACTTATTCATCTTAATGTTATTCCTCAAAGTTCAGAAGTGGGTAATACTACTGCAAATGCAATTTTTGGAAAATAAGGATCCAACAACCAACACATTGACAATAACTTCAACAATCAAAAGGGCACACAAGGCAGATGGCAAGGAAGAGGAAATTAAGGAAATGACCGAAACAACGTCAGAGAAGGCAGAACAAGAGGTAAAGGAGGTAAACAAAATGCCTCAAAATCCACATGTCAAGTGTGTGAAAAATATAGTCATAGTACAGCCATTTGCTACCACAAGTTGAACCATGAGTTTTTTACGACACCAAATGGAAAAAATCAAGCTACATACATAGCTACACTAGAATTGGTGGGAGATCTGGCATGGTATGCTGATAGTGGAGCAACAAGTCATGTGACTTATGAACAAAACAACCTAAATCAGAAAATAGATTACAATGGTAAGGAATCATTAGGCATAGGAGATGGTACTCAACTTAAAATTGCTCAAGTTGGTAACACTCTTTTGCCTCCAACAATTACTCATATGCTCAAATTAAATAATATATTGCATGTTCTTAAAGCTGTCAAAAATGTTGTCAGTATGTCGAAATTGACTAGAAATAATGATGTGGTTGTTGAATTTAATCATAATGGGTGTTTTGTGAAGGACAAATGCATGAGCATGATGCTACAACAATGGAGTCTTAGGAATGGATGATATCGATGGAACGAAGTAAGCCTTTCTTCTAAAAAAAGTTCAACATCAACCTATTTCCGCATTCAAAATAGCTATCCCTAATCTTCTAATCAAGCAAATGTAATGTCTTTAAATTTCAATAAAGAAGTTTGGCATAGAAGACTAAGTCATACTTCATCTAAAGTCCTACTTCAAATAACAAAAGGCTGTAATCCTAAAGTCCTAGTCCATGAAAATTATGATTTTTGCAAAACTTACCTGTTCGATAAAATGCATTATCTTCCCTATCAAGTCTCTAACTCACAAGCTCAAAAAGTTCTAGAATTGATTCATACTAACCTTTGGGGTCCAGCTTCAGTTATGTCAAGCAGTGGATACCTCAAGAATAAATCTGACTCATTGAATGCCTTTAAAGAATTAAAAGCAACTTGTTGAAAACAAATTTAGAACTATTAAAACACTCCAATCCGATTGGGGAGAAGAATATCGAGTGTTTACAAACTTAGTTCAACAATGTGGAATTGAATTCAGACACCCCTGCCTTCTTAACCTCAGCTAAAAATGGGAGAGCGGAAAGAAAACATAGATACATTGTTAAAACTAGCCTAACCTTATTAGCTCAAGTCTTCATGTCATAAAACTATTGGTGGGAATCATTTGAAACAACAATTTATCTCATAAATGGACTTCCTACAATTGTTCTAAACAACTGCTCTCTATTAACCAAAATAAAACCCAATTATACCTTTCTCAAAACATTTGGTTGTGTCTCATACCCATGTCTTTGACCTTACCAACAACACAAGTTAGATTTCCATACCACCAAATGTGTGTTCATTGCGTATAGTACCCAACATAAAGGGTATAAATGGCTTAGTCCTTCTGGTAAAATATACTTCTCCAGGCATGTTAAATTCAATGAATTAGATTTTCCTTTTAAAAGTAATTTCATGTCAACACCCAAAGTTTCCAATACACAAATTATTTGCTATCCCCCCGCCATAACACCTCCCAACTCCCAAAATTGGTATAAACTTTTACCTATCTCCAGCACTCCATCACTCAATGTTGATAGTTCGATGAATCAAGATGTCTTGCCTTCTATTCTCGAATCAAGAAAATTTGAGTATTTGACTTTAACTTGTTGAAGAATCTTCTCAGTCCTCAGTTTTTACTTCCTGAAAAATCTTTTGAGTTTTCGGCTTTTGCTTGTTGAGGAATCTTCGAAGTCTTTTGACTCTCGTTTTGATGTCTTTTATTCTTGAAGTCTTTTAGTCTTCGAGTCTTCATAAATTCTTTTGGGTTTCAGGGAGTTTTGGATCTTTTGGAGGTCTTCTCTCTGAATTCTCTTAATTCTGAGGATGATTGCAAATGCGGGTGACCCCTCTATTTATAGAGAGATTTTGGTAGGTCTCACATGAACTTGAGGTTGAGCTTGACTTTGATTGATTTTTGGGCCCAATTAGTGGACTTGAGCTTATTTAGATTTCATTAAGTTTTCTTTAATGAACTTGGATTATTTGGGTCGATCTAGTCTAGTTTTAGTATTTTTTTTTGCCATATTTGGCTTTTAGTTTAACTTCCACTTGGCATAGCCTAAATTCTATCATATGAGGGTCAATGATATGAGAGTGAAATTAATTTGTCAATTTTATGTCTTTTAATTTTAATTTAAAGTGTAAATTTGCAATAGGTCACAAAACTTATCACAGGGCATCCTTGATATTAAGGTGGTGAAGCGGTCAGGAATTGGTTGAGGAAGAGGAAAAACTTGAACTATGATTATCTCTAGCTATTGGAACAAGGGCGGTTGAAGAAAGTCGTCTAGAGATTCGAACACCCGTCGTGATCATATTCCACCCGATTTGCCGACGCTGTCACTCGAAACTAAGCTACTCAAACTCAGTAGAAGAATTTAAATTGGATGTCAATAATAGAAAATAATGGAATTAACGTCCAGAAACAGATGAGCATGTGCATGTTACTCCGACAGGTAGCAACCTGGCTTTCCCAACAGCACACAAGTGGCGTTGGGGCCATCACGTGATCATCACGCACACTTTCAAACTCTCCTAATTTACCAATTTACCCTCCACTCCCTGCTAGCCGTTGCAACCCCTTTTTTTTCTCCTTCCGGTAGTATGCTACAATCAAGCCTTCGAAATTCGCAAGGACGAAGTTGTAATTTCCATTCCCTTTCCCTCTGTTATCTCTCTTCCTGTAGTTTTGCTCCTTTCCGTGGTCAATCAAAATCCACCAAATCCGCCGCATAAGCTTTTCCCCTCACTCACATTTCCACTCAACTCTCTCTCGCTCGTTCTAGGGTTTAGGTTTTGGTTGCAGTTTCCATGGCTTCTTCGTCCTCTGATCCAGGTTTCAAACACGAAGCCGGTGCCTGTACCGCTGTTGCTGTTGCTGCTGATGCTGGAGGAGGAACGGCGGAATCTTCGGAGGTCGTTATGGCGAGTGATCAGCTTTTACTCTACAGAGGGTTAAAGAAAGCGAAGAAAGACAGAGGTTGCACTGCCAAAGAGCGCATCAGTAAAATGCCTCCATGTGCTGCTGGAAAAAGAAGCTCTATATACCGCGGAGTCACTAGGTAATTCACACTTTATACGGTTTCGAAGTGATTGACTTTAATTAGCTTACGAATTTTCGAATGAGGATTGGATAAATGTAAAATCCTTGCTCACTGCTCGCAGCCAAATTTGACACTGCGGGTTGAATATGTTGTTCACTCAATCCTGGAAGAGTTGAATCTGTGTTCATATAACACAATTTTGATACTATGTGACAAGGATACGATCAAGTGACTCTGTGCATGAGTGTATTTGTGACCTGAGCTAATGGCTTCTGCAGTATATGCCATAAGATCGCCTTAGTTTCGCCTGTAAACAAAAGTTGGAATCGATAATTCTCATGTTGGTGAAAGAGATAGCTACAGAAAGGCTGGATGATTAACTGCATTTTAACAAGAGCAAAACAGAAGAGGAATTTTGAGATAATGTTGATCTGTCTGCAGCTGTGGTATATAGTACTAATAGTTATTGAGTTCATGAGGTCACGCATGGCTATTTTTGAACTTGAAGTTGAAATAAGAGCGCAAAATGTATATATATTGGGCATTGTAATCATCATTTTGGTGAAGTCGCCTACCTCATTAGTTTTCATATCAAGTCAGTACATGTGGGCTAGACGTTTTATTATCGTAGGATGATCAATTGTTTGTTTAACTAAAAAATTGCTTTCTTATTCTTTAGTCGTTGAGATTTGATTTTCTGACATTGCTTGTGATGTACGCCTGTTCTTTATCTTTACCTTTTTCTCTGCTGACTAGCGACTGTGAATGGTTTGATGATACTAGGCATAGATGGACTGGTCGTTATGAAGCTCATCTTTGGGATAAAAGTACTTGGAACCAGAACCAGAACAAGAAGGGAAAGCAAGGTCTCTCTCTCCCCCCCTCACACACATAAAAACCAGAATCACATGTAAAAATTGCTGATTTCCTTGTTAGTTCGGAATACTGACACCATTTTTATATTTTGTTTTCTATTATTAAATGTGCATGGAACTTCTGGCATATGATTGATTGTTCCAGTGTATTTGGGTAAGTTAATATTCTAATCCCTTTTCCTTTATATATGTTTTTTAACATTAACGTAGAGTCTGAGACTGGATTATTTTTCCCTTTATACTTATTTTAATAATGAATAACATGCATTTACAGGAGCATATGATGAAGAAGAGGCAGCTGCTAGGGCATACGATTTGGCTGCCTTAAAATATTGGGGTCCTGGGACTCTTATTAATTTTCCAGTGAGATGTCATTTAGTCCTCTTCCCCCTGAAAAAGGAAAAATGGAAAACCGAAATTGAATATTCATGACCATACTGTCGCATTAATTTTTTATGTATACTTTGAAGCATATATTCCTCTTTTTGATACGTGGTCTTACAGAGCTTTGGAGTTACAACTGTTGTATGGGATGAATTTGAAATTTGAAATTGTGTGATATTTTCTACCTCTTGACAAGTACATAAAAATTAAAATATGATTTTCTAGAATATTACTACCGTACAGAGTTCTGGACAAAGTATTTCAATATCTAGAGAAGTATCCTCAGTATCCTACTTGTATGCTTTGTTCTGCTTGACTTTGCTTTTTGTAATAAGAAAGAGTATAACTGCATTTGCAGGTGACTGATTATACAAGGGATCTTGAAGAAATGCAGAATGTTTCAAGAGAGGAATACCTTGCATCTCTAAGGAGGTAACTAGAAACTATTGAAACATCTTTTTGTGAGACTAAGACAATCTACTTCTGCTTATACAATTATACACTTTGCAGAAAGAGCAGTGGGTTCTCAAGGGGAATCTCTAAATATCGTGGTCTCTCGAGGTAATTTTTTCTCATTAAATTGGTAATTGTACTAGAGGTACCCACCTTATTTACTAGTTGAAGATTTGTTTGTTTGTGAGGTTTATGTTAAAATATTATGTTAAAGAATGTTTATAGAAAACTCAGCTTTTATTAAGAAAAATTAATGAAAATGAAATAATACAATAGGACACAAAAAGACAGCTTGACAAAAATATTATACAAAACATCATATCATGCAGTTCTGAATCCCTATGCTTTGCATAGAAATGGCTGAAGGTTTAGAATCAGACGTGTTGGCATGTTGCCCAACCAAGGAGTAAATTGTGACCATCATTTTGGATTTCATGGGTTTGTCAGCATAATAATGATACAATGATGAAGAGGAGGTTATTTTTTAAAATTGTTTAAAGGAAAGGGTGAAGCTAGTCAAGTTGCTGGAATTGGAAGTTTTTGGGGAACATGACTGGAGGCATGGTTCAAAAACTTGGTTGAGTTTCATGTGGTCTTAGACACCATATGAAAGAAAACCTAAAACGGATTAACTCAAACTTTCTTGACCAAACTTGGATTGTATTGGCCGTGACTCAGGAAGTCTTGCATTGTGTCATGCTCTTTAATTTGGATGGTCCATGCAACAAAATGATGCTATGCATCCAGGGGCCTACTTTGTCATGTTTGGACATCCTTCCATCGAGGAGAAAAAAAGCCCTTTGGCTTCAATTTATTAGAACTTTCTTTTGGAACCACCTTTTGTGCGAGGGGAGCAAAGGAACCTTCAGCAGCTTAGAAACGACGTTTAACATCTTCTTAGATGGTATTTCTTTTGTGGCTCCCTCTCAGCGTAAATTTCTAACACCTATCAACCATTATAGTTAAAATGGTCTATGCACCAGTTGGAGGAGATTTTTTGTAATCTTTGGCATGGGCTTGGCTTCCCTCCCTTTGTTTAGTTTTTTATATAAGAAAAGAAGAGATAATTTTCTTTTATACTGATAGAACTCAAATATATTGAAATGTAAAAAAAAAGGAATTACAAGCTAACCCAAGTATTTGTGGCACTTGGAACCCCCTTCTCTGGAGTATACTCACTCTAAACCCACGAAATCAATGCATACCTCCCCCTCAATACTCTCTATTTATAACCAAACTCTACTAACTCTATCTAATTACTAATGTATCTTTAATATACTAATAATATTCCTAACCATCCCAAATAGCATTCCTATCATATACATCCTCTGATTGTAATTGGATCTCCAATCTGATCATCTGCAAAATTTCTCCTTGCTTCCTGTAAATAAATATTTTGCTAACTTACTATTGTGCAACTGATTCCATTTCTTTAGAGTCCTTTGAGGTAGAATAAAAACTTTGAATCAGTCTATTATTTGCTTTCTTTTTACTTTTCCTTCCCACTTGCAAATGCTCTTTGTATCATTGAAATTTTGATTGGGTGTAATGTTTACATTATTGGTGTGACTTCAAAGGGAATTTTTTTTTATAGGCATGATGCACACTTCAGGTCTTCTATTAACTTAATGGTATCACTATTTGTATGGCTTTTATTTTGATGATCTCTGTTTTCTAAAACTCAACTATTGTTGTTGCTTTTATAAACTAGTCGATGGGAGCCTTCATTTGGTCGTATGCCAGGCCATGATTATGTCAACAGCATAAATTATGGTAAGTTGTCTTAAATTATTACCCTATATCATGTCTTGAGTTACAAGGACACAGTTCTCTTCTTGGATGTCTTTGATTGCTGAGTTTATACCTCAGAGGACAAGGATTTATCCCTTATAAATTATAAACGATGCCTACCCTCCAATGCGATTTGAAGGTGCTGGAGATGATCAAGCGACAGAAAGTGAATTTGTCCACAGCTTATGCATTGAAAGGAAGATCGACTTAACAAGTTACATTAAATGGTGGGGGCCCAACAAAACTCGAATAGCTAGTGCTGGCTCAAAATCATCAGAAGAAGACAAACACAGTTGTGCTGGAGAAGTTGGCATTGAACTCAAAGCGCTTGGACAGACGAGCCGTCCTACAGAACCATATGAGATGCCCTGTTTGGGTACATTACATGGAGTAAAGAAGGCTACTTCCAAGGTCTCGGCTTTAAGCATTTTGTCACGGTCAGCGGCCTACAAGAATTTGCACGAGAAAGCTTTAAAATTACAGGAAACCAACAATGAGAATGACGAGAACGAAAATAAAAACACTGTTAACAAGATAGATCATGGGAAGGCGGTTGAAACACATACAAGTCATGGTGGTGATCCCATTGAGAGATATGGGGGGGTTGCTTTCGGAACAAGTGGTGGATTGCCACTTCAGAGAAATATGTTCTCATTGACTCCTTTCTTAACTGCACCTCTTCTGAGTAGTTACAACACTGTTGATCCATTGGGAGATCCGATCCATTGGACATCTCTTGTTTCCGGACTTTCTCGAACAGCCGAGGTGAGCATATTCAGTATCCTTTTTTTTTTTTTTAAGAAAAGTAAAATGAAGACTCAATGCCCTAACGATTAATGGTTCAGTATGCGGTCAACAAATCTTGTTTGTTGAAATAAAGTTTTGTCTTATCTCCGGTGGCTTTAATCCGAAGGCATTAGGAGAACTGTTTCATCGCTCTCTTGTAACGTCACTTCCATAATGCAGGTTACAAAGACTGAAACCTCAACTTACTCTTTGTTTCGACCTGAGGAATAAAGTTCAAAGGAATTTCTTGCATACCCCGACGACGAGGTTTGAGTTGAACTCAGTTGGATTGCATCTCTGTGCTGATATTGGAAGATGTACATGAGAAACAAGCTTTAAGGAATAAAGCTTTACATAAATTACTATATACTCTCAAGAAACACGTTATATGATGATGCATCATGCTTACTGTCATGTTACCTGAGGCTTTTCGTGATTTTTCTAACATGCAGGAGGCAACGGACATGAAAGAAGCTCACACAGTTGAAGTAAGGAAAATATCAACTCTTAGAATATCACACGTTTGTTTTACATCATGCATGTGTATCTCCATCTGATAGTTATAAATATACAAATTGGATTTCTTTTTTTTTCCTTCTTAAATGTCTGTATTCCTTGTTACATTTATATCGGTTATTAATGTCAAGATCTCGCTGCTGTTTTTCGTTGTGCTCTAAATTTCATCATAACCTTAACTGATTTCCCGCCCTATGTTTGTCGATCCAACCTCTCCCTCTCCTAGTTAGTAATTCGACCTGTTTTACGAGACAATTGTCATTGTTGGATTAAGAGGAATTGATTTCTTTGTTTTAAAATCATTCTAATTTATTTAACAAAATTACTGTGTTTTACACCCAGTTGGTATCTGGTAAGCATATGATGGAAGAATTGGAATGGCTGGTACTTGCATTTGAAAAGACACTCAGGTGACATTGCCCTGCTGTTTCTAGAAACTACAGGTTCTGTATTTCAACAATTGTAATCAAATTACAGTAAACAGTAACCTTATATACAGGACGAAGACACGATTACAGCACTTAAACAAACTAATCCTGCCAACTAAATTAGAAAGAACTATTTTAGTTAGAAAATACAATAATTCTAGTAAAAAAAGATTCGCAATTCGATCTGAAGCAGATGGATGCAAATCATACGGCGTTTGTGCAACACCAAGTCTCTTATAAAGTAAATTTCAATCTCAACAAACTCTTGCGTGAGAATGGAGTATAGGATTACCACTCAGATGAATTACACCCAAATTAGAGCACCAAAGAGTAGGAAGATGGTTAAAATGTAGACGTAAATCCATAAACAAGGATTAAAGCCATACCAAATCTGCAGACACATGTAGGGGTGTTCAAAGGAACCGACAACTCGAAAAATCTGACCAACCCAACACGTGTTGGGTTGGGTTGGGTTGAAAATTAGTTTGAGTTGGTTTGGGTTCATTTTTTCTTAAACCGATCGGGTTGAGTTGGTTCTTGGGTTCACTATATTGAACCGACCCAACCCAATCCAACCCACAGTTAGATAGAATATATGTTTTATAAGTTTATAATTAACTTAAAATTTACTTCCACTTTAAATCATTTTTACTTTTAACTCAAATTAATTTTAAACCTAAACTCAAATAGTATAAATTATGTTAATCGTTCAAAATTTTCATGCAA
>JAOANK020000042.1:1864820-1881719 GCA_026257165.2 Telfairia occidentalis | reverse complement strand
TATATGAATAAGATTCATATTAAAACTATAGATTGAAGAGAAAGATATGCATTTAATATGATTAATATGCATAATATATAGTTAATTAATTATTAAATAATTAATTAATTATATATTGATTAATTGTGTTATTTTAATATAATAAAAGAAAATAACTCCCCACTACTGGGGGTTAGTTAATTGACGTGGGTGGGGAGTTAATCTAACTTCCCTCCCACTCTTTCCTATTTAATCTGTGTTGTGAACACAGTATTGATATAGCTTTTCTTATACAAACTCTCATTGACAAGAAAGAAGAAAATTTCTCTCTAGAAAATTGTTTCAAAATTCATTCACCCAAAACCAGAAGAGATCCCACGATCTCTATTCCTTCTCCTTAGAATAGCAAGGTATCTGAGCAGTAGTGTCTACTGGGTTGATCTTCTTGCTGGTGTTGTTACTGTATTTTTTGGGGATCAAAATTGTGCTATGAAGTGTTTGTGAGTCCAAAAATTGCAGTGAAGTTTCTACAAGGGTGAGTTCTTCTTATCTCCTTAACTCTTGTAGAATGCATGCCTAATAAGTTTCTGTTTATCCTGTGAATTGAGTCTTGAATGCACAGTGTTCACACGCTTTTGCGAGAAATTTGATTCCTTCATGTGTGTACCACAAGATGTTATTCTTAGAAGCAAATTATTGGCCAAAGCTCATAATTCTCTATTCTCGATACATCCCGGTAGTACGAAGATGTAACAGGATCTGAAGCAGCACTACTGGTAGCGTTGAAATCGTAGTGACCTGAAGTTTCAAGTTTGAGGCGCGTGTGTCGAAATTTGAGTGCGCATGGTGGTGGCGGCGACGCGTGGAGGCTCGTGCGGCGATGCGTGTGCTCGATTGTTCTAAGCAGTAAGCTCCACTTGGTGTGTATTGTCCCTATATGTAGCCTCGAAAGTCATTAAAAAGTAAATTTCGTGTTTGACCTTAGGTTGACCAAGCATGCTTTGATCGGTTCCTTAGGAAGCTTATAGGATTAGCTCGAGGTAAGTGACTTCTCTTACGGACCCATAAGGGCTTAGGTTGGATGATGTATGCAAATGAATGTCCAATATGCATGTGTGTAGGGTAGTTTGTAAATAGAAGAATATGCCATATATGAATTAGCAAACCAAGATATGTGATGTGGCATGTATGATTTTGATATGCTTAGGTGATATCCTACTGTGTATATAAGCATGCTTGAGAATTGTTTGTTGAATGGTGATGCAACGATGTTTGTTTTGATACGACATGCATGATGTAGATGTTAAGATTTCATGTCGTATGTATATGGGACCTTGCATGAACCATAGAACCATGAACACCATGTTTTATATGAGGGTGATAATTCCCTCCCACGCCCAAAGGGTCAGTGTTGGGCGGGAATCGACTATGCTGAATGGGTGTCATCTAGCATCAGTTACAGTCGGCTTACCCCATTTAAATCAAGGGTCCACCACTCGTATCCAAAGTTTGATGACACCATGGTAGGGTAAAGGTAGTTGTTCACCCAACATGATAAGTACAGTATACTGTCAACCATTGAATGATAGGTCCCAAAAGATTACATGTTGAGGTTGCTTGATTGTGTGTATGTGGTCTAACTCTGTAGGTGATGTTACTTACTGAGTATTTGTTAAAATACTCAACCTATGTTATTATTTTTTCAGGTAATGATCGTACTGTGCGTGGTGGCTAACGTGCAAGGTTACGAGACTATGAAGTAGTTTTGAGTTGTACTTTCCTTTCAAATAATTGTTTTTGGCCTAAGACTTTCGAATGTTCAGTTATTTTCATGTTTTTTAGAAATTGGTTTCCTTTTCTATGTATTAGTGATGTTAGCTGGGATTCCACCTTTAAAAAAATTTTTGAAACTAAGAGTTTTCCAACTTTATGTTTGAAAATTTCTTTTGAAATAGTATTTATGCATGCATGTAGTAGCGGTCTTAGGCTTAATTTAAGTCAGATCATTACAACTATATTCAATTTGTACCCCAGACATAAATTTCTAGATCCACCCCTGAACGCGGTTGGCTAAGCCCCACACCAGAACTAGCTTCCTCTTCTCTAGGTTGTATTGCTTGTCCAAATTCCTGGGAAAATTTTTTGCAGAAAAAAGTTCTTCTATTTTCTGTCAATTCATATTCTTCCAATGCGCTTTGAACGTGCCATCCTTTTCTCGAATGGTTTATGTTAAGGTAGCTGATTAGAGATGATGACATAGAGTGGCAGAGTAATGTTGATATGTGTAATTTATTACTTGAAGTCTTTTGTTAGTTTAACTTCTTTGTACTCTCTGGAGAAGTGCTGTTAGCAAGAGCTTCTCTCCCTAAGCCTATATAAATGTCCATATACTTCGTGTTGAATTGATTGAGATTTATGACTAAAATTCCAAGGGTTTGTCCTGCACTTTCAATTTTTCCCTACCTTGATTCTTTATGTCGTCCCACAAGTTTTGCAAAAACAGACGGAAAAGAAAAAATTGTCCTATTTTAGCGGTTGAGAATCATTATGCACCGCGGGGCCAGTTGCCTTATTAGAATAGAATTTCCATATTATTAACATTCCATATTATTAACACTGCGATGCTAATTGTCTTGTCCTCCAACTGCCTTTTTTTTTGGTCTTCTTTTTATCGCTAAGCCTCTGTCTAGCACCATGAATTAGAAAACCCTCGAAACTATAGCACCTATGTATACATGGTACAAAGAAATCTAAATCTGTAATTTGATCGGACTCCTTCCATGTTTCAATATGAACTCTAACTTGGTGAATGTTTAGTATAACTTTTTAGAAAAATGTTTTTAAGTATAACCTTTATTATATATTATATAAACGTACGAAAATTAATTAAATATATAATTTTAAAAAATTTTAAATAAATTTTATATGTTTTTACACATTTTCATATTTATTATTTAAATTTCTAAAAAGCATTTTTAATTAAGTAAAAGCATTGTTCAAAATTTTAACCAAACATTGTTAATTTTGAAAACAAAAATACTTTTCTTCTACCAATAAATAGTTTAAAAGTCATCCCAAACAAACCATAGACTTAGCTCCAGTTTATTTCCATGATTAACCTCTTTAATCTTAATATTTTTCTTCTTCTCTTTCATCGACACATTGATAAAGATATACAATGAGATATTTTTCTTTTCATTTCACATACATGCATACATGTCAAGTCTGCTAGTCTTTTATCAAAAACCAACAAAAAGAATTAGAAAGGAGGATATTTTTATTCTTTAAGTTATAATTATATTTTTTTTGTTCAATTTGGCTTTTCTAACTTTTAAAATGTCTATTTTTATCTATAAATAAATAATAGGAAAAAAATCAATTTTGAATTCTAAACTTGTAAAGTTGTATCAATTTTAAGTATAAACTTTCAATTTCATCAAATTGAACCTCAAACTTACATAAATGTTGCAATCTCAACTCTAAACTTGAATAAGTGTTGCAATTTAAACTTTTTAATAAATTTTTACTTGAAAGATTGTTAAAAAAAGTATCTTTTGACACATTCAATTATTTATAAAACATATATGAAGAACAAAATTGAAAGAATTTTAAAGAAAAATGACGTAAGAGCTAAATTTTTGTTGAAATTTGTAAGTTTTGGCATAATTATTTAATGGTTAATTTGTATATTAATCAAACTTAATTTTGTGCAACGCTTGATTTTTTTGAAATTAGTGAGTTTATGATAGTTTATACATTATTGATAAAAATTAGTTGATAAATTAGTGAAAATTGAACCGAAGATTAAAATTGCAATACTTATCTAAGCGTAGAGTTCAATTTTAGAGGTAAAATTGATAAATTTAGGGGTATAAATTATTTTTTTTCCTAAATAATATTAGTTATAGTTAAATTAAGACATTTATTTTCCCAATAATATGGAGGTTTGAATCTCATGCGCAGTGCGCGTATAGTAGGTAATGAGAGGCCGAAATGCAACGGTGCTCTAAAGAGAGAGAGGAGGTGTTCAGTGACAGTAAATGGCTACGAGAAATAGCATACAGGAAGAATCGGAAGTTGAACGAATCATTAACGAAGGTAGAGAAGGGAAAAAACGTAATTTCCTATTTGGTTCCATCCATGGTAAAAGCCTTTAGTTGAGGATGACGCAAAGGAATTTCGTGCGGTATACGCTATGGATTTCTCTCCGATTCTGTCTGCTGTTACATTCATTTTTCTTTCACTCTTCTTTGGAGACAGACAATGAATTGGGGGCATAAAGACGCATCCATGGAAGGTAGAGAACATTCATTCCATTGAGATGGCATAATGATGTACTCTAGGGAGGCAAAGAACATTCTGTTGAGCAAACAGTTGGCTTCTAAAAAGCAATTAAAAAAGAAAAGGTAGGAAAGCTTTTTATGTTGTTTGCTTGATCATAAAGAAAACGAAGATGATAGCTCAGAAATTGAGGAAAGTAGCTCTTTCTTACTTGATGCCAACTGCAAGGAATTTAAGGCATTAGATAAGGATGTAATTGGAAGACAGAAAAGAAATTCAGAGATCGAGAATCAATCATACAAAATTGAAGTCATAATGGTGGGACTTCTGGACAGTACGGCCGGAAATCTGATCGCGAGAATAAGTGAGGCCGCCGGCCAACCAGAGCTTTGGCATATTGGAAGCGAACTAAGAAATCTGGAAACGACTCTGTCGAATCTCAAGGCTGCGCTCAGAGACGCTGAGGAGAAGCAGGAAAGAGATCCGGAACTCTACCTTGTTCTTAAAGACCTTAAAGATGCATTTTCCAAAGTCGACGACTTGATCGAGGAATTGGAATGCGAATGTTTAAAATGGAGAGTGCGAAATCGGAGGAACGACGTTGGCGGAAAGGTACGCCAGTTTTCTTCTTGTTTCTCTTCCAACTTGATGGGTTCTGCAAATAAAACCGCCGAGGAAATCAATCAAACCACAAAGAAATTAGATAAGATTGAGGAAATCATGTCCAAATTTCCTCTCGTGGAAGAAGAGAATGAACATATCAAATGTTTGAAGACTGAAATGACTCTGCGCACCTCCATTACTGGTTCACACGTTTTCGCTAGGCTTCTGCACTTAAAGAAGGAGGCGATTCTCTCTGATAATATTGGCTCCATTTTTGGTAGAGATGATGCAAAACAGAGTATCATTGATAAACTTGTAAAGGATGAAGATGAAAAACAACAATCTTCGGCAATTCTTTCAATTCATGGCGATGGAGGGATGGGAAAGACTGCTCTAGCAAAGTTGGTCTACAATGCCCATGAAGTGTTTGATCATTTTGACAAGAGGATGTGGGTATGTGTTTCTGAAGATTTTGATGTCGAGAGATTGAGAAGGGAGGTTCTCAGTTCAGCAACTGGAGAACAACTGGCCAACGCCTTAACCAGTCGCCATTTACTAATCAGGCTACAACGAAACTTAGTTGGCAGAAAATTCTTGCTTGTTTTGGATGATTTTGGGGCTTTGGATCCCATGAGAGTATTAGAATTGGATGAAATAGTAAAGATGGGTGCTAATGGGAGCAAGATCATTATCACCACTTGCAGTGACCAAATTCTAAATGATGCGACAACACACAAGATTGAAAGACTCGATGAGGAGAGGTCCATGGCTTTATTTGAACATTCATTTAGAAATGAAACACTTATCAAAAATCTTCGTAAAATCCGACGTGAGGTCGAACAACTTGTGTCAAAATGTGGTGGAGCTCCTTTGGCAATCAAATGCTTGGCGGGATTGCTTTCTTCAGAAGCTAGCGATGGTACCGAGTGGCCGAATGTCAAGGACGTGAGTGAGAAATGGATACAGGAAGAGGTGAACAAGGATGGTTGCGTTTCAATTGCACTTAGACTGAATTATGATCTAATGCCATCTTATTTAAAACCTTGTTTTCTTTGCTTTTCATTCTTGCCAAAAGATTATGTCTTCTACTCATTTGAGCTAATCCAGTTATGGATGGCACAAGGAATCCTTCATTCAGATAGCAAAAATCCTGAAGCTGTTGGGGAGCAATATTTTAATGAACTGTGGTCTCGGGGTTTACTCGAAGATGTTGAGGAGCATGCTCTTGGATATTGGTTCAAAATCCATAGCCTTGTCCATGATCTTGCAGTTCAACAGGCTAATGAGGAACAAAAGAACCTTGAAAGTTTGCATCAAATATCATTTGTTGACAGCAGCAATATGGAATACTGGCCTCCGACGACAACAGATAAAATTCGGTGTCTTTCCATTCCAGTGGGAGGTGTGGAGCCAAAGATCTATGGAGTCCCTCTTGTCAAATGCATTAGCAAGTTCAGGCAGCTGAGGTTTTTGTACTTGTGCAACACTTCCTTGGAAGAAATCCCAACCTCCATGGACATGCTCAAACATTTGAGATATTTAGATTTGCGAGGGAGCCGAAGACTGAAGAGGTTGCCAGAATCAATTTGCAAACTGCAGACTTTACAGAGTCTGATTCTTGCATTTTGCTCAGAACTTGAAGAGGTTCCGAGAAACATAAAGAACATGATTAGCCTCAGATTCTTATGGATAACCACAAAGCAAGCCAGCCTAGGAAAAGATGGTATAGGAAGCTTAACATTGCTTAATTTTCTAGCCATCGGAGGGAGCGAGAACTTGATTCACTTGTTTGAAGATATTGAAAAACTCAATTCCCTTCAAACACTAATCATTTATGATTGCAAATCGTTGCTAACATTGCCACAAGGCCTGAAAAACTTGAGTAGGCTATGTAATATGGCAATATGGGGGTGTGAGCATCTAAGATTCACATTTTCACTGGAATTGCTTCGTCTTAAGAAACTGATACTCAGAGGACTTCCAACATTGGCTACATTGCCGCAGTGGATAAATGGTTCAGATGAGGATTTAGAAATGCTGGAAGTGGGAGAATTTCCAAAACTAAGAGTCCTACCTGAATGGCTTTCAAATTTGTGGGAACTTCGAATGCTTGGGATCTCCAATTGCCCTAGGTTGGAGAATTGTATGCCTACCGAAATGAACAATTGTGATGAGCTAAAAGAGTTGAGGATCACATTTTGTGGGTCGTTGAGCAAGACAAGCATGGAAAAAAGAAACCATGGAGATATGAATATCTCTCACATCCCTGCCATTTATGTAGACTCGAAAAAAATCGAGTCACGATTAGAATTAACAGAGGAACATCATGAGGCAGGGGCTAGCAATGCCTCAGCTGGAGTTGGAGAACCTGAAGAAGTAAAAGATGGTGTAGGTAATGTTAATCATGTTGGGGGAGGCGGATCAATTGTGGAAGTAACAGAGGGTGAGAGTGATGGATTAAGTGGAGTGGAACAGGATGAATTTGTAGATGACAATCATGTTGAGGCTCCACAAACTGGAGGAGGAAAACATGATGGAGTTGCAGAGGATGATAGTCATGTTGGGGGAGCAAATAATGGGGGAACTACTAATGGAAGTCATGTTGGGACTGTAGGAGCAGAACAACAAGATAATGGAGCTACTGAGGATAGTGATCATGTTAGAGGTGGAGGAAATGTTGGAGCAAAACATGATGAAGCTATCGATAATGGAGATGTACGGGTTGGGCGAACTATAATAGGAGCAAAATATGATGGAGAAATTGACAAAAGGGAAGTAGGAGTTGGAGTTGAGCAAAGTAGAGTAGAACACGATGGAACGATTGACGATGATCATATTGGGGTTGGACAAATGGAAAGGGCAAAACATAACAATGACTATGTTGATGTTGGAAAATCTGAAGGAGCAAAACTTGATGGAGCGTGTGATAATGGCCATGCTATGGTTCCTGTATTTGACGATGACCATCATGGAGCTACACAAACTGTGGTCATTACATTTGAGGGTTTCAGATAATGTATTATTCCATCTACTACATTCATTTGGCTATTGATTTCTTTATTCAAAAACTCATTTTAATTTCCAAAATTGTATATATTTTAATGCCACCCTAATGGTATATATATATTGCTAGTACATATGTCTTTCTTGATTAAAACTAATATATGTAGAAATACACTATCATTTATAGTAAATTATGGAAAAATCTTATATACTTCAACTATTATTGGTTTCTTTATGCTATTACCACTACTTTTTTTTTTAGTTTAATATGTAGGGATAAAGATTCGAATCTTCAACTTTATGGTCAAGAATATATGCTTTTAACAGTTAAGTTATGCTTTGGCTATTATTACCCCATTAATATAGCATAAAATTTGGAAATTTTAATGGGTAACAAAATTGTGTGTTTTCAATAAGTAACTCTAAATATATCATTTTTTTAATTGAAATTTTAGAAAATTTTAAAACTGGTCAATAATTGGTTATATTAAACTGGAAAAAACACATTTTGGTCACAGAGTTTTAACTTTAGTTTCACTATTGAGTACTTAAGTTTCAAAATGATACAACATTTACCTCTAAGTTTTTAGTTAGTATCCATTTGGGCAATAGGTTTCAAAATGTTACACTATTATTCTTAAGTTTTCACTAATACTCACTTTTGGTCTAGGACACAACAAAACTATTAGTAACCCTAAATGAATGTTGACTAGGATTTTGGCGTCCATTTAATATTAATTTATATACTTTCGTAGTAAAAATATTTATTTTTATCTCATTTTCGTAGGTGGTGTGACAAAAAAAATCTCTCTATTATCTCTCTCTTCTATCGACCATCCCCACCTCCATCCCATCTTCCCTCACCCTCGTTGCAGACCATGGTTGTGAGTTATCTCCCATCCGCTTCCCAAGTGCTGAAAAAGCATGAAGTAGTTTTTTTTTATTGCTCTTTTTTGGAATTGTCGATTGCCTTCTTTTCCCTTCCAGAATTACCGCTCTTCAATTAGCCTTTTTTTTTTTCTCATCAATTGTTGCAATGTGTGAGGGAATTTGAACTTGAAGATATAGTTTTTTTTTCTACTTAGGTTTACTTTATATTATTATTATTATTATTATTATTATTTCTTAACTCTCTTGCGATACTTTCAATCAATAGGTTGGTTATTTGTTGAAGTATAATAGATTAGGGTGTGGTGGCCATCATTTTCGGGTTTTATGCTTCAAAAGCTCATTTCTTGTTAAAAATCTACGAAACCCTACCAAATCGTCATTGATGGTTGTAATCTTGAGAAGAAAGATTGGTTGGTGTACGGTTGGAGAATGGAAAGACAAAGTGAGGGCGACAGGTACGATGGCCACGAAAGGTGGGAGGGAATTGACAGTTGGTGTGGTTGATGATGAGAGTATAGGGGAAGAGGGAAAATGAGGGTGGGGGTGAGAACAATTGGGTAGAAGAAAGAGAGAATAGGGTGGGAGGAGAGAGAGAGAAATTTTTTTATTATTTTTCTTGCCATATCACCGAAATATTATAAAAATAAATATATGTACAAAATATATTATTGGTTCTTAAGGTTTGAGATATGTATTTATTTGGTTCTTAAGGTTTCAAAATGAACACTTTAGCTAGTCATTGAGTTTTGAGAAATAGTTCTAAATGATATCTAAACTCCATTGACTATTAGTGGACTAATGGTAAGATGATGTGGCAGTTAACTTGTTTACTATACCTTTCTAATTTGGTAAAATATATTAATTTCATACTATTTTTTGTTGACTAATCTTTTCCTGTCCTTCCTCTCTCATTTTCTCCTTTGTTACAAACCCATCGTCGCCCACTAGAAGACTTCGCTGTAGTATCTAAAAGCCTCGTGGAACTTTATTACATGTCGGAGAAGGAACTTATATGGAACGAGGAGAAGCTTGATCGTTCTGATATGCGAGAGGAATGTCGTTCATCCTGATTCCAGATTTTAAACGAGAAATTGTTTATCGTCCAAATTTGAAAGAGAGAAACAAGTGTTTTTAATCTCTCAATGCTCTTAATAACCCCACAATCATTTCATCAATGCTATCAGAGAAAATCGAAAGGAATACCTAGGCCACTTGGGGAAGGCCACATGTCTCGTTAGGAAAGATGCAGGTGAACCTCGAGGGATATCAGAGATGCTCGAGGTGGAAAGCTACGAGCACCGAGCTCAACCTAGTAGGAAGATCGCCCTATAGGTAACACCGCATTCGAGAATGGTGCCGGACGGGGTGCACTAAAGGAGAAATTCCACCCGGAATAACCGCCATCTGACGTGATTTATGGCAAATAAGGCAAAACTGCCTCGAAGACTCTCCCTCATTGTACTATAAATATCGAAATGATCTGAAGGCAAAAGGTACGCGCGAACACCCTAAGTGATTGTCCATTTTCCATTATTATTTAACTGACTTGAGCGTCAGAATGTGGTTGGCACCACCCCTACACCTGATCTTCATCTCTTTCAGGTTTTAGACGTCATCCTTTATCGCTTACATCACCCCCTAGGGAGTTTTGTTTAGAAACATTTGGCATCATTTGTGGAAATTCGATTGTCAAGCTATACAATTTAAGATGGCCAAATTGGATTTCAACTATTCTAAACTTGATAGACGTTTGTCCCAATTCGACAATGAGAGAGCTTCTATTGTTCTGCCTAATATAGCCCAGCCAAGTAGGAGGGCAGGGAGAGGCCGAGGATGGCTGTCAGCCACAACATAGATCGAGGCCCTACAAATGTTGATCCAAGATCAAATGCAAACGATAAATGCCATACAGGCACCAATGCAGGCCCTCACGCTTCGTCCAACACAGTATCAACAAGTTGAGCTCCATTAGGATGGAGCAACGGACCAGAGTGCAGCAGCACGAGCCTCGGAGCGGGACCCTAGGGTAACGAGCGCTGCATAGAACTACCCAAAACCCAGCAACCCTCGCACACTAAGCTCTATACAGACCCGCCAACCCAGTGGCCCCAGCCCTTTAAGTCATGAGTCAGCTCGGACCAAACTCATCTCAGCATGATCTGCAAGATGAGATCAATGCCTAGCATCGATAGTGCAGTGTATCCTACAGCCGTAGTCACCATGGCATTGAGATGACAAGAAAGTTGGGTTGGAAAGATTTGCGAGGAGCTCAAAGACTTTCAGAAAGTCTCCGAGTGATGAAAACCCCTAGGATGACCATTACAAAGCAAATACTCAAACCAGGGCTCGAGCCTTTCACTCTGGAAGTCATGAACGCTGAGATCCCTAGAAGTTCAAAGACTCGACGATGAAGCCCTATGATGGGACCTCGAATCCTATGAGCATGTGGACACATACCGTTCAAAGATGAAGCTCCACCATATCCCAGATGCTATCAGGTGTCGTGCATTCTTTGTCACACTAACAGAAGCCGTGCGCGCCTGGTACTGCAAGCTCCAACTGAGATTGATCTCAACCTTCTAGGAGTTGGCTGAGCTCTTTGTTGATCAGTTCCTTGGAAGCAGCGAAGATCGATGTTTTCCAAGCTACCTAATTACCCTCCATCAGATGGAGGGCGAGACATTGAGGCAGTTTGTCACCTGGTTTAAGCGTGAAGCCCTGCATGTAAGTGAATACTCCAATGAGATGATCATAGTTGCATTCACGCGATGTTGTACCCATGAGGAGATGTTACAGCTCATCACTATTCACAAGCCGAAGATGTTCGTCGAGCTTTTCTCTCACGCCAATGGCCTCATGATGGTGGAAGATCTCCAAAAAGATAGCTGTCAAACGACGCGCTCAGTAACCCTCTCAGAAGGGGAAAGAGAAGGTCACAGACCCAACCCCTTTGCAGCCAAGAGATACAAGGTGGGATAAGAGCGGGACGAGAGGCGCTCGAGTCAAGGGGCCAAAGTTCAAAAAGTATACCCCAACAACTATCCTCATTACCGAGATTTATGCATTTTTCAAGGAGGTAGGCTTGTTCTTCCTGCCTGGGAAGATGATGGTCGGGTCACATAAATGAGATTGGTCCAAGTTCTACCGATTCCACAAGGACCATGCCCACGATACCTCGGATTTCTATGAGTTGAAAGCTAATTGAGACTCGCATTCAGAAAGGGTATCTGATGCCCCCACGATCGCAGAACGGGAGATCCTGATCTCCCAAGGGAGCCCTCCCAGTCAAAATCCACACCATATTCTGGAAATGGTCGGGGGGCCATTATGGATAAAAGAAGAAGGCCTTGGCTCGAGAAGCACGACACGAGGTTTGCCTTACCTAGCCCGCTCAGCCCTCATTGTCCATCACCTTTGACGACAAAGACTCTTAGGGATGCCACAGCCCGCACAATGACACGCTGATCATTAAGGCCGACATCGACCGTGTGAAGGTCTTTCGCTTGTTGTCGTTGGTAGAGCTTTCATTAACATTCTTTTTTATACTACATACACCAAACTCGGCTAGAAAATGAGCCAAATGCGATCGAGCCCCACCCCCTAGTCGGCTTCTCTAGAAAAAAAACCAATGTCTTTACATGGTCGCACGAAGACATGTCGGGGATCGACTCCAGCATCATGGTTCACCGCCTCAATGTGAATCCAAGTCATAGGCCCATCAAGTAGAAGCGCTGACCAATTGACGCAACAAGGAGCTTAGTGATACAAGCTGAGGTGAATAAGCTACTGGATGCTAACTTTGTCAAATAAGCACATTACGTCAATTGGCTCTCTAATGTCGTCATAGTGAAGAAGGGGAATGAGAAATGCCGAATGTGCATTGATTTCATTAGCCTGAATAAGGCCTCCCACAAGGATAGCTTCTCATTGTCGACGATAGACGAGTTAGTAGTCGCCACCGTGGGGCGCAAGCTCCTAACCTTTATGGATGCCTACTAGGGATATAATCAAATCAAAATGCACGTGTCGGATCAGGAGCACACCTTCTTCATCACCGGTCAGGGCCTGTATTGTTACAAAGTAATGTCCTTCGGACTAAAAAATGATGGCACGACGTGCCAATAGATGATTAACAAGATGTTCACCAACTAGATAGGGTACAACTTGGCAGTATAAGTTGGCGATATGCTGGTATAGAGTGTCACCTCAGATAAGCATGAAGCAGACCTGTTTGAAGCTTTCAACGTGTTGCGACAGTACTGGATGAAATTGAACCCTACAAAGTGCACCTTTGAAATAGCGTCGAGGAAGTTCTTAGGCTTCATGGTCCACCAGTGCAACATAGAAGTAAACCCCGACAAGATCAGGGAAGTCTTGACATGAAGGCACCCGAGAACTTTAAGCAGTTACAAAGTCTCAACAGAC
Source organism: Telfairia occidentalis (assembly GCA_026257165.2). Taxonomy (NCBI): domain Eukaryota; kingdom Viridiplantae; phylum Streptophyta; class Magnoliopsida; order Cucurbitales; family Cucurbitaceae; genus Telfairia; species Telfairia occidentalis. Next base: position 1,868,537 of record JAOANK020000042.1, on the reverse strand, counting down.
TGATTGCCGCCTTCAACAGGTTGTATTTCGAGCCACCAATAAGTGCTTCTCCTTTTTCAAGGTGTTGGTGAAGAAATGGTCGTTCGAGTGGACGAAAGAGTGTGACCAGGCCTTCACACGATTGAAGGAGTTCCTAAGCTCGGCACTGCTCCTCTTGAAACCCATCAAGGGGGATCAACTCCAACTGTACTTGGCCATTTCAAACATCGTGGTCAACTCTACCCTTGTCAAATAGGAAGATAGGATATAGAAGGTCGTCTACTACACGAGCAAGGAGCTGATCGGTGCTAAGGTAAGGAATCCTAAGCTCGAGAAGTTAGCATTGGAACTCGTCACCTCAATTCGAGGCTTCGTCCTTACTTCTAGGAACATCAGATAACTGTGCTTACTGACTTACTTCTGAAGCAAGTGTTTCATAAACCCGAGGTGTCAAAAAGGTTGATGAAATGGGCCATCGAGCTCAGAAAGTATGATATCTGCTTCGAGTAGCAGACCTTCGTCAAAGGACAAGCAGTGGCAAAGTTCATCGCCGAGTTTACCCCTATCCCAGTGCAAGTCGAGTTCGAGGCACCATGGACCTTGTATGTGGACGTGTCATCTAATGAGAAAGGCTCTAAAGCTGAAATTTTATTGGTCTCATTGAAGAGACCATATTTGAATAAGCCTTGCGCTTCCATTTCCAAACGTTGAATAACAAGGTGAAATATGAGGCATTTTCGCTGGCCTCAAGTTGGCCCAAGCCATGGGAGCTCAGAAGCTACGTGTCTTGAGCAACTCCCAACTCATTGTGAATCAGGTTACAAAAGAGTACCAGGGCAAAGACGAATGGATGGAAAAGTACTTGAAGCGGGTATTCAAACTGCTGACAAGGTTCCAGTTCACCATAGAGCAGATCCCTAAGTTGCAGAACTCCAATGCAGATGCCCTGGCAAACCTGGCATAGGCTTTCAATACAGACTTATCTCAAACAGTGACTGTAGAGGTCCTACCCCAACCTGCCATGGTGTGTGCTCCCAAGAGCGCCCTCCGTGCTAGATGGATCTCATCTGTAGATACCTTCAAGAAAAGGTGTCGACTGATTGCCTTGAGACAAGAAAGGTGGAGTGCAAGGCGTCGCGATACCTCATCGTATATGAGGCACTATTCAAGTGGGGCTTCTCGCTCCCACTCCTCAGATACTTAGGGATAGAATTCAAAAAGTGCTATTTTAGAGAGAGCCTCTAATTTAGTGATTTTGTGGTTTATAAGTGTACTTTGATGCTTTTATTTGTGAAATTTTGTAGAAACTGAGCATTCAACTAGAAACTATGAAATTGAGGTTGTTCGGGGCAAAAAATGAGCCAACAAAGTGCAAAAATTTGCTAAGGCATGAAAAGAGATGATGAAATTGAGGTGCAACCCGAGAGCCTAGTGTCTCATCGCCAAAGGAGGGCATTGAGATGCCCAAACAGTGAAGAGAAAGACAGAAGTTGCAGCATTGAGATGCTGGGATTATAGCGTCTCAATACTGGAGAAGGCAGAAGCGAAATTTCGAAGTAGTGTCAAGACGCTGCTTCACTACATCACGACGCTACAACAATTATTCTTCTCCATCATTTAAAAATGTAGTGGCAATCCTGTAATATTAAAGAGCAGCGTATCAACACTATGGCGAGTTTTATTTAATCAACTTTTCACTGCTAGGGTTTGAGGAGACCCCTTTTTGGTGAGATTTTTTAGAGTTTTCAACAGAGAACGACTATGACTACTGTTTTGGAGTTTTGGGGCAGGATTGCTCAAGATCGAGCTTTTACACCACGAAAAGCATGTTTACGACAGAAATGGCGTCAAATCTTTTGGGAGTTCTCTCTTTTTTCTTTATCTGTAAATGTACTTTTTTAGGGGTTGAAGACTATGTTAATCAGTAGCTAAATCCCTTAGGTTTTAGGGTGTTGGTTGTTAATAAACTATTAATTGATTGATTTTCTTGTGGAATGCATTTTATTACCATTTTCTTCTCATTTCCAGCACGTTATTTACTGCATTTAATTGGCCATTGAGTGTTTTGTATGCTATATTTACTTTCTTGCTTAAGAGAGAGGAGTAAATTTAGACATAAAATTTGAGACGTATACTTTTTCTATGCACGAGAGTGACAAGAGTTTGTGAGTTCCGTGATAGGTTATTTTTATGCCACTTTTAAAATTCTTATTGTGAGACATCGAATAGGTAGTTAATTGTGAGGGTTGGTGGACCTCGAGAGGGGAAAAATCGAGTTAATCAATCTTAGACTTAGAAAATTTGATAGTTAAATGCATCATGTGAGTTAATTAACCATTCAATTGTCTCCTTAATTGCACTGACACCCTAGAACCTCATTATCTTGATTATCCCATCGTTAGCTTATTTCCACTTATTGCTTTTATTAGATTAACATCGTCGCATGATATTTGGTTCCCTAGATAAAATAAAAAAATCAATTAATAACTAAGAAAATTAAAAATTTTGATTCCATAATCTATCTTCAAATTGTTTTATTATTACTATGATTGACCCGTACACTTGCGGTAACGCATTACCAGTGTGATCACTTAGATCCCAAGGAAGCGAACTACATGATGAGACAAATACACGGGGGCATCTACGAAAACGATTCTGGAGGTCGCTACATGGCCGCAAAACTAACTAGTGACTCACCCTCGTTCCTAAGCAACCCCCTGCCATCATGACATCGATCAAAAGTCCCTAGTCTTTTGTCCAATGGGAAATTGACCTCATTGGACCCCTCCCCACTGGCAAGGGTCATACCAAGTTTCTGATTGTTGTCATGGACTACTTCACCAAATGGGTCGAGGCCGAGCCCTTGACCACCATAACTGAGTAGAAGATCACAGTCTTCATATGGAAGAACATAATATCTCAGTGTAACGACCTGGACCTTACCTAGCAAGGCCCGACTGCTACGACATGTATGCCTAGACTTTTCTATAGTTTTGGTGGAAATTTTTGTAAAAGAACACATAAAATTTTTTATTAATCGAGTAGTAAATACTTTACAAAAGTTTCTTTTACAAAACACTAGGATCCATTAAATGTTAGTGTAGTGGAACAAAATGCATATATGACCAAAATAGTGAGTTTGATGTTGGGCCCTTGAGTAACGTCTATTCATGCCACCTACGCATGAAGTCAATATAGTAGTATATCTGGAAATATTTGAACAAGTAGTAGTAATAGTAGTAGTAGTAGTAGTAGAGGTATATCTGAAAATATTGGAACACTAGCTCTCTTACACAACGCGCATTAGTAGTAGAAGTAGTAGAAGCAGCATTAGTAGTAGTAGTAGTTTATGTTGCTCCAACAGATGGTGGACACTACTCAAAAGGCCTCCCCCATGAAGTGTCACTTTATCACGTCGTAGCTGCACAAGATTTGTTGTGTTGATCGCTCCCTTGTCAAATAGAGGTATATTCTCTTAGACAACGCAGTAATGTTTTTTTTTTTGGAAAAACAACTTCCCTACTTGTTGGGTGTGTATGTCCTAAAACTCAAATGGCTTGTAAACATATTCGTTTTTGAATAAAGTTGTTATGGAAGTTATTCAGTGAAGTTGTTATTAAATCTTTTATAACTTTATAAATCCAATAAACTAAAGAACCCGTGGCTATAACATGAATACTTAGACTTTATGTGGAGACATAAAAGTTGATCAAGTTTAAGTAAATAGCCAAAACGGTC
>JAOANK020000042.1:1842043-1859855 GCA_026257165.2 Telfairia occidentalis | reverse complement strand
TTCCATAAAAATGTTGAAAGTAAACCATTCCCATGCTCAACCAAAATTAAATGAAAACATCATTATTCCTAGGTGTGCACAACCAAACACAGTTTTCTTTGATTCTCAGGTATCTTATTTTCAGACATCTTATTCCCAGGCATCTTTAATTCCCAAACATCAGCAAAACCTTAAACCAAACGGCCTCTAAGTGCTACAGCCCTTCTAAAACACCTTTTTACTTGGTCAATCTTTCCAATATCCTCCAAGATTAAATCCAAACAATGAGTGGCACATGGTGTCCAATATAAATGAGGTCATTTTCTCCAATTTTGATACATGAAGATGCATCAATGGATTCCAAAAACATTGTTTGCACAACAGAATAAACTAAAAAGTTTATCAGAGTTCTATCCCTCCCATCAGTCTACCCATCTGACATCAATGAACAACCACTCCTTTCCATTCAGATTCATGACCAACCATTAGATCTTTTGTGTACTATATCTCCATTTTCAAATAAGTTACTCTAGCCTCATGATAAGGACGTACCAAACCAGGACCAAATTGACCTATAGCTTCTTGCATCACATGAAAACTTCTTGAGCGAATAGTATTTAAAGGAATACTTAATTGATAAAACCACCGTATGATGAATTGTATTATAGCTTCCCTCCCCTCTTGGTTGTACTTCTCAAAAATAGTTAGATTGCTTAAGCTTTTTCAATCTATTCCTATCATCAACCACTTTGGTTGGATGCAGATAAGCCAATTTCCATTGGCCCATTTTCTCATGGTGGTTTTACTTGCCATTGGTGCCCACTCCCACTGCTATTAGACATTTGGGAGCTAGTAGTAGTTGTAGTTCCTCTTCCTCAAAACTCAAACTAGTACTACTACTACTCATTTGCTTTCGAGATGTTTTACCTCTTGATCCACCAACTTCCATCTCATCCTCCATCTCTTCATCAATCAAGTTTAAGTCATAATCCTCATAACTTGGGAGGACATTCATTTCTTCATTTTTTGCTTTTATCTTCATTTGGTAGTCTTTCATTTCATCGCTCAGGTTGGTCGAGCATTTCAAGCATGCTTTTACATTTTGATTTCCACCAACTAGATGTTGTGTCGCTCGAGAAATACCACCCTTGGTAATTTTTCCACAAAACATGCATTTACATGTAATTGTATCCTCTGGATTTTCCAAAATCATATACTGCCAACTCGGATGCATACGTTTCGATTCGGATTCTCCCATCCTATTATAATTTAAATAGAAGATTAAAAAAATAAAACTATAAAGAAATTAAGAAGTAAAATAAACTCAAATTAAAACTGAATTAAATAACTTTTTTTAAAAAATTAAACATAAAATAAAAATAAAAAATAAAATTTTAATTTTTAAAACAAAACAATTAAAATTAAAAATTAAAAATTAAAATACAATGCAAAAAATAAAAAATGAACTAAAATTGATTAAATAAAAATAAACGAAATGAAAAAGAATTAAAACAAAATTTTTAGATAAAAATATAAAATAAAAAATTTTAAATTTTAAAACAGAACAATTAAAAAAAATTAAAGTTAAAATAGAATGTAAAAAATAAAAAATAAACTACAATTGATTAAAGTAAAAATAAACAAAATGAATGGTGGGTTTCTTCTTTTTCCCTTTTGGACCATTTTTTTTTCTTCTATGCTTCATTTAAACAATTTGAGCTTTAAAATTTATATATATATATATATATAAAAAACTTCAACAAGACACTCACCTTGCATCTTGTGACTTGCGTGGCCACGACACACCGTGGCCAGGTGTTCGTCAAGTGCTTGTTCAAGGCACAGAAGACCCAGGTCGCATCGCCTTTCGCCATAAGCGCGCGTCTAGCCTCACCTCGAAAACACAGCCTAAAACAAGCAAGGCACTCAATTTTATTTTTCCTCTCAATCAAATCCATCAACTTAAGCCCCTTGTTTCTCATTCCCCTTCCCATACCTCCCTCAGGGCTCAAGCCATAGCCCTACAGGTTTTTGTTTTACTAACATTTCTTTTGCTTAACTTTTTCTTTCAAATTCTTAGTCTTCACCCTCTCTAGCCACCTTTTCTTCTTATTCCTCCTTGTTTTTAAATTTTCTTCTTTTATGTGCAATTTCATCGTTTTCTGACTCCTTTTCTCCTCCATCCCAACTTTCCTCTTCTGACTTTTCATTCCCGGAAACTCCTGCCCTCTCTCTCTCACATAAAAAATATATATTGAATTAGACAACAGAAGCCAACAACTAAGGATCCGTTTGGTAACATTCTTGTTTTTTGTTTCTGGTTCCTGTTTCTCATTTTTTAAGAAATAGACATAATTGGTAACTCATCTTGTTTCTTGTTTCTAAATTTTGAGAAACATCACCAAAAATTGGACAAAATTTGATCAACCACAAAAAGTAGTTTCTCAAATTCTGTTTATATTTCTTTTTTCAATTTTCAAGCTTGTACTCATTTTTTCTCTCTCATCTTCTCTTTCTCTCTCTTCCATTATAACTTTTTTTTCTTTTTTTCTTTTTCATTTTTTTTTTTTCGTTTTCTCTCTCTCATCTCTCTCCTTTCTTTTTCCTTTACATTTATTTGTATCCCTTTTTTTCATTTACAAGTCATTGATTATTATTTTTTATTTAAATCTCAATTATTTTTCCTTAGTTTTGATAGGATTTTAATTTATTTTTATTAAATTAATAAATTAATAAAATGTTTCATGTTCCATTAATTTTCAAAGAAAAAGAAAAAATCTTTTTTCTTTTTTTTTTAGATTTTATTTGAATGTATGGTTGGCTAAATTAATAAAAATTAATAAAGAAATGTAGATATATTCGATTGTATGTCCTTGAATAAATATCTCATTACCAAGTTGAAATACAAAAATATTTATCAATAGCATGTTGTGCAATAAACTAATGATGTTGAAAATTTACAAAGTTTGTCGGGCAATTTACAAATTAATTTAATTGAACTAATTTATGTAAGCTACCATCATTTAAGTTGAATTGGCTCGAGTGAGAGATGACATTGTAGATCAATTCGAACAACATTTGAAAGATAAAATTTATTATTTGTTTTTTATTTTTCTTTATTTTTGGGACTGAAATTGTATTAAATATTATACACTCTTTATAATGATTTTATATATGTGATTTTATATATGTTTTAGTGCATGTTATATATTTTATTATATTATATGTACTAAATTTTATTTAAACTAAAAACAGAAAACAAGAAACAGTCATCAAACATGTTTGTTTCTGAATCTTTTTTAAAAAAACAAGAAACAGAAATTGTTATCAACTGTGTGTTTGTTTCTAGTTCTAAAACAACAGGAAACGTGAAACAAGACACAGGAAACAAGAGCGCTACCAAACGGGCCCTAAATAGACCCGTCTCAAAATCTCAACATTCAACATTCGCCCCCATCTTTCTTTCTAGTCTTTTGGCACTGGGCTTGAGCTTAGTTCTCAGTGACTTCTGTCTTTAATCTCTTTTAGATCACTATTATCATTGATACGTAGGAATTAACTTTTTTCCACATCGGTAGTCTTTCATTTTGTCTCAATAACAGCAGGTTTTTTTATTTTGAAAAGAAAAACCTTTCTCCACATCTGAAATTTAGATGTACAGTGTTCAACGCTTTAGTATTCTAACTATTTTTTGGGGTGATAAACTAGTGCTGTTCATACTTCATACATAATTATATTTAAGATTAACTGCATCACACTTCACACTTGAATGATGTCTTTTCTACTCATTCCTCTAGACAATCTAGCAACTTATCACCCTACAGTGTGACTTGCACTTCGAAATCATGAGATCCGTCCATATCCCAATCCCAGTCCTCTAATATCTCTGTTTTTTCAATGAGATAAGAGATGCCCTTTCTTATTTATCCATTACTATTTCTATTTTTATATATGAAAAGTTCAAAAGGCATAATATAATAATGTAGAAATTGCAATGGGAAAGAAAAATAGGAAGGCTACTGATGATTTTGAACTCCTTGTTCGTTTCTTCCTTTCAAAAAAAAAAAAGGGAAGAGGTAGAAGCACACCTGAACTTTTCGTGGATATAGAGAAATGTTCGAAGTGTAGTTTTTAGAGAAAAACTGAAACCTAAAGTTCAAAATTCACCCCTACATTTCTCTCTATTTTCAACAAAGAAGATATAATTTGTTAAATAGCGAGCTCCACAGAGAACAATGAATCTTGGCCATCTCAGAAACTTCATTCCCATCTGATTCATGATCCTGAAAAAACGGTAGTTTCTCTCAAAAACTCCCATGTCATTAGACTCAACTGCATTTGCCCTCTTTTTTTTAATGAAAAGCTATCCTTTTATTTCAAAATGAAAGAAAACAAGGGCATAAAAAAAAAATCCCACGAAAGGAGCCAACCTAAACTAAAAAGAAGGTACAATCTAACAAAAACGAAACCTGAGAAATAATTATAAAACTCCTTTAACTGCCAAGACCTAAAGAGAGACATTAAACCTAGCTCAAACCTCCTCCCAAGATCTCTCGCCCCTCTAAAAATAAGATTGTTTCTCACAAGCCAAAGACTCCAAAAAATAGCACAAATACCCACAAGCTACATAAAATAACCCTTAGCATGAAAAGGTAATGGAAGAAGAAACTTCTCCAGCATAGAGCTGCACACACCAAGCTTGGCAAAACAGACATTGAACGTCTCAAAAAGTAGTCCTCAACCGCTTCCCGTAAAAGATACAACGTTGGGGCCCTATCAGAAAGGACGACTTTCTCAATATGCAGTCCAAGGTGTTAACTCTACAGCGAAGCACTTGCCACATAAAAATTGACCCTTTTGGGAATTTTATCCTTCCAAAGCAATGTGAAAATTGGGCAACCAAATAAAGAATGGTTCACCCGATAATGAAAAAATATCAACCAAAAAACTCTTCTAAAGGACAGAGACTACAAAGACGAATATCCTTCCTCCATAAATGAATCGAAAAATCCCTTAATAAGGACAAAAATGCCACAATATCTATCGTTTCCCTATTGAACAAACGACGACAGAACCAAGAAAAAGAGAAGAGGAAGCACCAAGAGAAGGTCAAATAGAGGTCACCGAATGAAACCTCTAAAGAGGAAAAACGGAATAAACACGGTAATACCGAGCAAAAGGGTCTATCCCCCAACCCACTTATCCTCCACAAAATAGGTATCGTCCCCCTCATCCATTACATATAGGGCAAACTAGGAGAAAAAAGGAAGCCCCATAGAAATAGCTTTCTACAAATTTCTGGGAGTGCCTAATGAGTCCCAACTCACAGTCGAATCAAAAAGATGAGGACTATACTCCTCGCAATAAGCTAATCCACAAGGTGTCTGACTCTTGAGGAAAGCATCACAACCATTTGGCCAACAGTGCTTCATTCCCCTCCCTAAAATTAACAATGCCTAAACCCCCAAGGTCCAATGGTTTAACTACCGTATCCCACGTAGCCGCATGAGATCCTTTCATTCATCAACCCATTCCCACAAAAAAAAAATCTCTCATCAACTTCTCTAATTTCAGTAACTAACACAAGGACTCCCTAACCAGAGAGATTGGATCAGAGTTAACCCACCTCCTTAGAGAAGCTCCTCTACCAAGAGGCAAGGCATTTCTAAACATTTTCCAAGACCAGGTTCCAAAAGGACGAACTTCTAGGATTGTTACCAAGGGAAAGACCTAAATAGGACAAAGGAAAAGAGCCAACCTCACAACCCACCAAAGAAGCTCATCCATCCAACTTCTCAGTATAACATTTAATATCTAGCACCTTACACTAATCTAGTTAATCTTCAAACCAAAAATAGACTCAAAAGGGGAATGCAGTCGAGAGTACCAATTGACTCTTTCTTTTGAAACAAAAACAAAATTGTGTCATCAACAAACTACAAGTGGGACAGGAACAAATAATTCCCACCCACCCGAAACCCCTCAAGAATATTTTCCCCCACCCTTCTCAAAACTATTCTACACAAAATATCCACAACCAGCAAAAACAAGGTGGAACGAACGTCACCTAGTCTCACACCTTCTCGAAGAAATAAATCTTACCTCTCGGTTTACCATTAATAAGAATGGAATACTTGACAATCCTTATGCAACTCAAAACCAAGATCTCCATTTAAAGCCAAAACCTTTTTCCTAAAGGACCTTATCCATAAAATCACAAATCAAAATTCATGCCACAATGTAAAAGAAATCTTCAATTTTTTCTATTACTACTCCCCTCCATATGTCCATGGCCAGCTTCCGTTTGAAAAAAATCTTCCTCTTATCAAATATGAAAAAGAGAATTTTACTTGAGTAGCATCCCTAAGATTCTATTCTCCATAATCTTCCACCTTAGTGAAAAACCAGCCAGACCTCATTCAAAAATTCTAGAGAAAGAAGGCATTTGGAGGGTGATGACTCATCCAAAAGTCCTTAAACAAACTTTTAGAAATATCAAAATTTCTCCTTACCCATCACAAAATTTCCCTTGCTTTCCGAGGCTTTCATCTGTTTTCCCTTTGACCACCTGTATAAAGGATCACTTCTCCCCAGAATTTGAGATTGAATCCTTTTTACCGTTCTTCTCTTCCCCTAATACATTGTCACAGTTATTCTTTTTTGAAATTCTTCCATCATCTCCAAGAAAACTCTTCATCCCATCATGTTCAGGTCGAAACCACAATGCAATTTCTCATCCCCTCATGTGACGTGAATACAGTCTCCACAAACCATCCATGTTTGATTTGATATTTTTTGCATCTAACCAATTCCATGGCGAGAACTAGTCTTCATGAAGAACTTATAGCTCAACAAAATAGTGAAGAAGTTCTAGCAATTGTCCTATCCATCAAATTTTCTCCCATGGCTCTTTGACGGAAAAAAGAAGAAATTTTCCATTTCCTCTCATTATGCTCCACCACCATATGCATAATCACTTAATCGGAAAAAAAAATGCTCTCAACACCATACAACTACTAAATGCCATGTTTGCATCAGTAGTTAGGTTATTAACTAGATTCTCCTATACTTTGAGAGCACAAGTCCAATTTGAGATATGTCATTTGATCACGAAACATAAAATTTATAGAACACCCCCATCTTTTTGGTTCATTTTATTAGCGTACGTGTTGCTCATTCCATACAAGCAAAGGTAAACAAAATTATATATAAAAAAAACATTACCTGCGTAGGATGGCTTTGTATTGTATCCATTATATATTTCTCGTGTCCCCACTCTAGATGGCGCCTTGCCCCAAGTATTAATGACATCTTTTTTGAAACATTTCGTGTTGAAGTTGAGTCCTCACCCACTAATGTCTACCATTTAGAATACATAGATATCAACAATTTATCGAATCATAAAGAAGTGAGAGGTAGAGAAGATGATTGGGTTTTCATAATGTAGATCAATTATGGAAAGGACTATAGACTTACTTGAATAACATGCCAAATCTTTTGCATGTTAACTGACTTCCCAGGAGATGCGTGGAGGCCTAAACTTTCATAAGCACCTTTAAAAGCTACAGCAGGCTAATAATGGAGAACAATTAGTAAAGATTTGTATATTAGAAAATGTATTAATCATTCATCTCCACATGGTTGACATTGAACAAACGATTAAAACCAAGAAAATACATCAAAGTTAGCCTTCCATCTATGCACGTCTCTTACGTGTTATTATGAGTGAAATATTAAAGATGACCAAATAACACAGATCTCATAAATATATATAAATGGAAAAGAAGCACTGAAACGAACTAAATGGTCCATTCCCATCCAACAAGTAATTTAAGATACTCAACAAGGATATAATATAATAGAATAACTACTAGTCAAAGATTTAGAAAGAACCAGCACTTACTTTAAATGGCAATCCACGTTCCCTTGCATCATTCATTTTCTTCACAACTTCAGCATACGTTGATGTTTTTCTCTCAATAATAGGTTTGTTGGCTAGAGATACAGGCTCCAGGCTGGGTAGACCAGATGAAACATGTGGACTGGATACAAAGGAGGCTATCTGACCTGAATGTGGAGTCCCAGTCGTACCATCCATCGTATTAGTTCGGGGTAATGTAGTTATTCGGCTTAAACTTTGAAGAAAATCGCGTTTTTCCTTAGTCCAATCCTCCTGTCATACATTTGATTCCACATACAACTCATAAACAAATTTCCAATTAGTAAAGAATTAGCCCAAGCAGATGTTATCAATTCTATGGTAATGAGCTCTCTTTTCGATCTATTTTTATATATGTGGCTAAAAATATGACGGATTCAAATTCAATGAACAGAAATCAATTTACTTATGGCCATCATTTTAATTTTAACCTCACAAAGGGTATGCCTGTTTAAAGTTCCTAAGGCAAATAAAAAAAAATCAATATTCTATTATATTGAATATGTTCAATCTAGTTCTTCTTACATAGGAGAAAGACCCATTATAAAAAAGAAAATAAATAAAGACAATTAAGACTAAAGATATTGACACTTAATATTTTACACATTCATAAATACTAGATATCCCAATACTCCCTTTCTAGCTAGTTTAAACATGTCTTTCATTACCAGCTTGTCAATTAATTTGTCAAATTGCTTCTTTGGAAGTCCCTTAGTAAGTACATCCGTAATTTGTTCAATTGTAGGGTACCTCAGTAATTTGTTCAATTGTAGGGAGGTAAGAGATACATATTACACTTGCATCAATCTTCTCCTTAATAAAGTGTTTATCAACCTCAATATGTTTTGTTCTATCATGTAGAACTGAATTGTGAACTATAGAAATGGCAGACTTATTGTCACAATAAATCCTTATAGGAGTTATGTGAGAAAACTTCAAACTCTTCAAGTATCTTTTTTATCCATATGTCCCACAAAGTTCATGAGCTAGTGCTCTAAACTCTGCTTCTGCACTACTTTCCACACCATTTTGTTTTTTCTTCGTCATGTAACTAGTTCCCTCCAACAAAGGTACAATAGCCAGAAGTCTAAGATCTTCTATCAGTAGTACATCCTGCCCAATCTACATTAGTATAAAATTCTACTTGAAAGTGATTGTTCTTCTAGAATAGAATACTTTTTCCAGAGTTCCTTTTAAATATCTCAAAATTCTGTAGGCAGCTTCAAAATGAGTAGGATCAGGTGCATGCATAAATTGACTTATCATGCTTACAGAAAATCCAATATCAAGACCCATATGAGATAAATAAATTAACCTTCCCACAAGTCTCTGGTATCATTCTTTGTCCTTTATTTCTTTCACTTTTGTTGCTTGTAATATAATATTAGGATCAATAGGAGTTTCTACAACCTTGCAGCCGAGTAATCTTATTTTCTCAAGCAAGTCAAGAACATATTTTCTCTAATTAACAAAGATGTCTTTCTTTGATCTTGTGAATTCCATTCCTAGGAAGTATTTCAAATTTCCCAAATCTTTGATTTGAAATGCGCTTGCAAGATTTTTTTTAAGTTCAGTTAGGCCATCTTCGTCATCACCTCTAAGATTAATATCATCTCCACAAACAATCAAGATTGAGATTTTATTGTTTTTAGAGTGTTTATAAAATATGATATAATCAGCTTGACTCTAAAAAAATCCATAGCTAGACACAATTTTTCTAAATCACTCAAACCAGCCTCTTGGAGAGTTTCAGGCCATAAAGGGATTTCTTCAATATGCAAATCTTTTTACATCTGAGTTCAATTTCAAAGCATGGTGGTAAGTTAATATAAACCTCTTCCTCAAGTTCTCTATTGAGAAATGCATTTTTCACATCACGTTGGTAGAGGAGCCACTCTAAATAAACTGCAAGGGACAAAAGTACTCTAAAAGAATTAATTTTAGTAACAAGAGCAAATGTTTGCTGATAATCAATGATAATCAATTCTATATGTCTGAGTGAAGCCTTTAGCTACAAGCCTGACCTTGTATCTCTCAATATTGCCATCTGCATTACATTTTATGGTAAATACCCATTACATCCACTGGTTTTTCTTATCGTTTGGTAACTCTACTATCTCCCAAGTGCCATTTTGCTTTAGCACATCCATTTCTTCCATAACTGCTACTTTCTAATTTGGATCTTCTAATACTTCATGTATATTCCTTGGAACAAACAAATCTGTTATCCTAGATGTGAAGGCTTAATGATTATCGGATAAATTTTGGTATGAAATATAGTTTGCAATAGAGATATTTGGTACAATTTCGAATACCTTTTCTAACAACTATAGGAATATCAAGATCAGACACTACAGGTAGAGCATTTTGAACATTGAAAATGGTAGGAATAGAAGGAGGGATTACCAGATTTTTCAGCTTCATTTCTTGGAGTCTCAGATTGGCTATGTGAAGGATCAACTATCTGGCCTTGTTTCTTTGATAAATTTCTTCTCGAGTAAAACTTGAACTCAAGAATTTAATTATTGGAATCATTTTGTCTTATTTCTCCCCCTAATTGAGAAGTTTCTATATTCAACATAGGCATTAAAGTAGTAAAATTCAAGCAAATAGGACTAAGAAAAGACTAATTATCTTCTAATTCCAAATTTGGTTTCTCTCCCCGAAGAGAATTTTAGGTAAAGTAGGGTTGATTTCCTGAAAAAGATACATTCATGTTCACGAAAAGCTTTTTTGTTTGAGGGTCAAAACATTTGTAACCTTTAGCCCAAGAAAATACATTTAACAACTCTATGATCTAGTTTTGACCGAAACTATGTAGGTATATGAAAATAAACGGTGCACCCAAAAATTTTGATAGATAAGTCAAAATAAATGCTGGAAGCTATGTGAAAATAAATAGTGCACCCAAAAACTTTGATAGATAAGTCAAAATAAATGCGGGAAGCTTGAAACATAGTTTTAAAACAATCAATAGGAGTAACCATAATTTTCAACGAAATGAAAGGTATGCTTTCCCCTCTCTCTTCTCTTCTCTCTCCTCTCTCCTCCCCCTCCCATAAAATTTGATTCTCCGACTGGTTCTCCGATGGTCTTTCTTCCCACTTTTTCTGCAAATGAAGGTCGTTAGTTGCTGTGTTGGAAGCCATTTTTTTGTGCTTGGTTGGAGAATGATTTATTTTGTATTGAAGGCGTATTGAAGAAGTCGAAGTTATCTCTTCAAAGCGCTCAGTTTAGTTGGTTTGAAAAGAATTTGGTTGATATTCTTCAAGACACCTTAATTCAGGAGTCTTCTAAGCAAGGCCGAAATGAATTTGGCACTAAGCGAATTCAGAAATTCTGCTTCTAGAAAAAATGGTTTCTTGAATGTGTGACTTGGCCTTTTATTGGGGTCGGAGAACTGTGATCGTTCCAGCTCTGGAAAATAAGAAAGGATGGCTCTGTTTTTGGGAAATGTTGAAAGAATTAAGATGCAAAGGTCTCGATTTCAAAAGACCCTATTATGTTGTCGAGACCTTTGTGGCCTTCCATTGTTGATGTTCTTAAGAAAAACCTCAGCCATAAAGGTGATTTTGCAAGTCAGTTGTTAAAACAATTGGGACGATTTGTTTGTTGCCACCAGATGCTGCGCACAAGATGATTGGTTGGAGATCTCGTGGGCATTAAGCAGCATTATTTCTTCTCAGCGTCTTCTCAATCCTTTCTTTGATGATAAAGCTTTATTGAAAGTGGATGATGGGAAATCCCTATTTTCGCATTTTGCTGATGGTATGGAGAAGTTAAGGGCATTTCTTCGTAAAAATTGAAAAGTGGAGCTTTGTCATCCATAGTAAAAAGGAGGTGACCAAGAGTTTTTGGGGGTGGATCAGGATTCCTGGCTTGCCTCTAAAATTCTGGAATTTGCAGCATTTTGAAGCCATTGGTCATTATTTTGGAGGTTTGGTTTGTGTCTCCTCCAATACTTTAAATATGATATGTTATGAGTACGCTTTAATCAAAGTTTAGTCTGATGTCTTTGGATTTCTTCATGCTTCCATTCCTATTGAAGACCCTATTCTCGGCAGTTTTTCCGTTTGAATTCTTGATGGTTGCCCCTGTTCTTCTCCTAATTCATCTTTGATTATTGGCGTTAAGGCGAATTGCAGTTTTAAAAATTTGGATGTTTCATCCTTAGACAATCATGTTGATATTGCGAGATTCAAGTTAGTCATAGATGATGTAAAAGCAGCTCTCCTATTTTCTGCCAAGGAATTTGAAAAGTCAGATCTGGAAGATGTAGCATCTCAATCTTCTTTTAATCATCCCCCTTCAAATGTTTTTGATGTTTTGTCCCTTGGTTGAAGAAGAGTTGGTTCATCAGAAATTTAATTCATATTCTCAAGTGGCAGTTGAAAATCCCTCGGTAATAGAAAATGAAGGTGCATTTAATTCCTTGTCATGCGAAGGCCCTCTTCTACCACATAAAGACATAAATGGTGGCTTATCAATATCTTCAAATGTTGAACCATGGCCCATTAATGCTCCTCGTGAAACGAATCAACTTTATCTACTTCCATCATTATTAGCAAATCACAATATTTGGAGGAGTCCGATTTTGATTAGCGTGGAAGCTGCCCCTTTGGTTTTTGTCCAATCCTCTTTACCAACAAAGAAGGGAAATTTTTGAGAAAATGGAATTAAGGATTTGCCTTTTTTTTACAATAGAAAGAAAACAAAGAGTCTCAGCTACGCAATTAATCAAGAAGCTGGTATTTTGAAGAAATCCTTGGAGACCAATTTAATTGATATTTTTGATTCAGAAATGCCTGGTGACCCATCAGCTCCAAATGAAATTCTCTCCAGACTCTACTACTTCTCATTTTCCCTTGGTTTCAATCACTAAAGGCCTTATTTTCTCATCGAAGAATGGTAGTTTAAAAGATTCAGTGGCAGAAGATTTATCAGAAGTTGAATCTGTGTTTAATGTGAGTCTTAGCAACCCTGGATCTCCTCAATCGTGTTTTTTGATTGATAAGAGTAGTGAGTACCTTGAAAATCATTCCTCTACAAAGATTTTCGAAATTTGGTTCAAGTCTCCCCTTGTGAAGATGATGTGATCAGTACCATCATCTCTCCAGGTAATAATAACACTCCCTTCTCCAAAAACCTCTCCAATCCTTTGTTTTTTCTCAAGGATATTGGCATATCCCTATCCCCTTTTATTACTCAGTAAGTCTCAGTGAATTATGAAGATTATCTCATGGAATATCAGAGGTTTGGGTGATTTTAATAAGAGACTTATCATAAAGAAGTTTATTATCACTTACAATCCCAGCATTGTTTTGTTGCAAGAAACAAAGCTACAGAAGGTTGATTGCAGAATAATAAAGTCTGTGTGGAGTTCGAAAGATGTAGGCAGGGCTTTCATAGAATCATGGGGAAGATTTGGAGGTATTTTAACTCTATGGGATGAATCTAAAGTCTGTTTAAAGGATGTTTTACAAGGTGGTTATTTTCTCTCAATTCGATTCTCGTTTATCAATGGTTTAGAAGTTTGGGTGCCTAACATCTATGGTCCTACTGATTATCGTGAAAGAAAGCATTTGTGGAACAAAATTAGAGCTATTTTTGGTTTATGTGATAAACCATGGTGTCTTTGTGGCGACTTCAATGCTATAAGATAAGCTTGCGAGAGATCTTTCGATGTTAAATCAAGAAGCAGCATGCATAAATTCAACAACCTCATTGAGGATCTTCACTTGCTGGAAATTCCTCTTTCAAACAGAAAATTTTGGTGGTCAAGAGGGAGTGATTGTCCCGTTATGTCTGATTTTTTATTTCAAAAGACTAGAAAAGTATATTTGAGAACACCCGGGCTTCGAGATTAGTGAGATCTACATTCGATCACTTTCCTATCATTTTAGAATCTGGTGATTTCAGTGGGGACCATGTCCATTTCATTTTTTAAACTCTTGGTTGAAAGAAGAGGTTTGTATCTCTTGCATTAAAAGATGTTTGGAGGCTGATTCTTCATGGGCAGGTTTTGTTATTAACAATAAGTTGCGCAACCTAAAGGCTAGTATTACTAAATGGCACAACCAAAATGAGAAAAGTAAGAAAGAAAGGGACAATCACGTTCAATCAGAAATTGATAATATTGATTCAAAGGAGGAGAGTTCTTTATCACATCAGGAAATATTGTATAGATCTTTGAAAAAGGAGCTGATGAATCTATACCTTTTGGAGGAACGGAATCTTATTCAAAAATGTAAAACACATTGGCTCAAGGAAGGTGATTGAAATTCAAGATCTTTTTTCACAGATTCCTAGCTGCTAAAAGAAGAAAGTCAATGATTTCAGTGTTGTCTTCTGATCTTGGAGAATCTCTCGTTAATCAATCAGCTATCGAGAAAGAAATTATCGAATTCTTCACTTCTCTTTATTGTAGTAATGGCTCTCATTGCTACAATAATTCTACTCAGAACAGAGTGTGGCTGGAAAGAAGTTTTGAAGAGGCAGAAACTTAAGCGCTTTGAAGAATTTGGGGAAGAATAAATCACCTGGACCCGATGGGTTTACCACTGCATTTTTTTTCTTTTGGCAGTATTTCGAGGCTGACTTCCTAAGGTTCTTTGCTGAATTCTTCAAGAATGGTCACATCAATGCTGCAATCAAAGAAAAATTCATTTTGCTGATTCCTAAGAAGGATGTTATCTTAAGGATTTTCGACCAATTAGTCTAACCACTTCAACCTATAAAGTTATGACCAAGGTTTTAGCGGATCGAATCAAGCAAGTGATACACTCTACTGTTTCTGAAAATCAAAGCACCTTTATTGAGGGAAGGCAAATTCTTGATCCGATTCTTATTGCTAATGAGTTAGTTGGGGACTACAAGCTACATAAGAAAAATGATGGCTTCTCAAACTTGACTTTGAAAAAGCTTTCGATATGATTAATTGGGATTTCCTTGAGATAGTTCTTGAGCAAAAAGGGTTTGGTCCTCGGTGGATTTCATGGACTATGGGCTGTGTTTGGAATCCTAAGTTCTCCATTTTCATCAACGGCCAGCCACGTGGTAGAGTTCAAGCTTCAAGAGGTATCTGCCAAGGTGATCCGATTTCTCCCTTTTTATTTATTCTTGTGGCTGATGTCTTAAGTAGAATGCTTGATTTCATTCACTCCAAAGGAATTTTTGAGGGATTCACCGTTGGCAGCAATATGGTACACATTTCTCATTTGCAATATGCAAACGATATTCTTCTGTTTTGTAAAGACAGCGATGATATGCTTAAGGTACTAATCAATACAGTGGCTGCTTTTGAATGGCTCTCAGGTTTGTAAATCAATTGGAAAAAATCTTCCATTTGCGACATCAACATTCTACCTTCTAAGGTTTCCAAATAGCAAATTCATTGAGTTGTAAGATTGAAGATTTTCCTATCTCATATTTACGGTTGCCACCCAACTTTGGATTTTTGGCTCCCCGTCATTGAGAAAGTTCAGAAGAAGCTATCGAAATGGGAGAAATTCAACTTATCTCGTGGAAGAAGAATGACCTTACGTCCTCTGTTTTAGCTAACATCCCCATGTATTATGTCTTTGTTTGCAATGCCTAACAATGTTTGTTTAGAGGTTGAAAAGCTTTTAAGAATTTCTTTTGGAAGGGTAATAAGGATGGCTCGATATGTCATCTTGCTCGCTGGTCAAAGGTTTCATTGCCCTTAGAAGCTGGTGGTCTTGGCCCTGGGGGTATGAAATGCAGAAATCATCAAACCCTTCTTGCCAAATGGGATTGGAGATTCTCGCAGGAGCCTTCAGCTTTGGGAAGGAGGGTGATTTTTAGCATTTATGGATCCAATCTTTCCAGTTTGCATCCAGTTGCTAAATTTAAAGGCTGTCTACGATGTCCTTGGAAGAATATTGTTACGATCTGGGATGATGTAAAGCATTTTCCTGCATTTAAGTTGGGAAATGGAAACAAAATTTCTTTTTAGCATGATACTTGGTTGGATGTTTCCCATTAAAGTATTCTTCCCAGCTTATTTAAGATAATTCCAGATTCATCTTGCTCGGTAAGTAGTTGCTGGGACAATGCCTGCAATTCCTGGAAAATTGAAACTAGGCAGAATCTGAAGCAAGTTGAATTTGGTGAGTTCTCTTCGTTGATGTCTCTTCTTAATTCGGTATCTTTGAAGACAGTGGAAGATTCTGTGGTGTGAAATTGGTTTCTTCAGGGGCTTTCTCAGTAAACTCTTGGTTTAAACATTTGGTTTCCACCCCATCCCTGGACAAAGATTTACATCTAGCGATCTGGAAAACAAAATGTCCAAGAAGAATCAATGTTTTTGCTTGAATTTTGTGTTTTGGGCATTTGAATACCTCAGAGATAATTCAAAAGAAGCTTCCCTCTTCTGCCCTACATCCAACTATTTGTTTCCTTTGTTTTGCTGATGCTGAAAGTCATGACCATTTGTTTTTCCACTACAACTATGCCTTGGAGTGCTGGTTTGCTTTATTTAGAATTTTTAATATTCATTGGGTCTTCTCTAACAATCCAAAGAGCTCCTTCATTCAGCTTCTTTGTGGTCTTCCTATTTCTCAACATGGGCGCCTTCTATGGTTAAATAGAGTCACGGCCATATCATCAGAATTATGGTTTGAACGTAATCAAAGGATTTTTTAAGACAAAAAAAGACCTTGGAAAGAATGTTTTGATTTAGCTAAGTTTCGAGCTTCTTTATGGTGCTCTCTAGATAAGTCTTTTGATTCTTTTCATCTCTCGGATATTTGTAATAATTGGGGTACTTTTATTAATATGTCTGACTCTCTCTAGGTTATTTTTGTTATATTTTTTACTAGTTTATTCTTAGTATCTTTCCTCTTTTCATTATATCAATGAAATGTTGTTTTCTTTGCAAAAAAAAAAAAACCATCAATAGGAGTATTGAAACTCAAGATTTTACAAGGCATCCTATTTACTAGGTAGGCAACGGTAAGAACTACTTCCCCCATAGATATTTTGGAACATGCATGGAAAACATTGTAGCACGTGCTACTTCAAGTAAATGCCTATTTTTCATTTCAGCAATCTCATTTTATTGGGGAGTATCTCAACAAGTAGATTGATGAAGAATTCTTTTATCTTAGTGTTTTCAAGACGCAAGGTGCATCTCAAGGCGACAAGCTCTTTGCTAGCCTTAAGGCGAGAGGCGATAAAAAAGCAAGGCCTGAGTGAAGCGAGGCGCAACATATATACATATATACATATATATATATATATATATATATATATTAGTTTTTATTTTATCTATTTTGTTAAATTGTATTTTAATTTTACACAATTAAATAATAGAATTATAAAAAGATATATTAAAACAAAATTTAAAAAAATGAAAATCGAATTTAAAATAAAAAAGAAATGAAAATAAAATTAAGAAATAATAAAACATAATTAAACAAATAAATGAAATTAGATTTTTTAGAATCCCAAGAAAAAGAGGAAGAGTCCGAATTTTTAAAACGTAAAAAAGAAAACGAAAGAAAGTAAAATTAGAAGAGGAAGAGTCCCGAGAAGAAAAAGAAGAACAAGAGTCAAGCCTGATTGCTTACCCACGAAACATGAAGAAGAAGAAGAGTCCAACGGTTTTTCTCGGCAATTTTCAACCAAGCGCTCGCCTTGCGTCATGCGATGGGGATGCAAGGCGCACCTGACGACGCAAGGCGAGGTTGAGGCGCACCAAGGCAAGCGCCTAACTGAAGGCACTCACCCGGTACTTCTTCGAGGGGCAAGAGGCCCAAGTCACGTCGCCTCGCCTCTCGCCTGAGGCGCGCGCCTGGTGTCACAATCGCACTTCAACGAGGCTCACAAAGCGATTGTGCGGCACTTGCTTCCACCCTTAAGCAAGTCAGCCAA
>JAOANK020000042.1:1824903-1841943 GCA_026257165.2 Telfairia occidentalis | reverse complement strand
AGCATGCAACACTGGTAGGAAGGTTTGACAACTGGTCGTACCCCCCTATAGTACATTATTGAGCAAATTAAGAGTGAATGGCAATAACATGCAAAGTGGCGAGGAGTAACTCGCCACCCAAAATACAAAAAAAGTAAAGAACATGCAAGGTGGCGAGGAACACTCGCCACGCAAAGTACAAGGAAAGAAAAGAACCTGTACAACACCACCTATGGCAGGGAAACAAAGGGGGAACAGAGTCGTCATGGGCATGCAGCCATGGGCAACAAGCCTTGGACAAGTATGACCATGACACCTGGTCTCGCCTCGAAAACACTACTTTATCTTTCAAAAAATCTCCAAGAATTCCATTAAAATACTCAATTCCATTATCATAGTGTAAAATCAAATTTTAGTTTAAAATTGGGTTTCAATTAGGGGTGTGCAAGAACCGTACCAAACCAACAAACCGAACCAAAGTCCTTAAATTGTTTTTAAAAAAATAGTTTTAGCCTTAGCCCAACCTAAGAATTTAGCCCATTAAACCCAGCCCAATCCAAGTAAATTAAATCATTAAAGCCTAGCGCAACAAACTTAGGGTTTTTATTTTTAACCTAAAAAGAAAATCTCTTCCTCATCTTTCTTTAATCTACTGCCACTGTCCATCTTCTCATCCTCACTTTTTGTGCCTCCCCATCTCCCCCATCCTCTTCCCTCTCCACCCTCTCATCTCCTTCCCTCTCCACTCTCCCATCTCCCTCCCTCTCATCTCTCTGTCGTCAACACCATCAATGCCGTCAACACCGTCACCCTCTCCATCTCCCGTCCCTTCTTCGCCAACGTCGTCGCAACACCGCTTCCACTAACTCGTACATCCTCCCTCTTCTCTCATCTCTCTACCGATTTCGTCGTGGTTGTTGGTGGGATCAAAGTTCGGTTAAAAATCGAGTCGAACTGACTAAAATCAAAATTGGCTAAAATCAAAATTGGTTGGTTCAGTTTTTAACCAAAAATCAAGAAACCTCCCGTTTTTTCGATTCAAAATATTTGAAAACGAAGGTGTTCAGTTCGGTCACTGGTTTTAGCCGAAACTGGACCGAACTGAACCGTGCACACCCCTAATTTCAATCATATTATAACAAAGTTTAAAAATGTCTTTCACCTCAATTTTTTTTCATTAAATAAACCCAAGAAAGACGCGTATGGTCGTGAATAAAAGTAACAAACCATCTTTTTGCACTATGAGTCCCAATTTTAGAAGCACCCCAAACATCATTATGAATTAAATAAAACGGTTTGGAAGCTTTGTAAGATTTCGAGAAATATGTGGACGA
This sequence comes from Telfairia occidentalis, assembly GCA_026257165.2. Classification (NCBI taxonomy): domain Eukaryota; kingdom Viridiplantae; phylum Streptophyta; class Magnoliopsida; order Cucurbitales; family Cucurbitaceae; genus Telfairia; species Telfairia occidentalis. Next base: position 1,840,630 of record JAOANK020000042.1, on the reverse strand, counting down.
TAATTTTTTGTGAAAATTCTTATCAAAAAATGATTTTTTGTGAAAATGTAACTTTCACAGTCAAAAAAGAACAATCAATTCCTTTAAATAATTTTGAAAATAAATATTTGAGATAAGGAAAACTAGGATGTCCAAGTCTACGACGCTACAGTACCATTTGTTTTTAACAGAGAACTATACTACTAAGACCCTAAGTTATTTTAGTACTAGAAGAACCTTCATCAAAGTAGTAGAGACCAACCAACATCCTTGCACTGAAAATTATCTTCTCCGAGTTCTGATGCTGAAAAATACAGTAGGATTCAAAGAAAATAACAAGACAGTTAGATTTTCGAGAAAGTTTGCTAACTGATAAAAGATTACAAGCTAATTTTGGAATATGGAGGACAAATTTTAGAGAGATATTTCCAATTAGTGGAATTGTTCTTTTTCCTACCGCAGAAGAAAAACTACCATCTGCAGTTCTATTTTTTTCATTGCAATACAAAGGAGCATATGAATCAAATAGATGAGAGACACATGTCATATGATCAAAGGCTCCAGAATCTATTATCCACAAAGATGAATTACTACAAGAGAAAGCCTTAGGATAATTACCTGTTTGTGCTAAAGATACACAAGAATTATTAGAAGGTAAATTAGTCTGTAGCAATTTTAAGACCGGATGAATTTGCTCCATAATAGAAAAACCAAATTGAACCAAACCAAATCTCCAATTGAACAAAACCAGAATCTTGAACCAGAAAAATAACTTTGAACCAAATCGCAGTTAAGGCATTCCAGTCGGTAGCCTCCCAAAGTTTTAAGCGTAACCTAAGAGTAAATCACACCAGAAAGAAATTACAGCTCCCTCCCTTGCAAATGTCTAGTGGTGGGTTTCTATACACCGTGCTCAGTGAATCTTAAACACCCAGACAGAAGAAACCCACGATGTACGCTACAATAGTCAAGACGACCACGAACACGAACAAAGCACAACGCAAGACTCACGCAAGTTCCAACTAGCAACGAACTAAACAACCACCGAAGACCCACTAGTGAACCGACAATCACGAATGTCGGAGAAAACACTACAAAAATAGCCAAGAAGGACATCCCTGAAAACACCAACATACACAAAGACCCACACTTCACCGAAGAAGAGCCACATGAAATCATGAAGAAACTGTCGGGAGCCCATAACACATGCACTGAGAGTCCTATCTCGAAGAAACTATCAGAGAAGCCACCAACCAACTATTGTGCACTCATCAGATAAATCACTGACGACTTACGAACACGAAAAATCAACCAACAAAAGTAGAGTGTGCCATTTAATAGCGACGGCTAGGGTTCTTTAGCGAGTGTAACCCTGTTATGATACCATGTTAACTTTGAGATCAATAATATTTTGTTATATTGAATATGGACTCATTACAAAAAAGGAAATAAATAAAGACAATTAAGGCTAAAGATATTGACACCTAAATATGTACACATTTATAAATACTAAATATTCCAACATTGCATCTATAATGTGAATGAAGAGGCACAAAATTTTCCCATAGTTCCAATGAAAGCTCTTGAATAGCAACCATAACAAGACCTAGTAATCAAGTGCCACCATAGAAAGAATAAAATATTCATCAACAACAACATGAGGACAACCAAAGGGACAAACAAAATGCATCAGTTATCTCTACAATGCTCCACCTCAAATGTGGAAACATGAAGCCCCCAACTCTCTTCTAAATAATTCAGGATTCATTCCAATAAGAATTATGTTCTACCACTTGATTCTTCACGACAATATCAAATACTCACCAAAACCGATGAGCAGAATATGGAAGAAATGAAGAATTAAGTGAAATATTTGTGTATTATGTATATAACATTAAAAAAACGTAAAAGGTATCAGAGAAAAAATTCAAGTAACCTCTCAAAAATAACTTGTCATACTAACCTCTAAAACTTTCATCATATAATCATTGAAACTTCTAACATTGTCCTTCTGAGCTTCCTGTATGGCCGATATCATTGCCATTTCATGAACCTAAGATGAATCCATAATGCACAAAGATCAGAAATATCAACATTAATGACTGTCCTGGATAAGATGTGAAAATAGGATCAAAAAAGTTGGAAACTTTACAACAATAATAATAATAAAAATAGAATTGTCCAGCTGTTAAATGACAAAAACACAACACAAAACGCAATGAGATCAGTTTTTAGCAGCTTATATTCAACACATAAGACAAAAAGCACATGATTTTCTGTAACCCCCCGAATTCAATATTTTGGTTATTGAATTTTGTGATTGGTTATATATATTTGAATTCCTAGATTTTTTTAAATTTTCTTACCTAGTTAATCTTAAAAGACTAAATTAAATAATGGTAGATTAGCAATTATGTGTTTAAATAATTAGGTAACAAAAAAGGAGAAAGAAAAAAAAAAGAATCTAATTAGAATTAAAAGAAAAGAGGGGGAAGGAAGAAAAATTAATTGGATTAAAAAAAATTAAAAATTAAAAAGTTATGAAAGGGAGAAAGAAAGAAAAGAAAAGAAAAATAAAGGGACAAGACTCATACCGAGAGGCGGAAAAGGAATATATATAAAATACAAAAACCTAAAGGGAGATCCATTGCCGCATTAGACCATATATACACATTATATATATACATTATATTTCCAATTAAAGTCGGATGATCCACCACCGCATCCCAGAACGCCATTCTCTTGTTTTCTTTTATTTTGTGACATCGTTGCATCCTAGATCGCAATTTTCCTCTAAGCCAGCAACATTTTCTTCCCTCTTCATGCTCTCAATATTCAGCGTTGATTAGTTTCTCCTCAACAAAAATAAAGCACCGATCGAATTTCTGGTTTGGCTAGATCGTCTATTCCTTGAATTAAATTTCTATAATTCGTAAGATTGATTAGTTTAGTTAATATTTTTGGAAAATTGACTTAAGTTGGACCAAAAATTTTGTAGATTAAGTCAATAATTAATTTTGGATCGCTATTGAGGTGAGTAGCTCTACTTTCTGGATTCCTTGAGCCTAAGTTATATATTTATGCATGATGATTTGAATGAATTTGGGATGATTGTGTGAGGCCCCCAATTACACACACATATGCAAAAGGGGTAGTAAGGAAAATGAATAAGGGTAGAGTAGTGGGCCCTTGTGAATGTGCGCGTTCATGCTTTTTTGTAATTGCTTTTTTGTCATTTTCATAGGGGAGGGTAGGAAAGAGATCATTATCGATTTCAGTACCATTTTGGTTGCTTTAGGGGAGAGGAACCAGCGCTCTAGAAACTGGCTGGCAGGTTGATCTTTATTTGTTGTTTGTTGTGTTTCTTGTTTCTTGTCACCTCGAGACAATCGGATGGGAATTATATCAGTAGAAGGCCTAATACTTTCTGGCCCTTTATTATCTTTGTTATTATGTTGTGGATATTGTGAGATTTTGCAGGTGTTCCCAAGGAGAGAGTCCTAACAATTTGGTATCAGAGCAGGTTCAAATCTGGGGAAGACAAGCGCAATGGCTCAAAAGCAAGTGGAAGAGCATAGCGAAGGAACAGAAAGAAATGTTGGGGAAATGAAGGTGACGATACAGACCATGGAGAAGAGTATCAACAAGCTGACAGTCAAAATGTGAGAGAATCAAAAAGTCGTCGCATCAATGCTAGCAGAAATTGTCGATCTTCATCGTTGATAACAAAGAGTTCATCGCAAAAACAAAAGGAAAAAGTGGAAACAGAGGGCGGGGAAGGAAGCGAAGGAAATGGGGACACCTCAACAACTGCAGAAAAGGGAAATAGTGAGTAGAGTAAGGTCAAGAAGCTTGAAATGCTCTCTGATGAGAATCTCGATTCATGTCTGTTTAGAGTAGAATGCTATTTTGAAATTCATCAGCCGACAGAGATTACAGTGGTCATAATAGTTTTGAAGGAGCTACTGTTGACTAGAATAGATGGGCACATAACCAACGGAAGTTTTTGTCATGGGAAGAGTTGAAAAAGAGGTTGTTTGAGCATGATGGGGAGATTTCTGAGAATCAAGCAAGAGGGAACCGTCACGGAGTTCATCAAGAAATTTGAAACATTCTCAACACCGCTACCTAACGTCGCCGATGATGTCTTGGAGAACACATTCCAAAACGGGTTACTTCTGGTGATAAGAGCAAAGGTCATTAGCCGTGAACCCGTGGGCTTAGAAAATATTATGTGACAAGCCCAACTAGTAGAAGATCGTAACCTAGCCATCAAGTTGTCGAGGGGGAGATGAGGCCTAATCCCAGGGCGGCCCAAGTAAAGTGTCACCTTGCCTCTGGAGGTAAGTTGGCCCAAGGTGCGAGCAAAAAACCATACCTAAAAGGAACGGATATGCAAATCACCAGAATCGTTACACTACCCGATAAAGGGGGTCCAACCCAAAAAGAAACTCCAGTTAAGAGACTATCTGATGCGGAATACCAAAGTCGAAAGAGAAGGGGGTTATGCTTTCATTGCGAAGAAAAGCTCACGATAGGGCACCGTTGTAAAAATAAAGGGTACAGGATTTTGATTGTGAACGAAAACGAAGAAGTAATGGAGGTGGAGAAAATCCAAGTAGAAAAGTAGCAGTGCAATCGTTGGAAGTGGGTAACCAATGGAATTGGCTTTGAATTCGATCGTGGGTTTTTCAACAGCAAGGACGATGAATGTAAAAGGGGAAGTGATGGGAAGGGCAGTAATAGTGTTGATTGATTGCGGAGCCACGCATAACTTAATCTCCCAAATGATGGTAGAGGAATTGAATATCCCTCTGACAGCTACGTCGAACTACAAAATTGTAATGGGGACAGGAACAGCCGTCAAAGGGCAAGGAATCTGCAAAGGAGTCGTGGTATCGTTATCGAAGATCATAATTACAAAGGAATTTCTGCCATTGGAACTCTAGGGGTCGATGTCATCTTAGGCATGAATGGGCTGAAGAAAACAGGGTATATGGCAGTAGATTAGACAACATTAACCATGACTTTTCAAGCAGGGGAGAAGAAAATAACCCCCATGGGGGATCCCACATTGACGAAAGTTGAGGTCACATTGAAAATGCTTCAAAAACATGGACTACACATGACCAAGGCTTCTTGGTGGAATTCAATGGGATGCCCATAGAGGAAACCGACGTGGGGTGCCCCCAAAACATTAAATGGCCAAAGGAGCTAAAATGTTTGATCGCTGAGTTTGCAGTAATCTTCGAAGACCCCAAAAACTTCGGCCAGTAAGAGACAACGACCACCGTATCACATTGTTAGAAGGGCAAGCTCAGATTAATGAACGACCTTACAAATATGCCCATGCTCAAAAGAACGAAATCGAAAGGCTCATTAGTGAAATGTTAGCAGCACGGCTGATTAGACCAAGTACAAGCTCTCTCTCTAGTCCGGTGATTTTGGTTAAAAAGGATGGAAGTTGGAGGTTCTACATTGACTAGAACTTTGAACAAAGTGACGATGGCTGATAAATTTCCCATCCCAGTGATTGGAGAGTTACTCGACGAATTGCAAGGGTCCAGAGTTCATTCCAAGCTTGATCTTAAGAATGGATATCATCAAATCCGTGTGTATGAACCGGACATTCCTAAAAAAGCATTCCGCACACATGAAGGCCACTATGAATTCATGGCCATGCCCTTTGGACTCACAAACACACAAGCTACCTTTCAATCGTTGATGAACAAGGTTTTTTGCACTTTCCTACGTCGCTTTATCTTGGTATTTTTTTGGCGATATTTTGGTTTACAACCCAGATTTAGCCATTCATCTGACGCACCTCACGATGGTGTTGAACATACTCAAGAACAACTCACTCCAGGCTAACATGAAGAAATGTCAATTTGTGAAGTACAGAATTGAATGCCTAGGGCACCCAAGAGGCTGATAGAGAAAAAATGTATTATGCTCCAATGGCCTGAACCAACTACTTTGAAAGAATTATGTGGATTCCTTGGTCTAACAGGATACTATCGACGTTTTGTACAAAATTATGGAAATTTGGCCGCTCCTCTTTCGAATTTCGAAGGATAACTTTCATTGGACCGAGGAAACAGCGAAGGCCTTTGAGGCTCTGAAGCAAGCAATGGTAACTCTTCCCGTGCTCGCTCTCCTTGATTCAACATCCCTTTTAGTATTGAAACAAATGCTTCAGGAACAGAGGTAGAAGCAGTTTTGACTCAAAATAAAAGATCAATAGCATTTTTTAGTCAACTCCTATCCAAACGAGCTAGAACCAAGTCTGTATACGAGAGAGAACTGTGGCAATAGTTTTGGCAATGCAGAGGTGGCGTCATTACTTATTGGAACAGAGATTTAGAGTCCATACAAACCAATGAGCATTGAAATTCTTTGTGGAACAACGGGAAGTCCAACCTAAGTTTTAGAAGTGGGTGACTAAACTCTTGGGCTATGGCTTTGAAATCCATTATGTGCATGGGTTATCAAACAAGGCTGCAGACGCTCTATCTCGTCTCCCTCCAATGGCTGAACTTGCAGCAATATCAATCCCTACTATCATAGATGCTGAAGTAATTCAAAAGGAGAACCTCGAAAATGAACAACTCAAGAAAATAATCAAGGCGTTACAATGAGATCCTGAACGTGTTCCTCGATGTTCCTTTGCCCAAGAGAAACTTCGCTACAAAGAAAAGCTAGTACTATCGTAGAACTTTGTTCTTAACAATTCTACACACTTTTCACGATTCAGTCTTGGTGTGCCCCTCTGGATTCCTTCAGACCTACAAATGTTTGAATGGCGAGTTCTATTGGCAAGAAATGAAGAAAGACGTGAAAGATTATGTAGAAAGGTGCAATATCTGTCAAAGGACCAAAACCGAGGCAGTGCCTCGGCAAGTTTGTTGCAACCATTGCCCAACCCAGATCAAATTTGGGAAGATATATCTATGGACTCATATCAAATTTGGGAAGATATATCTATGGACTTCATTGAAGGACTTCCAAAAGCAGACAATAAAGATGCAATATCAGTGGTAGTGAACCATTTGAGCAAGTACGGGCACTTCCTACCAATCAGCCACCTATTTTCAGCCAAAACCATCGCAGCATCTTTCATTAAAGAGGTAGTCCGCTTACATGGTTTCCCAAGGTCAATTGTATCAGACGGCGATAAAATTTTTCTTAGCCACTTATGGTCCAAATTATTCAAAATACAGGGAACGAAATTAAAGCTGAGTACAGCTTTTCACCCCAAACGGATGGGCAATCAGAGATAGTCAATAAGTGCGTGGAGACGTATTTGAGATGTTTTTGCAATGAGCAATCGAAATTATGGAGCAAATGGATTCCTTGGGTCGAATATTGGTATAACATCACCTACCATGTATCCATTAACTCTACCACGTTCCACATTGCCCCAAAAACCACCTCTAATCGCTTATGGAAACAACTGCACTACTGATGACTCAGTTGAGCAGCAACTTCCGAAACGAGATCATACAAGGTTGGTTTTGAAGCAACACCTTGAAATGGCCCAGAATCGGATGCACAACTATGCCAATCAACACAGTGCAAGGTCGAATTTAGGGTGGGAGATCTAGTTTATCTGAGGCTACCTCCCTATCGACAGCGATCTCTAGCTAAACATCGTTGTGAGAAGTTGTCTCCGAAATTTTTTTGCCCCTACCCAATACATGAACGTATTGGAGCTATCGCTTATCGCCTGGGTTTACCTCCTAAGGCAAACATTCATGATGTTTTTCATGTGTCTCAATTGAAACGAGCTATGGGAATTGGAATTTGCATCTAGAATCACTCCCCTAGCCTCACGAATAATTATGAGATGATCTTAAACCCAAAGAGCATCTTAGGAATTCGTTGGAGAACAGAAAAAAATCAAGAAGAATGGCTTGTACAGTGGATGAACCAAAATGAATAGGAGGCCACTTGGGAACCAATTGCAAATATTCGTCGACAGTTTCCAAAGTTTCACCTTGAGGACAAGGTGTATCAAACCCCAGGGGTATTGTAAACCCCAATTACACACACATGCGAGGAGGGGTAGTAAGGGAATGAACAAGGGTAGATTAGTGGGCCCTTGTGGTTGTGCGTGTTTATGCTTTCTTATTATTGCTTTTTCGTTATTTTTGTAGAGGAAGGTAGGGAATAGATTATTATCGATTTCAGTACAATTTTGGTTGCTTTAGGGGAGAGGAACCAGCGCTTTCGAAACTGGTTGGCGAGTTGATCTTTATTTGTTGTTTGTTATGTTTGTTGTTTCTTGTCACCTGTAGACAATCGGAGGGAAATTATATTAGTAGAAGGCCTACTACTTTCTGGCCCTTTATTATCCTTATTGTTGTGTTATGGATATTGTGAGATTTTGCCAGTGTTCCCAGGGAAAGAGTCCTAACAGATTGTTATTTAGGAATGTGATTGTTATATATGATTGTTATATGTCATTTAGGAATGTGATTGATATATATGATTTTTATGTTGTATTAAAGAATGCTTAATTATGGGACCTTATGCATGATTATGAATGTTTAAATGCTTTCGAATGGTGGCAATTATCCTCCCTTATCATGTTGATGTACACAGACGGAGGAACTAAGTGGGTGGTTCTTGGCTCCATAGACTTTGGTGCAAACTATCATCTATTGGGAAAGAGACCCACCGTATGAAGCCTACCTATGTACCACCAGTGAGTTGGCAACTACGTAATTTTATATACATCTTAGACTGAGGCATTTCGTCGGGTGAGACTTGACTCTGTTGGTTGGGTGTCAACTATCATCAATGGAGAAATAGTCTCCCAAGAAACCCACTTATGCACCACTAGTGAGTTGGTACAGTTTATGCGAGGATGGGTTAATTGACCACATTGGCCAAAAGAAAAGGTTTGACGGATAAAAGAGATTTAAGTTCTATTATAGTATATTTATGTAAAATAAGAACTTCTTAGTCTTTTGTCCTTTATTGTAATTTACTATTATTAGTTTAGGGCATCCATGTATGCCTATATATATCTTTCTCTAATGTATAGAATGAAGTGAGTTATTCTTCCCATTTGGTCTCACATTAACATGGTATCGAGCATCTAGGTCTTTTCCTAGAGCAATTAAGGTTTTGTGAGTTTTGTGCACAGTTAAGGTTTGAGATTTAGAATACTACCTTGGAATACTTGCTTTTCATCACCACCCAGACAAAAAAGAAGCTCACCCACCGACTTAAAGAACCCCAGAAATCGGCCGGCAAACACCTCACATGTGGGCCCAACGGCCGGTGCATGAGGGAGCGTGAGTAGCGCGAATTTTTTTGGGCCACTGTGGTTCACTCTTTTTTGGCATTTTCGACCGCTTTGTGTGGTTAGTTTGGTTGATATATACTTGGATTTGAAGTTGTTTCGGAAAAGAATTAGGGCTTTCTGCTGGGAACTCAATTCAGATCTGATTTTCAGAGCTTGTGCAATCATTTAGTTTTGATTTCGTGGATTTTGATTGATATTGTGTTTCTCCATTCTTTGTTGGAATATGGCCAGATAAAAGCCCATGGTGATATCTGATTTGGTTCAATTGGAGACTCAATCCATCTATGATCCATATAAGAAGTCCTTTGTTAATTTTGGAGATGAGTTTCCTAAATTTCAACAATACCAAAAATCATTGAAAGCATCACCATTATCTTTCGAGCCCAACTCTATTACAACTATTGTAGGTTCAAGTAACATGAATTATTGTTTATTTTCATCTTCCACCACATGGGTCATAGGCTCTGGTACTACTGATCATATGACAGGTAATTCTAATTAATTTCTACCTCATTGTCATCTACATCCTTTACTAATGTCACTTTAGCTTATGGATCAAAATCTATTGCTCTTGGATCTAGCACAGTAAACCTCACTTCATCTCTTTCTTTGTCATCTATTCTACATTTACCTCAACTTTCTTTTAACTTAATCTATGTTAGTAAATTTGCTTGTGACTTTAATTGTTGTGTCGCATTCTATCCTAATTATTGCATCTTTCAGGATCTTGTGATGACGAAGATTATTGGGATAAGACATGAATCAGAAGGACTTTATACGTTTGATCATCACATACTAAAAGTTATTGTCTGCTCTAGAGTTATTTCTCCTTTTGAAGTCCATTGTCATCTAGGTCATCCATCACTCTTGGTATTACGAAAGTTTTGTCCTCAGTTTCATAATTTGTCTTTATTAAATTGTGACTCGTGTCAGTTTGCCAAATTTCATCATCTTAGTTCAAGCCCTAGGGTTGATAAACGAGCAATTGCTCCATTGGAGCTAATTCACTCTGATTTAGGTCCTTGTCCAGTTGTGTCCAAAACCGAATTTCGATATTTCATTTCCTTTGTTGATGATTATACTCACCTAACTTGGGCCTATTTTATAAAGAATCATTCTGAGTTGCTTTCTCACTTCTGCAATTTTCATGCTGAAGTTCGAACTCAATTTGATATTTCCCTTAAAATTTTGAGAAGCGATAATGCTCGTGAATATTTTTCTGATGTCCTTAGGTCGTATTTGAGTAAGCATGTAATCATCCACCAATCATCTTGTGTGGATACTCCATCCCAAAATGGAGTTGCTGAGCGAAAATATAGGCATCTTCTTGAAACTGCAAGCATTATCCTTTCATATGCATGTTCCAAAGCATTTTTGGGTTGGGATTTTCATGGCTTGTTTCTTGATTAATCGAATGCCCTCATCTATTCTTCATGCTAAGATTCCTTATCATGTTTTATTTCCAACAAAACCTCTATTTCCTATTGAGCCCAAAATATTCGGTTGTACTGGTTTTGTGAGATGTTCGTCTTAATCGGACAAAATTAGACCCCAAACCTATGAAGTGCATTTTTTTAGGTTATTCGCATGTTAAAAAAGGGTACAGATGTTATAGTCCTAGCTAGAACAGGTATCTCCTGATGTTACTCTCTTTGAGGATAAACCATTCACTCCATCATTACCTAGTATGAGTCGCAAATCTTTGTATGGGTTGAAACAAAATCCACGAGCATGGTTTGAAAAATTCAGTCAAGCACTTGAACAGTTTGGAATGAAGAATAGCAAGTTTGAATACTTTGTCTTCCATCAATGATCTGAGAGTGGGATTATTCTACGTGTTGTATATGTTGATGATATTGTCATCACTGGAAATGATGCATCTAGTATGTTATTTCTCAAAACTTTTCTTCCTAGTTCATAGTCAGTTTCATACTAAAGACTTGGAACATTAAAATATTTCTTGGGTATTAAAGTAATAAGAAGCAAGAAGAGTATCTTTATGTCCCAAAGGAAATATGTGCTTGATTTACTATCTGAGACGAGAAAATTGGGAGCCAAGCCATGTAGTACTCCAATGACACCTAATTTATAACTTACAAAAGATGGAGAATCTTTTGAAGACCTTGAGAGATATAGAAGATTAAGTGAAAAAGTGAATTATCACACTGTGACACGACCAGACATAGTTTATTCAGTAAGGACCATGAGTCAGTGTATGTCTTCACCTACAGTGGATCATTAGACTGCAGTACAACAAATTCTATGTTATTTGAAAGTTGTACCTGGACGAGGCATCTTATATAAAGATCATGGTCATATAAATATTGAGTGTTTTTTATATGCTTACTGGGCTGGATCAAGAGAAGGTAGAAAATCGACCTTTGGATATTGTGTTTTTGTTGGTAGCAATTTCGTTTCATGGAAGAGTAAGAAACAAAATATAGTCTCGCGATCAAGTGCTGAATAAGAATACAGAGCTATGGCACAATCTGTATGTGAAATGATGTGGATGCATCAACGCTTGATTGAGTTAGGCTTCAATGTTACAGTTCCAACCAAAGTTGAGATGCGACAACCAAGTTGCTCTTCATATAACATCCAACCCAATATTTCATGAGCGAACTAAACATATTGAAATTGATTGTCATTTTGTTCGTGAGAAAATACAAGGTTTGGTGACTAGGGATATGTGAAGTCTGGAGAGCAATTAGGAGATATCTTCACGAAAATTTTAAATGAAGTTCAAATAGAATATCTTAGCAACAAGTTGGGCACGATTAACATATATGCTCCAACTTGAGGCGGAGTATTATAGTATATTCATGTAAAATAGGAACTTATTAGTCTTTTGTCCTTTATTGTAATTTACTATTATTAGTTTACGGCTTCCATGTATGCTTATATATATCTTTCTCTAGTGTATAGAATGAAGTGAGTTATTCTTCCTATTTAGTTAAAATTTTAAAGTGGTAAAAAGCATTTGACCAATTAAAAACGCTTTAAAAATTTTGATAATTAAAAGTACTTTGAAATTTCTAAAAATAGATTAAAAAAAACACTTAAAGTGCTTTTAGAGGAAGCATTTAACTTTCTTTCTTCCAAAAGTATTTATATAATAAGAACTTCAATTAAAAAAAAAAATCAAATGACATGCCAAACACACCAGTTAATGATTTCTTATCCTATGGGAGTTGGTTGAAGGCTGGTCTCTTATGATGTTCACTACAATAGCTCCTTGAAGTTATGTTGGTTCTTTTCGGGTTGGGATCTCTTATTTGTGGTTATTATTATATCTTTTAGAGAATTTGTTTGGATGATTTCATTCTCCTTCTAAAAGTACTTGTAACTTTTCATAAATTCATTGAAAAGTTTTGTTCATTGTAAAAAAAAATCCTGATGGGAAATGAAGCTTTCATTGAGAATAATGAAAATAGAAACAAAAACAAGGACGTATAAAAAACTAGCCAGTCATTGTCAAAAAAAAAATATAAACATTTTGGGTTTAAAAAAATAACAATATGTGATTATCTAGGAAGCATGGACACTCTATTTTAGATCGGAAGTGTCCATGTCAAACACATGTCAAACACAGATTCGTTTGAACACACTCTGGACACGTGTCCGACATGCCAAAAAACGTGTCTAGGATTAAATATTTTTTTTCTAAATTCGGATATAGCTTGGACACAACTCTGAAGAAAATTTAAAGCCTAGCCCATATAAACCCAACCTAAAAAGTACGAAAAACATAGAGATTCTCTTACCTACTCTGATATTTAAGTTCCTAATACTAATCATCCATAAACTATTAGGATGACATTTTCTTCTTCAAGTCAAATATCGTTAATTGACTTGACTTTATGAGTTTTTAGTGAAGTATATTTTTTTATGTTAAATTTACAAATGTGCATATTTAATCTATAATGAAGTAAAAAAAAAGTATCCTCAACTTATCTGTGTCATGTCGTGTTGTCTTTGTGCTTCCTAGGTGATTATCAAATTACAACAAAAGGCATGTCTAATAAGTCCAAGAACTATAAAAATTACCATGTAAGACAAATATGTAAGAATAACCACATTAGTAACAGCATCATTTCAACAAGATCCTCTTAAAAAAAGGTGTATGAAATGGATATTTCAACCAACACTTCATAGATAATCCAATAGCTTCTCAAGTAAATTTTATCTAAAATACTAGAAAAGAATTGAATAAAAATTACCTGTTGCAAGTATTCTTCAATACTTGTTGCCTCAGCAGGAAACACGTCCTCAAATGTAGTCTTCAAAACAAGAAACAAACAGGATAATTAAAAAATAAATAAATCAAAGGGCAACAAAATACCAAAATAAAATGCTGGAATGAAAATTAGATCATGTCAGCAACGATACACACAACTCCAGAAGAACAAATATTTCTGGATTATAAAGGTAAAAGCCAATATTCATTTCGAGCTGTATTCTCTTTTGAAGTGTAAAGGTAAGAAACAATATCTATTATCTCCTTGTCCTTGCTTATCACCCTTTTAAGAAGGCAGAAAAAAGCTTTGGTTCAACCTCATCAAAAGCTTCCTGTGGTGAACTGTAATTGACAGAAACCACCTTATTTTTATAGGCGAAGATAGATATTTGATTTCTTTCTTTGATAATGTCATTTTCATTGTTGCTTCATGGAGGAGACTTTGCCATTCCTTTTGTAATTTTTCAATTTCTAATAGTTGGGCTAATAGAGGATTGTCTTGTAACCTCCCCTAATCGTGGGTTGAGACTTTGCTCCACCTTTTTTGTATATTTCGCTATGGTAATGAAGTGTCCAATTTTTTATTTCATAGATATATATACATTAATACATACATATATTATAAGTAGTAGATCATAATTCAAAGACAAAATTATAGTCATTAATAGAGGTTATTCACAGTTGAAAACATTAAAAAGATCTTCACCTTTAATTCAAAAGACTTCAAATCTCGAGCAAGTTGCTCTGCATTTATTCCCTCACGTGCAAGTAACCTACAATCACATTAAAAAATGACAATTGGATGTCGTATGTATAATATAACAGGATCCATTGGGTATGAAAATTATTTTTATAAGAAATTGGGCATGAGAATTCAATGCATGCAAAAAGATCAAAGGAATTATACAACAAAAAGATGAAAAGAATCTTACAAGTAAAAAGATTCAGAATTGTAAAATGCGTTCTCTTCTAGATAGCTAAATAGATAGTGCAATAACAGAAAATTTGAATTGAAGAGGTGAAGATTTTGGTAGCAGCAATAGAAGTACCTTGTGGCGGCAATAGATTGTGTAGGCGCCTCAGTTCGCAAGGTCTTAGCCTTGAGCATTTTAGATAACACTTCTAACTGATCTAAGTTCCTCTGAAACAATCACACATCAAGAAACTCAGAGATAAGAACTGAGACATAATATGCAGACAAGTACCTAGAGATTTTGTTTCTTGATCATTCTTCTCTTCTTCCTTTTTTAAGTTAAAAAATAATATTATTAACTAATTTAGTTTAAAAAAAAAGTGTTAATTCTCTATTTCTTCAAGTTAGGGGGAATGAAGCGCGGGTTTAAGAACATGGAGCACAGATAAGAAAATATCAGACGAGCTCATGTTGAATTCAATGATAGTTTTATTACAAACACCAATTTTCACTGCCTTGAATTTAACAAAATAGTAGTAATCACAAATGGATGATAATAATTAAGCTTGAAATACATACATTTACAGAAACAAACAAAAAAACCCATATTTAGAGTTCAATCCACATGTCCATTCCAGTTAGCGGTGAAAATTTAGAAAATGCAGGTAAGTAGTTAAACTAGCTTCGTGAATTTTCAGCAGATTCTGAGCAAAGGAATCAAAGAAAAACGGCGAGAGAGAGTCTGAAACCTGGAGAGGAGGGAACTGCGCAGACGGAGCAGCTTGTTCGAGGAGCTTTGTAGAAGAGTGAAGCAGATCAGTCCAGCCACTCATGTCTTGGTCGTTCGCCATGGCCGTGACAAGGAGGCTCCGGGAGGGTTTTGAGAACCAAATGGCTTTTAGCGATATAAGCGAGGGGGAGACTTGCGAATGGGACCACTATGGGAATGAGTGAGATGAACGAGGGCGGTAGAAGTCGAATGGGAAGGGCTAATGTAAAAACTTATTTTTCTCCTCGATTTTATCGTGGAAGATAATACTTTTACACTAAACTCGTCTTGTATCAAATAACGTACGGTAATATTTGTCAAACTAAGTATAATTCAATTAGTTAAATGCATATTTTTTTAATTAAGTGGTCATGGGTTAGAAGCCCCCTATCTCATATGTGTTGAACTTAAATATATATATATCTATATTCAAACTCACTACCTTTTTAATCAATGACATATGTAAGCCTTTTTTTTTTAAGTATAATGGCATATATCACTTAGATAAATGTTATA
>JAOANK020000042.1:1805710-1817849 GCA_026257165.2 Telfairia occidentalis | reverse complement strand
CTACACTTCACATCTGGCCTTCTCCAGCATCTAAAGTGTGGATGATTCTGCTTCCCACAGTGCTTGCATGCACTACCCTTCTTGGAATCTGCACTTCCAACGTCTTTTGTGGCAGTTTCTAAGCTATTGCTGCCCCTTCCTTTCTTCCCTTTCCACTTGTTCTCTCTTCTGCCTTCTCTCTGCTGCATTCTAGCTTTCAGCGCCCCCTCAATGCTTCCTTCTTGCCAAATCAACCTCCTCTGCTCCTGTGCTTACAAATCACTAACTACTTCTATCACCTTGAGTTTACAGAGGTCTTTGGTATTTTCTAGGGAAGCAATGGTCATGTCATATCTCTCAGGTACTGAAACCAGAATATTCTGAACCAATCTATTGTCAGATAGATCAGCTCCTAATGCTCTTGTTTTGTTAGCAATCTCAATCAACTTGTCTGAGTACTCTTTAATGGACTTAGAATCCTTCATCTGCATTCTCTCAAATTCCCTCACCAAGTTCAACACCTTCATGCCCTTGATCCTTTCATCTCCTTAATACTCACCTTTGAGGAACTCCTAGATCTCCTTTGCTGACTTCAAGGTCATAATTCTGTTGAATATGGCGGGAGACACACCTGCATATAGGCAAGCTCTAGCCTTTGCCTTTCTGGTGACCCTCTCCTTGTGAGTCTTGATCTGGTGTAGTGTTGGGTTATCAGGAAGTGGAGCAACTTCGTAATCTTGCTCTATTGCTTCCCAATAATCACAACCCTCCATGTAGGCTTGCATTCTGATAGTCCATGCTTGGTAGTTTTCACCATCAAACAATGGTGGAGCTAGTGAAGAAAGACGGTTTGATTCGGACTCCATCTCACTCTATTCTCACAGGGGTATCACTCTGTTTCTCTCAAAGAAATCTCATTAAATCTCACTCACTCACAAGCCCCTTAAGAATTTAGAGCTCTGATACCACTGTTGTTCTTTTAGAGAAAAGAGAAGAATTGTGGAAGTGTGAAATTTCATTCAATAGCTCTCCTATTTATACAAACTCAAATGCTAAAAATAGACAAAACTATCTCCATAAAATTAACAACTTAAAGACTTGAGTACAACTAAAAATAATGTCAACAACTTTCGAAAAAATAGGACTTGTACTAAACCAACTCAAAACTAACATTCAAAGTAGTTGTAGCTTTGAGTTTGTGTTACCTCTCCCGTAACAAAATGCCCACACAAATAGTTAACTTATTTTGGACTCTTATCCTTCCAAATTCTTGAAGAAAGGTTTTTATCAAAGGTATCTCTGTTAGCTATAAAAAACTGTAATTAAGATTTGACTGTGCATTGTCCGGAGGGCTGCAAAACCCAACGTATATCTTCTCCTTGTCTGATTTGTGCCCATTAGCTCATTTGATGAAGCCCTAAACTCCCTGCGTATCAGCATGATTTAACCTTCTCCTATTTGTTAGATTTCATGAATTTTTTCCACACTCCAAAAAATACTTCTACACCCTTCTTGCTCCTAATTGTGTAGATCAAATGGAATCTAATTTAAGAGGTTCTTGTCCTACCCATGCCTCCAATAAACCACCAGAGGTTCTTGCTGAAAGAGCGTTCTCTTGCCATTTCCAATTTTAGTTGCTGGAATACTTCTATATTTTTTCTAAATTTTTATACCACCAGAGGCTTCTATGCCAAATTTCTGTTCTTTTATGTATCACTTTGTTTCCTCCCTATGATAGATGCTTGTAATAATTTGTTTCGAAGCTGCTTGGTTTCCTTTTGAAATTTCCAAATCCACATCCACTCGACCATTTTCTAGGGAAGAGATGCTCTACTCTAATGCAACAAGTGTCTGAGTTCGGTGGACCATTGGCTCAATCTCATCCTTGTTCATCATCCCTTCACCAAGTGTAAGAAAGTATTGTGGATGAATATTTCCCGTGCTGCCGTTATTTGGACTCTATGGATCGAGAGAAACACTTCCATTTTCAAGATAAGGAACAAAGCCTAGAAGTGATTTTGGATGCTACTCTTTTCCTAGCTTTACATTGGTGCAAGAGAACCCACCTTTATAGCTCTTATAGTCTCTCTTCACTTATGAACAAATAGATAAAGTTTTTTGTAATCAATTGGGATCTCCCTTTTTATAAATTTCATTCAATCAATAAAATTTTTTCTTATTAAAAAATAATAATAATAAAAGCAGCAACTGATTTTCTGTTCCACATTGTCTGCGCTCTCATAGGAATTTTTTTCGGTCTAAGAGCACCATAACCTTCCTTTGCATCATAAAGCTGACATGAAGTTAGCAGTCATGAAAAGACTGGTTGTTTGATAGTTAATCTTCTTCCCTTTAATAAACAATAGTTTAAAGTTCATCTTCCAAGGATTTCCTCCCAAAGGCATTTCCAACTAAGTTATGCAACTCATTAGCTTTGCAGTTGGACCTTTCTGCTATGCCACCTTTTCCATGGCAAATTGATTCCACAAATTGTGAATACTTGCGTAGGGCTAGAAGCTAGTTGTAAGTCCAAAGGTTATTTCAAATATCTTAATGCTGTGAATTCATTCTCCATTGCCTTTTTCATGATCCTCACAAAGTAATAAGGTGTTAGCAAATTGGAGATGAGAAAGTTGAATTTGATCTCTACCCACTTTTAATCCTTCAATCAATCTGTGAATTCCTCCTTGTGGGAACAATCTACAAAACACATCTCCTACTAACACAAAAACGAAAAGAGAAAGTGTCTCTTCTTATCTAAGGAAAGAGAATTCATGAACCAAATCTCGATCTAGTGGATAGGGCGGAACAGCTTCAATGCCTGTGATTTTTTTTAGCTAAGTATTTCTTAATTTATTTCTTTTAGGAGCTGTACTACATTTTGCGAGAAATTTCTTTATCCCTAACAATATTTCCTCCTTTTTTTTCATTTTTTTCCTTCATTTGTTTATCAGGAAAAAATTCGGGTTGCCCTTTACGTTCAGAAGGCAGCGTTACAATTTATTGATGGTAATGACTTAAGTTTATTCTCAGTTCCTTGGTGTTATATCACAATTGTTAAATTTTTATCCTTATCTTTATGTATGTTGTACTCTTGTGCAGCCATAAATCGGGATGAATACCATCTGTCAGATGAGGCTAGGAATGCTGGCTATAGTATTCATCCAGATGAGCTTGCATCCATTGTGCGTAGCCATGATTATAAGGCATTGAGATTCCACAGTGGTGTCGAGGGACTTGCTAGGAAAGTTTCTGTTGCACTAGATGCAGGTGTTAGTGAAAAGGATACGTCCAAGAGACAAGAGATTTATGGATATAATCGTTTCACAGAAAAACCTTCCAGATCTTTTTTGGTATTTGTATGGGAAGCATTACACGACTTGACATTAATCATCCTAATAGTTTGTGCATTTATTTCTTTAGGAGTTGGAATTGCCACTGAAGGATGGCCAAAGGGAACATATGATGGTCTAGGAATCCTACTCAGTATAGTATTGGTCGTCTTGGTTACTTCTATTAGTGATTACAAGCAGTCTTTGCAATTCAAGGATCTTGACCGGGAGAAGAAGAAAATTTATGTTGATGTCACTAGGGATGGGCTGAGGAAAAAAGTTTCCATTTACGACTTGGTCGTTGGAGATATTGTTCATCTATCCATTGGAGATCAGGTTCCGGCTGATGGGGTTTTCATATCAGGATATAGTTTGCTGATTGATGAATCCAGCTTATCAGGTGAGAGTGAACCAGTAAACAAAGATGCGGAAAAGCCTTTTCTTCTTTCGGGAACCAAAGTGCAAGATGGATCTGGAAAAATGATGGTAACAACAGTTGGCATGAGAACTGAATGGGGAAAATTGATGGAAACTCTCAGCGAGGGAGGAGAAGATGAGACCCCACTGCAGGTGAAGCTGAATGGTGTAGCTACTCTTATTGGTAAAATTGGTTTGACTTTTGCTGTATTGACATTTCTGGTGATGACAGGAAGGTTTCTATGGGAAAAAGCTGCTCAGCATCAATTTACGAAATGGTCTTCAAGTGATGCACTAAAACTCTTAGATTTCTTTGCCATTGCAGTTACCATAATAGTTGTCGCTGTTCCTGAAGGATTACCTCTGGCAGTGACATTGAGCCTTGCGTTTGCTATGAAGAAATTGATGGATGAAAGAGCACTTGTTAGGCATCTATCTGCATGTGAGACGATGGGTTCTGCTAGCTGCATTTGTACGGATAAGACGGGGACGTTAACGATGAACCATATGATAGTTAGCCGTGCATGGGTCTGCGAAAAATTTATGGAGAATAAAGACCACGAGAGTGTGGACAAATTGAAATCAGAGATCTCTGAAGACGTTTTAGCCATATTTTTGCAGTCCATATTTCAAAATACTAGCTGCGAAGTAACTAAAGATAAAGACGGGCAGAACGCAATCGTTGGTGGAACACCGACGGAATCAGCACTATTAGAGTTTGGCTTGAATTTGGGTGGGGATTTTCATGCCCAACGTATAGAATATACGATACTTAAGATTGAGCCTTTCAATTCTGTTAGGAAGAAGATGTCTGTACTTGTTGCTCTTCCTAATGGTGGGGTCAGAGTTTTTGTCAAAGGTGCATCGGAAATAATACTAAGTATGTGTGACAAGTTTATTGATTCAAATGGAGAATCTATTGGCTTAACAGAAGAGAAGGTAAAGAATGCTACAAACGTTATCAATGGTTTTGCCCATGAAGCTTTGAGGACACTTTGCTTGGCCTTCAGAGATATAAAGGACCCTAGTGATAAATCTTTTCCAGATGATGGTTTTACATTAATTGCTGTTGTTGGAATCAAGGATCCTGTGCGGCCAGGGGTCAAGGACGCTGTTAAAAATTGTTTAGCAGCTGGAATAACTGTGCGTATGGTCACTGGTGACAATATTAATACAGCAAAGGCTATTGCTAAAGAATGTGGTATACTTACAGACGATGGTTTAGCTATAGAAGGACCAAACTTCCGTAATTTATCTCAAGAGCAGATGAAGCAAGTTATACCAAAACTCCAGGTTTACTCTCTCAATTTTGAAATTTATGTGTCCAATTTTTCTTGTTGGAATATGGTTGCATATTTATATAAATTGCCATGGATATAGGTGATGGCTCGGTCCTTGCCGCTGGACAAATACACATTGGTTAACAATTTGCGAAGTATGTTTGGTGAGGTCGTTGCAGTGACTGGAGATGGGACCAATGATGCTCCTGCTTTGCATGAGTCAGACATTGGACTAGCTATGGGCATTGCCGGGACCGAGGTCTGTACATCAGCTAAGTAACTAGTAATGATAATTGCTTGCAACTGGTTGGAACATAGGGTTGTTTTGTTCTTATATTTAAACATATTTTTATTGTTCTTCAGATTTCATTTTTCGTTTCTGCCCCTGTTATGTCTATTGTGCTTCTAAATAAATTTATGAGGTAAATCAGAATGAAACATTCTTTCCTATACCATGCTCAGTTTTTTGAAGAAGCAAATTAAGTCTACTTAGATTGAACTCATACTGCAGGCTTTCTCCAGACTCCATCTACATTTAGTCTATTAACTTAAACCTGATTTTCTGTTTATTTTGAATGGCCATTGTATTTTATAAATATTTTTAGTTTTTCAATTTACTTTTTGATTTGTGGGAAATCTGCAATCTATTCTTCTTTTAACATCTTCGTGCCAAGTGTGATGTCAATTATCCTTATTTGATTATCGCTACTCTACGGTGATAATATCTATACGTGGCTTATTTTAGGTGAGTGGCCATTACTAGGTAAATCTGGGTGCCTGATATGTTGGAAGTGTGAGTGAACCCTCACATAAAAAATCAGGTCAGAGATTAATTTGCAAAAGAAAAAAATCCACTTCTATTAAAATCCTTCCTATAAGAAAAACTTTGTTATAATATTACTTATCATCCTTGGTTTTTCTTCTCCACATAGTCACCTCAACTACACCAAAGACAACATATCTACGAGGCTGCAAAAGAAAATTATTGACCCTCTGAGAAATCTAGTTCAATGAATCTACGCATACATATATCAACATTTAAACACCTCAAATGCTACTATGTGATTATTTGATTAAATACTAATTGGTGCACATAATGTAATAATAAAAATATGTTTTTCCAACAACCAATATCTAAATGCTTTTACTTGCATGATCACTTGGGTGTGTTTTCCGAAAGGTCGTATTTTTCACACTTTTTTTTGGCTATAGTTTATGTCTATTGCAAAAAAGGATCACAAAACCCTAGATGAAGATGCAACCCAAGAGTCTATAGTCCACACAAAGAAAAAGACGACATCTTTACTAGAGAAGGTTCACAGATATCCAAACAACAAGAACAAAAACATCCCAAAAGCATATTATGGCATAAAATAAGTTTGCAACCCGAGTAGGGTATAAACTAGGGCATCCAAACCAACAAAAAGAACTGGCTAGAACTGGGGTCTATCAAATAGAACCCATGCAGAATTGCCCCATAACATTCTAGCAGCAGTAGTTGTTGCCCTTCGACATGATAGTGCAATAGAAAATGTTACTTTGGATGTTTTGGATGAGTAGTTCGGATGGTAGATAGGGTAGGCCATGAAGGTGACTGTTGTGCTCCTTCCACATATAGTTAATCGAGGCATTTCATGCAAGCTATTGCACTCAATATCTAGGAGTATTACCTCTAAGAGTGTTTTCAAGGGGAGTCTAGGCACACGCCTATATCAAGAGGCGACACAACTCGGGCTTCCTGCACAATGAACAAGCATCTGGCGAGCGCCTTGGCGTTGCCATCGCATGATGCAAGGCGAGCGCCTTGTTGAAGTGCAGTTTTTTGTTTTTTGTTTTGCCATCCATGGAAGAAAAATCTAGGAAGAAGAAGAATGAAAGTGAAGAAAAAACCCACGGAAAAGAAACCCACTTCTTCATGGCTCTTCTTCTTCTACTTAATTTCATTTTTTTAAGTTTTAAAAATTGTATTTTATCTTTATTTCTTTTCATTTTTTATTCCATTTTCATCCATTTTTCATAATTATGTTTTAATTTATTTTTTTAAAATTCTGATTTTATTTATTTGTTAATTATGTTTTAATATTTTTAATTTTGTTTTCTTTTTTTGATTTCATTTTGATTTCTTTTTTATTTTAAGTTTGGTTTTTATTTTTTAAAATTTTATTTTATAATTCTGTTTTCATTTTTAAATTGTGTAAAATTAAAATACAATTTAAATATATATATATATATTTATTTATTTATTGTTGCTCATTTTTTTATCGCCTATCGCCTTAGGTGATCAAAGAACTTGTTGCCTTGAGGTGCATCTTGCACTTTGAAAACACTGCCTCTAGGGCTCTAACCTTTGAGCATATCCATTAAAAGTTTAGTTGCCATGAGTCAGCTTAACAGGATGACTGCACTTGCTATCTCCTTAGATGGACAACTATGTACTGTAGACAAAGGCTAGGAAAAGATGGTTGGGTCTTCCTTAAGACAATTTTGTTCCCTCTATGATGCTTAAAGTATTACGAACAATTGTCTCCTAGCATAGGATGAATTACTAACCTGTGAATGTAGCACTTCAACTACATGACTCAACGAACACTAAAGTTTTTGAGAAATCGTGCGAAAAGAGGAGAATTTGAGAGAAAAGATCTATATCTATATGCAAAAATGGAAAAAGAATCACATATTTATAGACTACTTGTGACCCTTCAAATAGTCACATTTCTATATAAAGTATTGTATCTTCTGATAAAAGACATCTTTTTATTAAGGTTATGTCCTTTACCAAAAAACACACACTCATGAGGAGTTGTGATTCTTTAAATATAATAAACTAATTATTTTATTCATAGGCTCTAATAGGGGTTGGGGGGAAAATGGATGTCCAAACACTCGTACTCAGGTCATGAATGGCTAACTATCAAATGAAGGAGCTTATTCCAAGATCCCACTCACGTAGAGTATTCTATGCACTCGCGATGGATTCATCTCAAGGACTTGGGTCCAAATAATCTTGTCGTCCTTGGTCATAACAAACCTAAATAGTGTAGAATATATTTTAGATATCCAAGATGTCAATTGAACATATCAGCGAAGTTCGCTCTCCTATTGTGGATATGAACTCTGCCACTTTGGTTGGTGGGGCGCTAGCAGCATCATATATAATCTTGTCACCATTGATTATAAGTAAAGGTGTACACAGAAACCAAGGATCGTGCCAAACAAAACATTGTGTGCCACTACTGATAATGTGCTTGGTGAGGAACCTGAACTCATTTCTAATCTTCAGAATTTTCCTCCAACATCACGAGAATCACGATGTTGGGTTAATTAACCGGAGACTTCCCCTTTAGAATGTATGCCGGCACAGAACCCAAGCCATCCATAGTGAGCCCGCTCGAGTGACGAGACTCCATAGGAGGAGTTTCATAATGGCTGCTTGGTTTCCAAAGCAATCTGTTTGATACCATCATGGATATTGCCCTTCCCCCTTCCCACATAGAGTTCCCGAGGATCTGAGAAGATAACTCGATGGCCTTGCCAATTTCTTGTTGTCAGAGACGACTAATGGTAAGCTTTTTCAAACTCTTCATTCTAGTTTTTCAAATTGAAAATGCTCCTGCCTAAACTTTCTATTCCATTGTTCTTCCAAATTGTAAGCTTTTATGAGAACCAACTTATGTAGTCTTTACTTGCTTCATAGAGTTCCTGTAGCAATATCATAGTCCTTCACATGGATGTCTAACGTTAAGTTTTACTCTAATGATTGATTCTCTTGTATTATCACAGGGGTCATTTAGTAATGATCCTATTTCTCGTCTTTCTTATTTCTAGTTTTTGAGAAGCATGATTGTTTAGTAGCTGTTCTTATTTCTGGTTTCAATTTTTTAGATATGTTTCCAAGATTCACAATAAAATCAAGTTTTTTGTTTCTTATTTTCATTTCCAATTTTTTTAAAAATATAAATATAAGCATTATTTTATCATTTCTTATACGAGGAATAATAAATAATAAAAAGTATATATAACAGAAATTTTGAATATTTAATTTTAAACAAATAATTTTCATGTAAACCTTTTGTTTTTTAAATTTAAAATTTGAAAAAACAAGTTCTATTTCTTTTTTCAAGAAAAAAAAAAGAAAGAACAAGGAACGAGGAAAAGTTATTAGATGCAGTTTTATCGTTCTTTATTAAAAATGAGGAAACTAGAAACAATGAACAGAAAATGAGAAACACAAAAAAAAAAAAAGGAAGACGGGGCCTTAATGATTTTTAATGGAATCACAACTAGTGGCCATTGGCAATATCTTTATGATTGTCAGGTGATTGATTGAAGGATTTTAAAGAAGAGAATTTATTATTTTTCTGGTTTAATGTTACTGTTTCATATTGTATTTTAATGGATTACTTGCAGGTAGCCAAAGAAAATGCCGATGTTATCATAATGGATGACAACTTTTCAACGATTGTAAATGTTGCGAGATGGGGACGTGCAGTGTATATTAACATACAAAAGTTTGTGCAGTTTCAGCTAACAGTTAACATTGTTGCTCTAGTGATCAATTTCGTTTCTGCTTGCCTCTCAGGTGTTTTCATCAACAGAGTTGCTCCTTCTATGTAAGACCACTTGAAAATGGCTAAAATTGATGATATCTTTTTTTGGTCCAACTTGACTTTCAGGATCTGCTCCACTTACGGCTGTTCAGTTGCTTTGGGTCAATTTGATTATGGACACTCTTGGTGCCTTGGCACTGGCCACAGAGCCTCCAAATGATGGACTTATGCAGAGACCCCCAATTCCCAAGGGGGTGAGCTTTATTACCAATGCCATGTGGAGGAACATCATTGGTCAGAGTATCTATCAACTTGCTGTTCTTGCAGTTCTTAATTTTTGGGGAAAGCAACATCTTGGACTTAGTGGATCTGATTCCACACAAGTTCTCAATACTTTGATATTTAACTCATTTGTGTTCTGCCAGGTATTGCCTCTTAATTTTTATTTCTCTACCACACAACATTGTCCATCAAAATGTTGTCTTAAACTTCGTTCCCTTTTCTTTAAATACTCTCATTTTACATTTAAATCTAATTCTGTTACTTCAACATTCATATCTTTCTATTTTAATTCAAATGCTTTCAAATGTTTAGTTTTGATCTTTAAACTTTGTCGTTCATTTTTTTTATATTTATCGTTAAAATTCTATCATGTATTTAATGAAAATCGTATGTAACACACATAAAATGTGTTTGTAAAGCCGTGTATTGAGTTTGGAAATGGATCATGAAAGATTTACGTCAAATGCAATACAGAAATTAAAACAATTTTTTTATGAACTTTCTTTTATGAAAGAGAATGATTCTGAAGCCAAGCGAATGGTGTATATGAATTCCACATTCGAAAATGAAGCGTAATATATGTTTGATTAAGGCATGGTCTATCACATTCGGTTGTTCTTTTCTACAGGTTTTCAATGAAATTAACAGCCGTGAGATAGAGAAGATTAACATCTTCCGAGGGATGTTTGACAGTTGGATATTTTTGGGAGTAATGATATCCACAGTGGCATTTCAAATAGTTATTGTTGAATTATTGGGTGCTTTTGCTAGCACTGTACCACTAAGCTGGGAACTGTGGGGACTGAGCATCTTGATTGGATTTGTGAGCATGCCAGTTGCAGTTGTGTTGAAGTTCATCCCTGTTCATAAACAAGAAGCAAACACAGGGCATCATGATGGCTATCAACCACTCCCTTCTGGCCCAGAGCTGGCTTGAAATTCAAACACCTCTATAACCATGAACCTAGGGATTTGCATTTGTTTTGGGGATGATAAAGGGTGGACTTTGTTTTTTAAGCTGGGGTGGATCACAAATTTTTGTCTCCTTCACAAAAGAATATTTTCTTTTTTTTTAGTTGTCATGTTAATTATTACAATTTCCACCTCTTTTTCAGCTGCTGCAACTGAAAAGAAAGAATAAAGGTATTTTTGCTTTTTGCTTTTTTATTATTATTTTTAAATTGTTAGACAATAGTACATTTTTACTTTTTGTCATTTTTATTCTTTGGCCAAATATATGTTTTAATTGCTAATAATTCATGTACTAAAATGTAGATACATCTCTTCCTGAGTGGAAGAATTTGTGGAATGGGGAATACAATGTTCCTTCCAAAATAAAGAAACTCATTTAAACTTTAATAATTGTCGTTAGATTACAGGGCTATTCCAGATTTGGCAAAAAATAAATATGATATTGTAAAACTAACTACTTTTGTCTTTTATAAATACTAGTTAAATTCGCGTGCTATGTGTCACAATCGTATTAAAAGAGAGTAGATTGTGAGTTCCTTTGAGTAGACAAGTAGTGATGACACATGTGTATCGCCCATCGGGCCAAGTTGAGGGTCGAGAGAGAAAAGTGTCATGATGCGACCAAGGAGGATGATGCATTATCTAACACACCATAAAGATGTGTGGAAGAAGTCTAGTTGAGGCTCAAGTAAAAGAAGATGGGACAGTGTTGTCGGTAGTGTTAGCGATAAGTTCAGTGAGGGCCAGATGGGGCCTCGAGCCACGACCTTGAAAATCATATTACGTCGTGAGTTTCGACGAGCAGCTTTGGAGTTAGATGCATATTAGTAAGATATGCTAGCACGCCAGATTTCAGGTGAATCGGAGTTCATATGTGTGCTTCACACTGGAGAGTGACTCCTCGCCACATGGGGTGTTCCAGCCGAAAAGATCAAATATGTCTCAGAATATATTATAGGGGGAGGTATGGCTGAAGGAATCGAATTCCCAGGGAAGCGGTTGAACGCTTAATGCATTCAAAGATGAATTTGGGTAGGAAGGTACGTTTTATAGAAACAAAAAATACAGCGAGAATGAAATACCTTTGAAGAACCGTTCTTCAATCTTCGTATGTATTGTGTATCACGAACACTACCAATTGAGATACCCGTTATGCTCTAGGAAATCAAGCCTTGGAGTGTGGTCTCCAAAATCGATACAGGGAATTGGGAGAGGGAGAGTTTCTACAAAAAATTCTTAGATCCCAAAAGGAGCTTCCTCTCGTTTCTTTATGTGAGGAAGAGAGAGGTGAGTGGGTTGAGTGAAAAACTCCCCACTCACCACCTTTTAC
>JAOANK020000042.1:1790765-1805610 GCA_026257165.2 Telfairia occidentalis | reverse complement strand
TTGACGTCCATTTGCCATATTTCATAGTCATAATATGTGGCAATAGACAAGAGAATTCAGATAGATTTAAGCATGGCAACAGGTGAGAAAGTTTCTTCATAGTCCACTCCCTCTACCTGAGAAAGTTTCTATGGTTGGGCGAGTTAGGCCCATGTATGGGGGTAGCTTGTAGGCACGTTCGTTTGTCGTGGCTATGTTGTGAGCCTCGGGGCCAAGTGAAAGAGTAGGGCGCGTGAAGATCCGTTTGTGGGATAGCTCATAGACAGTGTGCAAGTTGCATATTCATTCTGTCGCACAAGTATTTACGTGGGTCAGAAAACAGCCAGCCCAAAGTCGGGTCGTCATTGAGGACAATGCCGAGTTTAAATACGGGAGAGTGTTACAATCGCACACATGATAAGTGGATTGTAGCACCGAAGTTTGTCATTGAGGACGATGATAGTATAAGTGGGGGAGAATGTCACAATCATACTAGAAGAGAGTAGATTGTGACTTCCTTTGAGCAGACAAGTAGTGGCGACACATGTGTGTCGCCCATTGGGCCAAGTTGAGGGCCGAGAGAGAGAAGTGCCATGATGCGACCAAAGAGGATGGTGCATCATCTAACACACCATAAGAATGTGCAGAAGAAGTCTAGTTGAGGCTCAAGTAGAAGAAAATAAGTCAGTGTTGTCGGTAGTGTTAGCGACAAGCTTAGTGGGGACCAGATGGGGCCTTGGGCCACAACCCTAGAAGTTGGGGTTGAGTCGTTAGTTTCGACGATCGGCTTTGGAGTTAGATGCATATTAGTAAGATATGCTAGCATGCCAAATTTAGGTGAATCAGAGTTCGGATGTGCGCTCCACACTGGCGAGTGACTCCTTGCCACATGTGATGTTCCAACCAGAAAGATCAAATATGCCTCAGAATGTACTATAGGGGGAGGCATTGTGTCGGCTCTCCACCACTCTTGGGCCCTGTGGCCTAAGCGAGCTACCTCATAGCACATACGTGTGTCATGGCGAGGGCAAGCGTTGCAAGACAAGTGTCTTGAGCGTATCCCATCGAGAATGGGATTTCATGGACAGTGTCGGGTGGCATGGGTGTGCCGATATTGCGCCCCTTCCCATGGGTCGAGGTTCGAATATGCACCCGAGCTCCAGAACGGTATGCATAAATGACTCGGCATGGACACGAGAAGGTCCATTCCTCGATATGTCCGGATGGATGGATGTTCGAGAAGCCCGAAGTGGAAAGTTGCCCATGGGTTGGTTCTCAGTAAGCATGCTCGAGCACAACGAGAAGGCAGATGACATCCCGATGCTCGGGATAGCATCTAAAAGCATCATAAAGGCTCGATAGTACCCGATTGACACAGTGCTTGCTCGATATGTCTCGGTAAAGCCCGGTAGGCGACCATTAGGCCGGTAGAATCCCTGTAGGCGCCTGGTAGGTCGGTAGAGCTTGGTAAGCATTATTATGTCTCAGTAGGTCCCGATAAGTGCCTAATCACCCAGTAAGCTTCGAGAAGGGTTGATAAAGCCGTTTTGACCGAACGGAGGGTTCGAATGAGTTTCGGTAAGGTTTTAGATTGATGCAGAAGTATGGAGGCCGTGTTGTTGAGAGCCGAGATGATGAATTGAGATGCGACGTTGTATTATGATGACCTTGGCCTAGAGTAGAGGCAAGTCAGTTAGAGTCGCAAACGAGAGAAAATACACGTATCAGGCGACATGTATGGATGGATGACGTTGAGTTTTGCTTGAGTCAAGTTCGGTTGAGGATGAAAGAACCTTGCCTAATGTTCGATGAAGCTACAAAGAGTCACAAAAAGAGTATTGAGGCTCAAGTTCCCCTCAAGACTGGCCATGACCGAGTCAAGATTATGACGTCTCACGGTTCAAAGAGGTAGGATCGTGACACCATGCATGTGGTTTAAAATTCTGAAAATTTAATTTTGTATGATGAAATTTAAAATTGAAATGGACATACTTTTCATTAAATTTTAATATTAAAAAAATTAAATTTAAAAGTAATTCAATTGTGAAAAGTCAATTATGTATGCTAAATTTATCTTTGGTTGAGCTCATTTTGGTTCCTAAACTTTTAAGTTTGTTCTATTTTGGTTCTTGAACTTTTAGGTTTGTTCCATTTTGGCTCCTGAACTTTCAAAATGTCTATTTTAGTCACTGAACTTATAAAAAATAATCATTTTGGTCTTTAGTATATAATTTTATCATCTAATATTAATTTGTTTAATGCTTTTTTTCAACTTATATGACTTTAATACATACTCACATTAACATACTTATTCATATATTTGAATCTATATAATTAATTTGTTAAAAATAAAATAAAGATATGGACCAAAATGGTTACTTTTTGAAAGTTCATGAACCAAAACGAACATTTTGAAAGTTCAATGACTAAAATAGAACAAACTTGAAAGTTCAGATCAAAATAAGATTTAAACCTTTATTTTTTCTATATATGTGTGAATTGGGAAAAAAGACTTTCATTTTTGTTGAGTCTATTTCATTTTCAATTCAAAAACTTTAAAGTTTCTTTGTTAAGTTTTGTACTAAATAATTTTGGTACGCTAAATTTAACTTCTAAATTCTAATTCAGTTTATTAGAAAATGAAATATACCATATAATTCATAGTGAATAAAAATGTGATTGTGGGATTCATTTTCTGTACAACATAAGTAGCACCATACGGAGAAAGACATATCCAAAGAGTCCTCTTTTGGAGCTTGTCATGAGTGTTTAAACAAGTGTGACTAATCTTCAAAGAAGAAACTTAACCCTTTTAGGATAAGAGCCTTACCAAATGACATGGTAGATTCCATCATGTGAGGAGGAAGCTTGCAAATGATTAGTTAGGGACTTGGTAGAAAAAGAACCCTTTGTTGTCCAGTAACCAAATCCATTGATCCTATCGATTGGTGAGATGAATGAGAGCTAAAATGAGAGAGAGTTGAGCCCATTCTCTGATTTCAACATCAGTGAAATTTCTTCTAAGACCCAAGTTCCACGAAAGTTGTTCTTCTTCCCAAAAATCTGCTATGGAAGCATCTTTAGGCAATGACAGGGCAAAAATCAATGGGAAAGAAAGAGAAAGAGGTTGTTGGCCTGCCCAATTGTCCATCCAAAAACTAGTGAGTCTACTGTTACCCACTTTGCAAAGTGTATTATAAAAAATAAGCTTGCCCCTTTTGTTGATGTATTTCCATGGACTTCTAGAGGAAGTTGTAGATTTGATTCCAGCTTTGAGGTCAAAATGACAAGATCCATGTCTAGCTTTAATTATCTTCCTCCATAAGGCAAATTTTTCCACCTAAAAATGCCAATGCCACTTGGCTAGCAAAGTTGAATTTTTGGTTTTTATATTAGACACACCCAACCCCCCAAAGATCAAGGGAGTTTTAACTTTATCCCATCTTAGTAGATGGGTTGGTTCCTTTTCTTTGTAACCCGATCAGAGAAAGTAGCAGAAGATCTTTTCAATGGCCTTAGCAGCCTTGGTAGAAATGTTGAAAAAAGATAGATAGTAGGTGAGAAGGTTGATGAATGCACTATTAATGGGGATGGGTCTACCACCCTTTGAAACGTGTGAATGAGCCCAATTAGCTAGTTTCTTCTCAATTTTCTCAATGATGGGAAGCCAAAAACTAAGACACTTTGGCTTACCAAAAAGGGGAAGCCCCAGATATGTATTAGGCCAAGTTCCCACAATACAACCGAACTTATTTGTAATCTGTTCTAGCCTCTGTTCATCCACATTAATTCCCAAAAGCTATGTTTTTTGTCTGTTGAAGTTCAAGCCAGATGCCTCCTCGAAGAAATGCATAAAGTTGAAAAGATTGGTAAGACTCATATCATCATTAGGAGAGAAAATAATTGTGTCATCAATAAATTGTAGGTGGTTTATATTCAGATCCTTTTTACCAATTGAAAAACCAGCAACTAGGTTATGCTTGGCAGGAAAGTGGAAAAGCCTACTAAATCTATAAGCAACCAAAATAAAGAGAAAGGGCGAGAAAGGTCTCCTTGATGGAGCCCTCTAATAGCATGGATCTTCCCTTGAGGCTTGCCACTTATAATGAAGGAAAAATTAGCCAATGAGATACAACTTCTATGCCAACTGCACCATTTGATACCAAAGTCTTTAACTCTTAATATTTCATCAAGGTAGTCCCAATCTACTTTGTCAAAAGCCTTCTTAATATCAAGCTTGATAACCAACCTACTTTTCTTGCGAGTGCGTCATTCATCAATGATTTCATTAGCTATGAGGGAGACATCTAGAATTTGACGATCCGCCACAAAAGTCTATTGATAGTCTGTAATAGTAGATGGGAGGATTTTCTTTAATTGATATGAGAGCACTTGGGCGATAATCTTGTACAAACAAGAATTGGGCTCATAGGTCTATAGTCTCCAACTCTTTTGGAATCCAATTCCTTGGGAATGAGGCAAATATAAGTCTCGTTGAGCCTAGTGCTGATTGTAGCATTCTCAAAAAAAATTCTAGAACACCTTAAATATGTTGAATTTTATGATGTTCTAAGACTTTTAAAAGAACTTTGAGGTGAAACCATCCAGTCCCAGGGATTTGTTGGTGCCAAGATTTTTTACCGCATTCCATATCTCAACTTCTGTAAAGGGAGCTTCTAGGTCCAAAGCATATTCAGGGGAGATGAGGATTCCAATCAATAGGGGATGGGAGAAAACAAGTACCTTGTTTTTTAGTGAGGGGGCAGTTTATAGAAGTTGATGAATTCTTCCTTAATTGCCTTGTCGTGTAGCAAGCAATTGTTGCGGGATGAAAAAATCTCAACAATGGTGTTCTTCAATTTTCGAACACAACATATCTATGGAAGAAGCATGAATTCTCATCTCCCTCAATAAACCATTTAGCTTTACTCCTCTGTTTCCAAATAGACTCATCATAGGCATCAATGTCCAACAGTTTGTCCCTTAGGATGAACCTACGGATCCTTTGATCCTCTGTCATTTGGCCACCTTCCTTAGCTCTGTCAATAGAACTAAGCTCAGATTGATGATCTAATTTGGTGGAGGAGAGGTGAATGAAGATCTGAGAGCTCCATTCTTTTAAAGCAAGCTATAAGTCTTTCAATTTCATCATAAACCCATGTCCAGACCATCCAGTTATGAGGTGGAGATTCCACCATTCTTCTACAAAAGATAGAAAGTTTGGGTGAGAAAGCCAAATGTTGTTGAACCTAAAGGGGGAGGGAGGCATTTTTGCCTACTAAGCATCAATAAGATAGGGTAATGATCAGATGTTGGTCTGTCAAGCCTCCTTAAGGATGCCTCCGTGAATTTAACCATAACAGAGTCCGCCACTTAGAATCGGTCAATGTGAGAGAGAGTTGGGAAAGATCTGTAATTTGACCAAGTGTACCGATCATTTACAAGGGCATATCAATGAGGGTACTATCTTCAATGAATGAATTGACATGGTAGGACCATATGAGAGGTCTAGTGTTGTTTGAGTTGTCACTAGTCCAATGAGTGAAGTTGAAATTTTCTCCAATAATCCCATTTCCAGAACAGAGGCAGGATAGATCAATAAGTTCTTGTATAAAGCAACCTTTTTCTTTCTTTATATGAGGGCTATAGACCCCTGTAATCCAAAGAGCAAATCCATCAAATCAAGAGCAAAGAAGAGAAAGAAAGAAAACACCTTTAGTAATATTGGAGATAAATAGGAAGGGATCGTTCCACATAAGGAGGATGCTGCTTGAGGATCCATATGCATCTAAAGAAGACTAGTCAATGTGTCTAGAACTCCACAAAGATTTAATGACAGTTTTTTCCACTTTGTTGCATTTAGTTTCTTGCAGAATCACCATCATTAGATTGTATTTAGTAATGAGGCTTTTCACAAAGGCACGCTTCTTCGATGAGCCCAAACTACAAACATTCCAAGAGAGGATGATCATTCAATCACATTGAACCCAATCCTATGATTAATGTCATATGTAATATATGTTTGTAAATTTTGCAACTCTCTAAGACCTTTGCTATATTTAGTCGAGAGCTTTTATTTTTCTTCGATGTCATGATGCAAAGTCCATTTTCCTCAAGCCAAGGTGCAAGAGCTCTGAGGTAAAGATGAGGGTTTAGGAGAAGATAGTTGTGGTTAAGGGGAGGTAGATCATAGTCGCAACATGAGGCCTCGAGGGATTGCTCAAGAGCATGGTCCTCTATTTCAAAACGAACTGGGCAAAAAGATTGGGAAAGGAAAGGACGGGGGTGACGTCGGTTGGAGAGTTTGATAGGCTATGAGATAGGGTAGAGATAAGGTCTTCGGTATCAGGGTCAGAAGGTAGAGAGATAAGAGAGGTGAACTTTTTTGTGAGGATAAAAAAGGTTTTATCTGATAGGCCAATAAGAATGAGTTTTTTGTTTTATTGATGGGACAGCAGAAGAGAGTCAGGGAGAGGAGATAGGGGTAATTTAAAGGGGGAAGGGGTAAGATTGGGAGCCGTTGGGGGTGGATTGAGCATAGCTTTTGTAGTCAAAGAAGGATGGACGAGTTGTTGGTTAATGGTGAGGGTAAAAATGAAAGGATTAGTAGTAAAAGAATAGCTAGCCTAATGCAATGATGGGACTGGTGCCTACTTTTCGGTAGAAAGGAAGTCCTTTTCCATCGATTTAAACTCCGCAGTGTATCTTGGTTGTTCTTTGAAAGATGTGAGTACTTGTGCCTCATTCTTTATTGTCTCACACGCTAGTGGTTTGGGAAAGAAGCCATGGACATCAGTGATGATGCCCAAATGATGATCGACGTTAAACAATGGATCAATCTAGACGGATTTTTCTCTCGAAGAAGAGGAAGGGATAAAAATCTTTGCTACAATAAAATCTGAGGGGTTACCTTTCACCTTTATGCTCGTAGCCATCAAGTCCATGTGATATTGTTTTTTTTTTTTTTTTTGCTACTTCAAGGAAACCTACACAAGCATCTCCAATAAGCCTGAGAGTATCCATGTCCCATTCGTCCCCAACCGCGCGCGCGAGGGGGGGGGGGGAGGGATGTTTATCCAACCTCCATAGAATATTGAGGCAATATCTTCATGAAAAACATTTGAGTTTCATAATTTGAAGACGACTTGGTAAGAGGCTACTTTCTACCATCTATGATATTTGCTGAGAATTTGTGCTTGCTTTTCATTTTCACAAATCATGATGGCTTGGTTTGGCAGGATAAAGTTTAGGAAACAGTAGATAGTGACATGAGATTGCAGAGCCCTTAGAAACTTGAACCAGTCGTCATGGAAGTTTTTCTTTTATAAGGATGATAATAACTTTTGTATCAAAGAGAAGAATATTGCTATCTGGCGTAGTTGACGTAATAAAGGATGGTTTGGGTGGTTGAGGTTCATTTGGCTTTAAAATATGAGAGATTGTGGTGGAACCAGATTGGTAGAAAGGATAGCAAGGATACAACGGCTTTCCATCCTCTTCTTTGATCTCCCCCACAGGTATCGATATTCTATTTTGGCCACCATTATTGCCTAACCTAACAAGTTTGGGCAGTGCATCTTTTGCCATTCTAGATTTTTTCTATCCAAAACAATTGATCATCTTCTCTGGTTTCTTGAAGAACTTTTGGTTGAGAGGAGATTCCAGAAGGAGGTTGAAACATTTAGTGGCCCATCTCAAAGTAATTTATTTCAAGGAGATAGAGAAGACTTTATCTCATAAGGATTATGTGATTCTTACTTTGTTTCCTCGAGTGGTTAGATCAATGGTGATATCAAACTTCTTTCATTCTATTGTAGCTTCTCAGTTGTGAGCATGACTTTCCATTGATGAAAAGCAGAGGATGCTCAATAAAGGGGGAGGCGTTCATGGCTTTGGTTGGGAAGAGCAGGGGAAGAGAGAGAGAAGAGAGGGAGAGAGAGCCATCATTTAGTGATCTACATGAAACCACTTTTCACACTTTTCTTCCTTGTTTTCCATTCCCCTATTGCCTCTAAAGCTTTAGTGATTTACATTCTTGGAGCCACTAAAACTTGCATTTTTAGCCCATAATTTCAATTCCAAAACAGTAACATTAGCTAACTTGATCCACTTTGCCTTCAGATTTGACTTTTTTTCTACTCATTTTGCCCTTCAAATTTTCACGAGATGAGACTATTTAGGTTGAGGAGGTGTTCTTGTTGAGATGTGTTCGTATAGACAACAAATACATTATTTCACACAAAATCACCTCTAATGGTTGAGTATATACGAAGTCATTGTTTATATTTAAAAAAATAATATATTATAAAGGAGAATTTTAATTTTAAATTATAAAAAATACTATCGTTTTTTACTTTAAAGTAAAACTATATGATTCCACGTGTTTTTTACTAGTAATCACACTTGTTTCTTACTAGTAATAATAAAAGACAACAACATATAAGTCTTCCAAAAAACTTACTAATCTTGACAAAATTCAATCCTTGTACAAAATTAAGCTCAAGAAAATCCATGCACAAGATTGACCATCAAATAATTTCACCAATTTCAACAAAAATTCAGCCCTAAAATGATCTTTCTCTAAAGCCACACCAATTTTGTTCTAGGCTTCTATCTTGTACTTTATTGAATGAACATGTGAATATATTTTTAACAATTCTTCAAACTAAAGCTTAATTGAAGGTAAAAACTGTAACAACTCAATCCCATGAAATTAGAAGTTTAGAACACTTGCTAATGTGAAAATATTTCCCAATAGCATAAATACAAAAAATCAAAAACCACAAAAAAAAAAAAAAGGGATTTGCAGCCTTTTCTTAGCTGAGGAGGTTCATTTGACTATAATTTAAACATTAGAATTCGGAAGAACAGGGGAAAAGAGTAGAGAGATATTGGACACAAAGAGAAATGAAAAATAAGTTGGGATTTCCATGCCGTGCAACAAACAGCCCGCCACATAGATCAAATCAAATATGAACTAAATATTCTTGTTGGTGGGGTGACAAAAACTCCGCTTACTTGATAATGAACAAGGGACAATATCTTCTACAAAGGATAACGTGGAACGCAAATGAATGCAACAAAAAGAATTATTACTCAACCGTCTTTCCTATCTTTCTAACAAACAATCTCCAACCCTTCTTCATATCACTCTGATCAGCACAAAATAAAAATTTGTATTCGCCAAGACGACGATTCCATACCTTGACTTCTCCTTACACATTCGATCATCTAAACCTTCGCTTGGCTTCTCCATACGCGACAACGCCAAGAACTGTTATTGTGTAACCACCAATTCCGATGACTGTGACGGGATTTCTAAACAGAAGAATGGAGATAACAACGGCCACTGCTCCTTTTGCATTGCCCAAGACCTGAAAAAAGGTTTTTTTTTTTAAGGAGACAATATGAGAATGAACAACTGTCAAAACTTACAAAGATTTCTCAACAGATAGCAGCAGTTAAAAACGTTTCTCATGGAAATTTCTCATCCAAACTGATTTTTGAAAAGCTCGATACTGATTAAATTTGCAATGCTTATTTTATTCTAAATCATTTATGTTCTCCCACGATTTTTTAAGAAACTTTGTTTATTGGACAGACAACACAATATATTAATACAGTTTTTTATTCTTTTCAACAACTACATGCAGTTGCAGTATACACATTTAACATTTAATTCTCTTCTTTTAAAATTAAAAATAACTACAGATGTTTGAACACAGCTTATTTTTAAAATTACGTGCAGTATAATTATTTTTAAAATTTAACTAAGATTTCAAAGTGTTTCCAAAACATGAAAAAACTAAATAAAAAGATTACTGGCACAAGCAGATTTCATAAGCTAATGTTTTTAGAAGTAGAAAATAAAAAACAAAGTCAAAACCAAACAGGCCTGAATTTAGCTTAAAGAACACCTTCAATAATTTTACATGTTCTTCCTAGCAAAAATAGTTGAACAGTTTAAATAACTCCATAAAAAACTAAAATGAGTGCATCGTTTGTCCTTAATATAAAACAAATAAGTGTCAAGCAAAGCTCTCTTCTTTAATACAAGCTCAATGAGGTTTTCAATAATGGGATCCTTTATCTTCATTGTATTTCATTATTGTTACAAATTTCCGAAGTAGACTCCTACCTCAAGGGTCCTCTTTCGACTTGATAAAGGGCTTTAAAGGGCTTCAACTAACGAGTTAAATCTCTCTAAAACTAATCGATTACATCATTCTTTTCTCCTCTCTTGACAAGCAGTTCATAAAGAATGTTTTCAACATTATCCCTATCTTTGAGGAAACATTCTGTCTCAATATCAATTATGGCAAATCCAAATAATTGAGTATCGATTGTGAGGACACTCACATCGAACAACCCACTTAAAAGTTTGGCCTACCTCTTATACGGTTTCCTTTAGTGACAAATTTCTTTCCTTCGCTCGTTGGGCTCCTATTATTGAGAGAACCAACAAGGAGCACTAAAACAGGAAAAAAGTTAGAAAAGGAGGGCACCTCACTCTTATCCAAACTGTCCACTCCGATCTCTCCATCTATGGTCTCTCTTCTCATATTCATAAATAATTTGAAGATCTTTAGAGACTTTCTAGGGGAAGGAAACAATAGGAGTCGAGTCATAACAAGGTAGTTGTATCTCTAATCAACGGCAGAACAAGGTCCATTGTATCATATTCAAGGCTTGGATTCGAACGGAAAAAGCAATGTCACTCAATCATTATCAAATCAACTACAACAACAAAATAAACCATATGATGGTTGATAAAACTAACTTGGTAGCGAACATGGCCCCCCTTGAAAAAGGGAGATCTTGGGCAACTTCCTCCATTATCTCGCAAATGCTCAACCTTTGCACAATAGTTGAACTACAACTGTGCCACAAGCAAGTACCCATTCTAGTTGTTAAAGGGCACAACTAAAATAAATTATACGGATCCTTTCTGCACCATTCCTACAATGAACACACCAATTACAAAAAAGAAGGCTCTGTCGAACGTCAGTGGTATTAATCCTTCCCAAGGCAACCAACCACGCAAAGAACTAAATGAGAAGAGAAAACAAGGCGGTGGAGGGGCCAAAGATGAAGTCATGCAAAAGAAATAAAGACTTAGAAGAGAGATTCAGATGGTTCGAGAGACCATAAATGTTGGTCTATCTGTATATCCCAGAGAAAAAACAATCTGACTAAAGTAAAGACAACAAGAAGCCAACTCCTTCGTCTCTCTTTCAAGGAAAGTCGATGAAATCAAGAATCAAAAGAGGCGGTTTTCTAAGGATTCCGATTATAAGAAAATAACAAGTACCTACATTGTAATATCACGGAGAAGTTACAATATAACAATAACCTTTCAAGAGGGGTATCTATTTTCCACAATCCACTCCACTATAGACTCATTCCTCAAAGTATTACCTCTCCTCCAAGTTCCCTAGCCCCCTCTATTTACAACAAAGAGTAATCTCATAGTTTTCTACCTACAAACAAAAGGCGGAGGGGATCAAAAAGTGTTTGAAGAGAGCCAGAGGAGAAAGAAGCAGGAACAGTAAAAAATGGTTCTAAGCAAAGCCAAAGATCCTCCCAGAACTAGATTAGTTCCCTTTCCCCTAGAAAACGTGACGAACAAACAGCAACTCAGAAGAAGGCAAAGAGGGACCGTTTGTCACAAGTTCCTAACACTGCCCTTAGAAACTAAACAAGAAACTTGGTCATTGGAATGAAACCCATACTTACAATTACTTGATGCCACAAAGCCTGATGTTAAGGTTCTAACAAGAATCACCATAACTATTTCGAAAGAACTATATTTTTGCTGCCCAAATTTCCTATCGGTGGACCACCTTCCACAACAAGTTTCAACACCAGACTCCAAGTGACTAAATGAGTGAATGAGAGTTGAGGCTATTGGAAACGTAGTAGACCTCACAACACAAATCAAGAGACAAGAGAATAAGATTGTTCTCTTACCCACACAATTTAGGAAAAACAAGCAATTGAATTTAACTTTCTTTTCTTGCTAACAAATGAGAATTCTTACACATATTTATACTAGAAGTAAAGTACATCAAAAGATATCAACAACAAATGCCAATACATGTGACTCTTTACTTATACATGAATATTCATCAATGTATTTAGTAATTCATGTATCCAATCATTCCTTGAATCACAACTATTCATGTATGTAATTAAATGTAATTCATGAATTTGAATATAAGTCTAGATTAATTTTAACATCCTCCCTTAATCTAGACTTGAGCAACTCCAAGCTTTCTTCTAAACTTAACAAATAAGTCAAACTTCAGCGCCTTTGTAAAAATATCCACCACTTGATCTAGAGTCTTGCAATATTTCACTATCATTTCTCCATCTTTAACCAAATCTTTGATGAAATGATACTTAATTCTAATATGCTTGCTTCTTCCATGAAAAACTGGATTATTTGATAATGTTATGATAGAATCATTATCGCAAAATAAAACAGTCTCACTTCTTTGAGTACACTTCAATTCTTTCAACATCCAGCTGCAGATAAAAAGATATATTCTGCTTCAGTGGTAGAAAGAGCAACAACAGATTGTTTCTTTGAAGTCCAAGAAAAAACACCCGAACCAATGCTAAAAACATAACCAGATATACTTTTATGATCATCAACATTACCACCCTAATCACTATCACAAAAACCAGACAACACTGACTCTGGAACTTTCTTGTAATAAATTCCAAAATTAATGGTGCCAAGAATGTAATGAAGAACTCTTTTACCTGTTTCCCAATGACTTCACTTCGGGTTTGTAATGAATCTACTTAACATACTTACAGCAAACAAAATATTAGGTCTTGTTGCAGTCAAGTACATTAAGCTTCTAACTAAACTTCGATACAAACTTGGATCAACTTCTTCTCCAATATCATCCTTACTCAATTTCAAATTTGCATCCATGAGAATGTTGCAAGAAAAAACATTTTCCATCCTGAATTTTTTTAGCAAATCATAAGCATACTTTTGTTGTAAGATGACAATCTCTCCATCTTTTTTATTGACTTCAATTCCCAAAAAATAATGGATGAGACCCATATCACTCATCTCAAATTCCCTTTTCATGGAATTCTTAAAATCATCCCACAACAATTTATCATTTCCAGTAAAAAGTAAATCATCAACGTAGAGTGAAACAATAAGAAATTTGACATGATTATCTTCTTTGACATAGAGTGCATGCTCATATAAACACCTTCAAAATCTTGTCTTTATAAAGAATTGTCAATGCAACTGTACCAAGCTTGTGGAGCTTGCTTCCATTCATACAAGACCTTTTTCAACTTATACACCTTCTCTTCTCCTTTTTTCACATAACCCAAAGATTGTTCAACGAATATCTCTTCCTTAAGTATCCATTCAAAAAAGCGGATTTTACATCCATTTGATAAACTGTACCCATTTTGAGCAGCCAAAGACAAAATCAATCGAATTGTCTCAATTCTTGTCACAGGAGCAAATATTTTTTCATAATTCACACCATATTCTTGCTTGTAGCCTTTTACAACAAGTCTTGCCTTGTATTTTTCAACTTCACCATTTGACTTCAGCTTTGTTCTGTACACCCATTTCACTCAAAGAGCTTGTTTGTTTCTTGGAAGGTCCATCAACTCCCATGTTTAATTTCTTTTTATTCAATCAATTTCTTGATCCATTACAATCGTCCATTTTTCATCTTGGATCGCCTCTTCAAAATTTATAGGATCAACACCGGAAAATAATGCAAAATCAACAAAATCATCGTCAATTCTACTAGTAGCATTATAAATTTCTTGAATATTTATCATTGTCCTTGGTGACATATCATTATCACTTGATGAAGATGAAGACGACGTCACTGCCTGAATCTCTACTTGCTCCAAGTCGTGAGCACCTTCATTCCCATCCATGCTAACATGAAATGGACTTTTAGCTTCACCAACGACATCCCAGTTTCAGGATTCATCTTCATTGAAAATCACATCCCGACTGATAATAATCTTTCTCGAGATAGGATTATACAACCGATAAGCTTTAGAATTTTCACTATAGCCTACCACAATACATTTTTTCAATTTATCATCTAACTAGCTTCTAGCTTATCTGGTATGTGAGAATAAGTTATACTCCTAAAAATTCTCAAGTGACTAAAACATGGTTTCTCACACACCATGCTTCATAAGGAGTCATACTTGGAACACTTTTTATTGGAGCTCGATTCAAAATATAAGCAGTACATGCAATAACATCTCCCCAAAACTCATTTGACATCGTTTTTGCTTTTAGCATACTTCTTGTCATCTCCATGATTGTTCTATTCTTTCTTTCTGCAACTTCACTCTGTTGTGGAGTCATTCGAGTTGTCTTTTGATGATGA
The DNA here is from genome assembly GCA_026257165.2 of Telfairia occidentalis. Lineage (NCBI taxonomy): Eukaryota > Viridiplantae > Streptophyta > Magnoliopsida > Cucurbitales > Cucurbitaceae > Telfairia > Telfairia occidentalis. Next base: position 1,791,232 of record JAOANK020000042.1, on the reverse strand, counting down.
ATACCTTGTTCCTTTGAAACATTATCAAAAACTATAAATTCTCCACCACGGTCAGATCTCAAAGTTTTTATCTTATGACCACTCTGATTCTCAGCTAAAGTTTTGAAAGATTTAAAACATTCAAATGCTTCACTTTTTTCTTTCAAAAAATAAATCCATAATTTTCTGCTGAAATCATCAATGAAGGTTATGAAATATCGATTACCTGTGTTTGATATTGTACGCATGGGACCACACAAATTTTTATGAATCAACTCAAGAGATTTGGAGGCTCTCCAAGCTTTACCAGTTGGAAACGGATCTCAGTGATATTTTGCAAGTATACACACTTCACAAATATCTGTCTCATGGTTGATATTTTGAATGCCCCACACCATATGGCTTTTGCTCAAATACGATAGTGATCCGAAATTCAAGTGACCATATCGAAAATGCCAAAGCCAGGATGGATCCTTCAATATGCTGCT
>JAOANK020000042.1:1775849-1790665 GCA_026257165.2 Telfairia occidentalis | reverse complement strand
CATCCACAACTCGTTTTGTGTCTTTCTTCGTCTTAACGAGAATGTCACCTCGACCTTTGACTTGCAATCTGGTATTACCACCAATGTTCACTTCACTTTGGAGAGATTCATCCAAAGTAGCAAATATACTTCTATTTCCTATCATGTGGTTACTATAACCACTATCAAGATACCATGTAGACTCTACAACATCGTTTTGAGCATTACATGCAAGAAATAAAACACCTTTGTCATTTTTCTCCTCTTTATGCATCATGGTGGAATTTTCATCTCCATTTTTTGGTGCCCAACAATTTGCTTGAAAATGACCATACTTTTTGCAGTTAAAACATTGAATGTGAGAAAAATTATCACGACCACTCCTTAGTTTCTACCAAAGCCTTTCCTCTTCCGCCTCTTCCTCGAGATGAAAACGAGCTTTTTTATTGATTTTCAGAATTCATACAATTTCTATTATCATAGTTTATTCCACCTCTTCATCTGCCGCGACCACCACGTGTTCCACAAAAACCACCTCTGAATGAAGTTTGCATCTGAAACGCTTCCTCGGGATTAGCATCACATTGTTTTAGTCTAAGCTCATGAGATTGAAGAGAACCCATCAAGCTATTTATTGATAGTGTATATAAGTTTTTTGATTCTTCAATTGCAATGACAATATGCTCAAACTTTCTCGGCATACTTCTAAGAATCTTTTCAACAACTCTTGGATCATCTACTTCTTCTCCATTTGTTCTCAAACGGTTGACAATCGCAAGAATACGATTGAAAAACTCTTCAACAGTTTTGATCTCTTTCATCTTAATGCAATCAAATTCAGATCTGAGAGCTTGTAGTCTAACCAACTTTACCTTATCTTCTCCTCGATAGGTGGATTGTAAAATATCCCCAGCCACCTTTGTAGAAGTAGCTGGTAAAATTCTTTCGAAGATATGTTCATCAATAGCTTGATAAATGAAGAATAAAGCCTTCTTGTCTTTCTTACGATTTTCTCTCAACTTAGCAAGTTGTTGATTAGTGAGCCTGTTCTGATTCTCAACTTCAGTGTATCCTCTTTCAACAATATCTCACAATTCTTGTGAGCCATATAACACTTTCATTTGAATACTCCACTGATTAAAATTCTTCCCACTGAATCTTGGGAGTTGGGGTTGCAACATGTTACCATTTGAAGCCATCTCTGAACTTGGCTTTGATACCACTTGTTGGAAATGTAGTAGACTCTCACAACAAAATTCAAGAGACAAGAGAAGAAGATTGTTCTCTTACACAATTTAGGAAAAACAAGCACTTGAATTTAACTTTCTTTTCTTGCTAACAAATGAGAATTCTTACACATATTTATACTAGTAGTAAAGTACATCAAAAGACATCAACAATAAATGTCAATACATGTGACTCTTCACTAATACATGAATATTCATCAATGTATTTAGTAATTCATGTATCCAATCATTCCTTGAATCACAATTATTCATGTATGTAATTAAATGTAATTCATGAATTTGAATATAAGTCTTGATTAATTTTAACAGAGGTCCACCTCCCTCCTCCACCCTTCCCATAAACAACCCCTCGTGATCTTTTCTAACTTTACCTTAGATGACCGAGGAATCTTGAAATGCGAAGAAAATACAAAGAATTCCACTCAACACAAACTAGACTAGGGTGAGTCTTCACCCTTTAGAGAAAAAAAGCCTCTCTCCAAGATGAAAATATCATTGGAATCTTTTTGACTAGTACATCTAAAAAAGAAAGGGCCTAAGTTTGTTGCCCAAAGATTAAAGCTTATGAGTTTACCTCTGTCACAATCCATCCCCTGATAAAAAAAAATACTTCTCCTTGTTAACCTTAAGGCCTTACCTTAACTCATAAAACCACGAGATATGACAAATACTTCAAAAACACTCCCTCCACATAAAAATGATAGTTTCATCAACGAATCAGAAATATGAACACAATCCCTGGCTATTTTTAACCTTTCAATAAAACTCTTTTCAATCCCACTCAGCAATAAATGCCTTAGGATATCTGCCACAATGATAAAAATGAAAGGAGAATGACGATCCCTTGTCTAATTCCCCATGAGGAAAAATAATTTTCTCTTTCATTTGTCACCAATTAAAAATAGAAAGTTGGTTAACCACGGGCAATTCTACACCCACATTCTCTACTTGAAGCCAAAACCATTTTTCTATGAAACCTTATCACCCCACTCAATTGCTGTAAACCTTGTCAAGTCTCTCCTAAAAATGATGTCGGCTCTCTTCTTAACCCGACATACTTCTAAAGCCTCATTTGCAATTAAAATCTGATCTAGGATTTGTCTACCACTCACAAAGGCCCTGATGATGCTAGCAAGTACCTTGTTTATCATTTCCGCAAAAGTCTTAGATCTTATAAAGTCTAGTAACCAACCCCTCTAATCATTGAAAACTCAAAAAAGCAACTTTCAGAGCTTGTTTTTGTTTTTGCAATTTGGTTTAGAATTCAAATGTGCTTTTTAAGAAAAGTAAAAAATATACCAAAGAAAATGAGGAAGCAAGTACAGTTTTCAAAAAATAGAGACATAAAAATGAATCATTATCAAATAGGGTCTAAAAAAATCCCTTCCCCAAAATCTGTAAAAGACCCATCCAAGCAGTGTTTTTAAAACTCCGAGGCACATTCAAGTGAAATAGTCCTCTGGGGCTAGGCAAAAAACAACACGATTTTTTTTATGAGACGCACAATAAAAGAGTATAAATCAATTTTTAATATATAAATGAAAAATAGTATTACGAATAGTAAGATGATGAAAAACGTAAGAAAGTAGAGCCTTTATTCGGGACTTTAAAGAATATTTATGTGTTTCTTCCTTAAAATTAGAAAATCTTAAAAAAGAAAAGAAAAAGGCTTGGGGCTTGAGGTTGAGGCGCACACCTAGTTAACTGTGCCTTGCTTCAAAGTTCGCCTAGTGCCTAGGCACACTCTTTAAAACAATGCATCCAAGCCCTGAAAAGTAATTTAACTATTCTCTGCCAGAGATACCAAGGACGCATTGATGTAAACTGTTCTAGTTAGTGGGCATTCTTACGATGTTTTAGTTTTCATAATTTTAATATCTAATCTTTTTCTTATATCATATGGTAACTTTTCAATGAAAAGTTTTGTTTTCTTTTAAAAAAAGAATGAATAATTATATTAATAACTTGAATCTGTAATTTCCCCTGTTCAGAGAATGGCTTTTTTCACTATTTGTAACTTCTCAATTATTGATGAAAAATTGTGATATTTTGGTAACAACAAAAAAACAGAAAAGGGAAAAACGAAAGAAAGAAAGAAGATCTCAGCTTCGTTTCTAAAAAGGTTGTCAATGAAGATTTGGAATATGGAACCGTTACTACTCTCTAGGGAAGCAATTCTTCAGCCCTACATATTGAAGATAACTTTCCAGGAAGCCATCATCATCACATCTTCTGACAAGTCTATGGGCTATAGTCCCTCATTCTTTAAAAACCACTCGTCTCAGAGAGAAGACATCTAAAAGTTTCATTCAGAGAAATTTGGATGGTTTCGCTCTCTAAGGATTTCCTAAAAGCTCATTAATATCATCTTTAACAATGGCCCAACTCTCTTGGAGAAAGGATCATAGAAAAAACCACCCAAATAAAGAGCATTATCCTTGTCCTTCCAGAAAACCACTTCCGTATTCTCCACAATAAAAGTTGTTTTTAATTTTTTTAAAGGGAAGAAAAAAAAACATAAAATTTAAAGGGTGGCATGATTAGTCAAATCCAATGAAATCTCTTCATGAATTTTTGGGGAGGATTGATCCAATGAAAACTATGCAATATGGGGCTATGGCAGAAATATACTATAACAATTTAACAAGAGAAGAGAATGAAGACGATATCTTACTTGGAGGGTCAGCGCGCTTGTATGTTTAGTGACCAAGAAATTCAACAGATTTGCTGAATAAGCCATAACCGAATTAAATAAAAGAAGAAGCCACATGAATTTATGCTCCCTTCCAAGTGATAAGGTAACATCCCAAACATTTGGTTCCATAATAAGTGCTACAGGTAACAAGGCTAGAACTGCAATTGGGGACATATACAGCAACAAATTCATCGAGTTCAACTTTTCCCTGCCAACATTCAACAGACAGCAATCACATAACTATTGATACTCTCTGAACAAAGAAAGAATGAAGTAACAGCTAAATGTAGTTTGAGGGAACAGAGTCTTCATTATGCAACATTAGCAACCTCTATTGGGATGGAGGGTGTAGAACTTTTAAGACATGGACTTATTATAAAGAGAGAAATTTATCCAATCCTATGTAAGAATTTGTAGCATTCAAGTGATAACTGTGTGCATATACCATCATAAAAATGAACACGTAAACTACTCAAGAGGTAACAATAACATGATGGTCTACTACATCAATTTCACATCAGGATTTCACATTTTCCTTTCCTTCTTACTTATGAGTCAATTCCATGCACCGTGACTCTTCCACATTACTATGTAAACTACCCAAGAAGAATGAAGCGACATTGACCTAATTTAATCATGAAATGTGGGAGAGTGATTCGTCAATGATTTGAATTGTTAGATGGTATTTCTAAGAAACTGGGGCAATAACTTGAGAATTGAAAATTTATTGGTAGGAAAAGGAAAGGTAGTCTATGATAATTACAATTACCCTTCAGAAGACAATAGGATACCCTGAAGAACAGATTTGAATGCCCTTGCAGCAGTTGCACTTATGCACATAATAAATCCAAACAAGTGAAAACCCGGCTCACCCTGCCATCAGTCATAGAAAGTCTTGCAACTCCATAGAAGAAATAAAACAAAAATACATTATCATAATACAAGCCTATAAAAACAATCCATATATATATATATATGAACAATGTCCCTAATAGAATATTCTCAAATGTTAACTGGTACATTCAAATAGCCGAAAGCTTTGCCTCAGCAATCTGCCAATTTGAAGGCTGATCCTTTATCTTTATCTATGCATCTCATAGACTATCCCCCTCAAAGTCACATATACACTAAGCAGGAAACGTTTATTATAATACCGTGGCACTTGAACACTATCTCAGATTGTTTCTTTTGAGATTAATGATTGGTAACATTTGACCGTTTCTTGATCTCTGATGAGTTTGATCTGTTGATAAACAATGATTTACTATGAAATGGCCAATTTGAAAGTGGAAGACAATATCATAACTTAAACCAATCAATCAGTATCGTTAATATTTGAGATTTGGGATCCCATTCCTCAATGCAGTATAGCCTAAAACACGCAAATATTTAAATTATTAGATGCAGCAAATTTTTTGAAGCTCTACATCCGGTATTCTTCCAGATCTGGCCTGCATTTACGCCACAAGCCAAAGTTGACATGAAACTTACTGCAGTTCGATATAAATGTTTAGTTTATGCTACATAAGAATCTAATCCATAGGCATCTTACAAAATTTGTTGAGTATGTGCAGCCAAAGGCACGAAATAGATGAAAACAAAGAGATTTAATAGTGATCCAAAGGGGGGAAAAGGAAAATGCAAAACATACCCCGCTAGCGATCACAACCCCAGCAACAACAGGGACGAGAGCAGCATAAGTGACCCAAGCCTCCCTCTTAAGGGTCATCAAATAGGCAAAGAGAGCGGTAAAAAACGGTGTCGTAGCACCGACAGCCTGGTTGAAGGAGACGGCAAGGTAGCGGAGGGAAACATTGCCACCGACGACGGAGCCACAAAAAACAAGGCTCAGAGTCGCGATTTTGAGGAATTGAGACCTGGACTTGAGCATCTGGAGGGGCACCACCTTGAAAAGAACAATGGAGAAGTAGCTGAGAATGGCGCAGGCAGACATGTGGCACATTGTGAGGAAGATTGGGAATCTGAAGCCATAATTGGAGAGCAGAAACTTGTTGAGGAGAAGAACGCCAATGTTGGATGAATACCAGAAGATTACAAGGGAGACTATGAAAAGGGTCTGCTTATTGGAGGCCATTTTTTGGTGTTTTTTGGTTTTTTTCGGTTTTTTTTTATTTTAAATTTCTGATTACTGATCAGGGTTGTGGTTCAAAGGGTGAGTGGATTTGGAGGGGAAATTCTCATTTGAGTTGCAATGGTGAACGCATTTCCCTTCCCTTGTGAATCGCGGAGGGGAAACGAAAGGGGTGTCTTTAATCTCTTCTATTGCGGGCCTCTACAAGGATCGTTGTGAGCGAGTTTGTGGGAAGTTTGCAAGTGGTGGAAAAAACTGACAGAAATTTCCTGTTTTCTGTTTGTTCGACATGTGTCATATAAAAATAGCCAAATGTATTATTCGATCGCCGAACATGAAATGAAGTATTTATACCATAATCAGCAAATGTGTATAGTTTTATAATAAAAATAGCAATTGTACTCTCCATTGAAATAAGAATATTGATTGATCTGGGAAGAACTCAATTTCTGTCGGTGGAGATGGAGAACCAATCTCCCTCTCCTCCCGCGATCACATCCATAATGTATTCTACTTTTAAATCGGTTTATATTCCATTTTTCATTCACTTGGATGGTTTTTTTACTTTCAAAATATTTATTTTAGTTTATATTTTATTTTTCTAAAAAGCTATTTTTATTTATTAACTTTTAAGATGTTTATCATTGTTGTGTAAATCGACTCCATGCTTTAAGCTGATGTAGAGGTCTGTTGTTAGCACCTACCAAAGAATTTTACAGTTTTGTCAACCATTTTCTAACGCTTAAGTTAGTATAAATAATGATGATATTGAGATGAGTTAGAGATTCTTGTGTACTTTGGTATGAGTTGAGTTCAACTATTTGTAAAGGATTGGAATAGGCTTGCATCTAGCCAATTTGATTGTCAAATTTGCTCGTTTGTGATCTTTGCAAGCATTACTCCAAGTATCCTCTCATGAGATGATCTTCTCAGTGTTGTTGTTAGGGGATATTCCAACTATATATAATAACCCAAAATACAGTCGAAGTCAATTTTTATAAAATTACTAGTAACTCTCTAAAAGAGAGTTATTATACCTCTAATATTGAATATTTGACTGTGGTTAAGGTGCTAAAAAAATGAGAATAACTTGTTGATACACTGAGATTAATATGTTTGCATGCTTTATATCAGTGTGTCATACTGATCGAAATGTTATATCCATACATGATTGAATCAAGAGTGAAAAGCATAACAAGCAACAGGTTCGAGAAAGAGAGAAATATGCGGAACGACCTGGTAACATCTGGCTCATGGAATGCTGCAGCACGACGGCAAGCAAAATATTCCCAGATTCCAGTGTTGTACGAACACTTTTCTGTTGGGACACATGTGAAGTTCTAGAGAGGCGCGATTTGTGGTAGGCTCACACGCATGAACTCAGGAGGGCACAAAGGACATTTCTCAACTTTGTGCTATTTTAGGGCAAAGGAGGCACAGAAGTAAAGAAGGCTGAAAAACGGAAGAGAAGAAGGAGGAAGAAATTCCTCTCGGAAGAAGGAAGAAATTCTAGCTGAGCTTCTGCTGCTTACTGTGCCTCAACATCTCTGATTTTTATCTTTAATTCATTTTATTTCTACTCCTATTCCATTCTTGTGTTGTTTAACGTTTCGTTGAGCTGTAGTTGTATTTTTCTATATTAGACATTCTCGGTGAACAACATTTTTATCGCATTAGTATGAATTGTAGCTAACTTCTTTGTGGGTAGTTGATGGTGGATGAGTTAAGCTAAAACTTTGCTGTAGCTAAATATGAATTGTTCTACTCTTGTTCTTCTCTTCTTGACTTGTTGCAGTCGTGAACTCCCCAGTTGGCCGCCGGTAGTTCTAGCTAGTTAGTGCCCTTGCTGACAGGTAAGGTGGTAGTAGAAACTAGTTGAAAAGATACATAATATGTGATAAAACCTCATATCATAAACTCATTAGACATAATGAAGAAGAAGTAAGACTAAAAATGGTAACGTAAAGAAATGTTGAATCTGACGTTAGACATAAATAGGATTCATATTTTAGTATATTATGCTCGACAGAGTGAGAGTACGAACAATTGCAAAAAGGGGTAACCTCATATCATAAACTCATTAGACATAATGAATAAGAAGTAAGACTAAAAAGGGTAATGTAAAGAAACGTTGAATTTGACGTTAGACATCAATAGGATTCACATTTTAGTATATTATGCTCGACAGAGTGAGTATACAGAATAAGCTTGTCTACAAAGCAAAATATCTCATTCCCAGAAAATGTTGCAGCATTATGTCGCTTGGCAAAGCTGAATACTATCAACTACCCCTTTTTGCAATTGTTCGTACTCTCTTAGCAGATAGAGAAGTTTCGATTTCTTTTCATACCAAAATCAACTAAAGTGATTGTCTCCCCCCTCTCCCCCCTCCTTCTCATGTTCAACACATTGCATATGCTAGCTTATTAACTGTTAAGATTTGGGTAAGTGAAAGTCTTTGATAAAAACAGTCCTCGTGGATCTATATCCTGGAATACTCCAATATTACTTGTACGATTGCTTATACTTGAGCATTCTTTGTCTTCATTTTCTATACCATTCTGCATTGCTGAAGAATACTTAACGCATTTCTGTGAAGACAACAAGTTTTTAGCGATGTTGTTGGGGACTCATTTTATCTCTACATCTCATTGGCTTGAAACTTCTTTTCAGTGAATTATATCTTCATGTTGAAATCCCTCTATCTTTCAATCATTTGATCAATAGCATTCCATCTTGCAACATTACCTTGAGAATAGTTAGTGCATGACCAAAGAAGAAGTAGAATTTGCATTTGATCCGGAGATAGAGAGAACTTTACATCAACGCCATCGAGCAATTAGGCAAGCTCAAGGTCTTGCCACAGCATAAGAATTCATGGGGAATTAGGAAGCACCATTTCTAGATCCATTGGTGAACATGCTAAGGCACGCTGCACCAATGTTAGGAAATGGACAGAGATTAGCTCAACAATTAAATCAGCATAATCCAGTGTTGTTGGCAAAAGACAAGGATAGAGCTATGAGAGAGTATGTCGCACCAATTTTCAATGATTTTAATCCAGTAATTCAGATAAGATTGAATGGAGCTCCAACTTTTAAACTCAAACCACTTATGTTTCAGATGTTGCAAACAAATGGGAAGTTTGGAGGATCTAAACTAGACAACCCTCACTCACATTTGCAATCATTTCTAGCGCTGTGTAATTCATTTCGAATTCCAAGTGTATTGGAGGAGACTTTACGTTTGACATTATTCCCTTATTCACTAAGAGATAGTGCAAAAATTTAGTTGAATTTACTCCCACCAGGATTAATCACAAGCTAGACAGATCTCACTAAAAAGTTTTTGTTGAAATATTTCCTACCAACGAAGAATGCGGCACTGCGTGGTGACATAGTAACATTTCACCAGCTAAAAAATGAATTTGTGGATGAAGCACGAGAAAGGTACAAGATGCTGTTGAAAAATTGTCCTCACCATAGTCTACCCAACTATGTACAAATTGAGCACTTCTACCATGGATTAACATCAAACTCGCGATTAGTTCTTGATGCATCAGCCAACGGAGCATTGTTGCAGAAACCATACAATCAAACTTTTAACATCTTAGAGAGAATCTCCAGTAACAACTCTCAGTGGTCTAAGGAGAGAGAGCTCACTCAAAGGAAGAACACTGGGGGAAAAATTGAAATGGATGCAATAACAATGCTAAGTGCATAGGTAGCTTCAATGGCTAATATGCTGAAAGGCATGAATCTAGGAGCTAATCAGCAAGTTAAAGCAGTTCAAAGTTCTACGGAGATCAGTTGTGTATGTTGTGAAGATAATCATCCGTTTGAAGAGTGCCTCTCAAATCCAGCATCAATGTGTTATATTGGACACAACAATCAAGGGCGAAATAACCCATACGCGAATACCTACAATCTAGGATGGAGGCAGCACCCAAACTTTTCTTGGGGATGTCAACAAGCCAGTAGCAGAAATGCAGCAGTAATGCACCAGCTATGCGTCCACAAGTTCCTCCAGGATTTTTAACACTGCATTTCAGTAGAATAGTACATCACCAAAAGCACCACAACAACCCAATAACTTGGAAAGTTTCATAATAGAATACATCACGAGAAATGATGCGCTAATGCAGAGTCAAGCAACAACTCTGAAGAATTTGGAAGTGCAAGTGGGGCAATTAGCAACTGAGTTTCACAATAAACCCACTAGTACACTACCTAGTAACACTGAAGCACCAAAGAACAATGGCAAAGAACAATGCAAAGCCATTACATTAAGAAGTGGAAAAGAGTATAAAATGAAGAGGACGTGGTTTAGAAAGATTCAGAAGAGGATGAGCAACAGAAAATATCCAATTTGACCATGAAAGAGATACCATAAGTCGCAGAAGAGAGAAACACAAGAATTGAGCCAGCAAATAAAGTACTAAAAATAACAACGCTACCTAATATTTTATCCCCACCACCGTTTCTTCAAAGATTGCGAAAGAAAAATGATGAAATGCAATTTAGAAAATTCTAGATGTGCTAAAATAATTGCACATAAACATTCAATTAGTAGAGGCCTTGGAAGAGATGCCTAGTTTTGTTTAGTTTTTAAAGGATATATTAACAAAGAAAAGGAGATTAGGTGAGTTTGAAACAGTGGCCTTAACGGACGAATGCAGTGCCATCTTATCTAGCAAGATTCCAAAGAAGATGAAAGACCCTGAAAGTTTTACCATCCCATGTTCTATTGGAGGGCAGTATGTTGGCAAAGCGTTGTGTGATCAAGCATCAATTTGATGACTCTCTCTATTTTTAATCAGTTAGGAATAGGTGAAGCAAGCCTACTACAGTCATGCTACAGCTTGCTAACCGCTCCATGATGCATCCAGAAGGAAAAATAGAAGATGTCTTAGTCAAAGTAGACACCTTCATCTTTCTAGCTGATTTCATTATATTGGATTACGAAGCTGACAGGGACGTTCCTATCATCTTGGGGAGACCATTCTTAGCAACGGGGAGAACGTTAATTGACGTACAGAAGGGTGTCTTGACCATGAGAGTAAATGACCAGCAAGTCACATTCAATGTGTTTGATGCTCTTAAGTATCCAGACGATGTTAGAGAATGCTCAATGATACATGAGTTAGAAATGAATCAAGTGGAAAACAATAATATAGAAGTTGAAGATGATTTAGATGTGTAGCAACTGTGCGATATCTTTGCTGCAGCATCAACTGGAGAAAAGACATGTAACCAGCTGACTAAGGCAATTGATTTCATTGAGAGGAGGATAAACCAATGAAATCCTCATTTGATGAAGCTCCAATATTGGAGAAAAAGCCTTGACCCTCTAATCTTAAATATGCTTATTTAGATGATGATCATAATTGTTTGTCATTATTTCTTTAACCTTAAGTACTAAATATGAAGTATTATTGCTGCAGATTTTGCGTCACATCGCAGAGCATTAGAATGGACACTTGCTGATATTCTTGGGATAAACCCAGCAATCTGCATGCCTAAGATTAGGTTAGAAGATGATGTAAAGAAGTGCGTGGAAGCCCGTCGTCACCTGAACCCCATAATGAAGGAAGTAGTAAAGAAAGAGATCATATAGTGGTTAGATGCAGAAATAATATACCCTATATCTGACAGTGATTGGGTTAGTCCAGTTCAATGTGTACCTAAAAGAGGCGGGATGATCGTGATCACCAATGAGAAGAATGAAATCCTTCCCACACGAACCGTGACTGGATGGAGAGTGCGCATGGACTACATGAAGCTCAATAAAGTGACAAAGAAAGACCACTTTTCTTTACCTTTCATTGATCAGATACTAGATCGATTAGCTGGACAACATAGTACTATTTCCTAGACGGATATTCAGGGTATAATAAGATTCCTATTGATCCAGAAGATCAAGAAAAAATTACATTCACATGCCCCTATGGAACATTTGGGTTCAGAAGAATGTCGTTTAGCTTGTGTAATGTGCCAGTAACATTTTAGAGGGGTATGATGGCAATCTTTTCCGACTTAATAGAGGAAACAGTGAGGTTTTTATGGATGACTTTTTAGTTTTTGGGAAGTCATTTGAAAATTGCCTGAACAACTTGAAGAAAGTACTCGAACGTTTTGAGCAGAACAACCTCATTCTGAATTGGGAGAAGTGTCACTTAATAGTTCAAGATGGAATTGTTTTGGGTCACAAGATATCCCATTATGGAATCGAAGTAGATCAAGCTAAGATTGAGGTCATTAACAAGCTCCCTACACAAATTTCGGTTAAACAGGTTCGTAGTTTCTTGGGACATGCAAGCTTCTACAAGAGATTTATCAAAGACTTCTCTAAAATTTCCAAACCGCTATGCATGTTGCTGGAACATAATAGAGAATTTGTCTTTTTGGAAGAATGTAATTAGACGTTCACAATGCTGAAGCATAAATTGGTCATTGCACCTATCATTAAAGGACAAAACTGGACCAAACCGTTCGAGCTAATGTGTGATGACAGTAATTGGGTAGTAAGAGCAGTATTAGGACAGAAGCATGTGCGAATAATTCACCCAATTTATTATGTTAGTAAGACATTAACGAAGGCACAATCCAATTATTCAACCACGAAGAAGGAAATGCTGGCAGTAGTGTTTGCATTTGATAAATTCAGATCCTACCTTATTGGAACAAAAGTCTTTGTGCATACAAATTACGCGGCAATAAGGCACTTAATGGTGAAACGCGATGCCAAACCATGGTTGATTAGATGGATATAATTACTGTAAGAATTTGATCTAGAAGTAGTTGACCGTAAAGGAGTGGAAAATTAGGTTATTGACCATCTGTCAAGACTGAATGAGAATAAAGAGAAGGAGAAATTCAGCCAAGTGAAGGAGCAATTTTTAGATGAAGATATCCTAGCCATAGGTGCAAAACCAGCTGCATGGTACGCTGATATAGTCAACTACCTAGTGAGCAGAGTTATTCCGGATGACCTAAAGGGGCCAGTTGAAAGAGGTTCTTAGCACAAACTAGGAAGTTCTTTTAGGACGAACCATTTCTGTATCACCTAGAGGCTGACTCAATTTTGCTAAGATGCATTAGAGAAGATGAAATCAAGAAAATTTTGTGGCATTATCATGCGTCACCATACGGCCGGCGCCATGCAGGAAAGAAGACAGCAACAAAAGTACTTCAGTCGGGGTACTATTGACCAAAAATCTACAAGGATGCCCATGAATTTGCTCAAGTGTGTGATCAATGTCAATGGACTGGGAATATTTCGAGGAGGAACGAAATGCCTCTTAACTATATACTCGAAGTGGAGTTGTTCGATGTGTGGGGAATAAACTTTATGGGCCCATTCCCTCAATCTCAAGGGCATGTCTATATCCTGCTAGCAGTCGACTATGTTTCAAAGTGGGTTGAATCAATATCATGCACCCACCATGATGCAAGAACAGTCAAAAGATTTTTAAAGAGAAATATCTTCACAAGATTTGGAACTCTTAGAGCACTGGTTGATGAAGGCACGCACTTCATTAATAAAATAATGGAAAAATTCCTCAAAAAGTATAATGTTCAACATAAAGTTGCTATAGCATATCACCCACAAACAAAAATCTCTAATAGGGAAATTAAAGCAATCTTGAAAAAAATAGTGAACATGAACAAAAAAGATTGGTCTATGCTATTACATGAAGCTTTGTGGGTGTATCGAATAGCTTTTGAAACGCTATTGCAACTGTCTCCATACAAGCTCGTTTTTGGGAAAGAATGCCATTTGTCGGTAGAGTTAGAACACAAGGTGCTGTGGGCATTAAAAAAAATTGAACTTGACTATGGATGAAGTTGGGCAAGCGAGGATGTTGCAATTACATGAGTTGGAGGAAATGAGGATGGAGTGCTATGAAAACGCCAGAATTTACAAGGAGAAAACAAAGAAATGACATGATAAGAAATTGCGGCCACGTCATTTCACAGAAGGGCAACCAGTCCTCTTATTTAATTCTAGGTTGAAATTTTTCCCATGAAAGCTTAAGTCAAGATGGTCCGGGCCCTTTGTGATCAAGCAATTATTCCCTCATGGAGCAATGCTTTTATTTGATGAAAAGACCAACCATGAATTCAAAGTAAATGGGCAACGTGTAAAGCCATACTATGTTGGAAATTTCATTAGGGAGAGAACCACCATCAATTTTCAAAGTTAGAAAGAAAGTAGATGCCTATTGTCGCCTATCGTAACAAAGACAAAATTTTTGGCAGCTTAAATTTAATTCTTTAATTTAGTTCATTTTTATTTCTATCTTTATTTCTTTCTGTGCCAACTTTTAATTTCTTTTCTTTACTAGGTAATTTAACCCAACAAAATTTCAGAAGGAGCTTGCACTACAGAAATGGAGATTTAAAGTTTTAAAAACTAGAATGGACATAGATGAGGTGTTATAGCAGAATGAATGCTAGTTGGAAGCAACAGGAGACGTGTGGAAAATGGTATCAACGAGCAAGGTGTTGCAACTGTAACATTTTGGGATTTCGGTAAAACTAATAGAAAATGCGAAATTTAATTTTTGCCAATGATAAAAAAAAAATCTCCTTCTTGGCGTTCCATTTCTCTAAAATTTCAAACGAAAAATCCCAATAGTACCGTTAACCAGCCTCTACTTTGAAGGTGCATCAACATGCATAAGCAGTGGAATAAGAATCTATACACTCTAATTAGCTCAAATTAAAAATGGAAAATCATGCTTATAGAAGAGAAAAAACAGAGTTTTAGAACACTAACCTCTTGTAGTTCGATTTCTCCT
>JAOANK020000042.1:1749716-1768993 GCA_026257165.2 Telfairia occidentalis | reverse complement strand
AATTTTTGATCTCCTTGCTCCCTCACCAAAATCGATCCCACGATCTTTCTTGCATTGATCTCGAGAATATCGAGTGCTCTATGTTGGTGGTGTTCTTGTTGCTGCAATACGCAGAAGAGTTACGTGAAGAAAAGTCTTCAAAGGTAAAATGTTTCATCATCTCTATATTTTACGTTGGTTTACTGTAATGCATGCTTCCAACCAAATTCATTATTGAATGCATTAAGCGTTCAATCGCTTCCGCTGGAAATTCGATTTCTTCACTAGTAGCTTAGGAGTGATTTAACATTGAATGTTGTTTATTTTGACAAGATGCACAAATAGTTCTTAAGTTTATCCTATTTATTTCATTATATTTTACCATCACGAACTTAGGACAAAAATTTCTATAATAACCACTACCACTTAAATGACTCTAGCATGTAAGATCTAAAAACACAAGAAATTGCACAAGTATGGGAGATATTGCTCTTAGCCAAAGTTTAAATAAAACTCACTTTGATTAACTTGAAATTTTTTATTACAAAATGAAAGACATTTGGACTTATATAGCTTTCAAAGAAAACTCTAAAGTAACTTATGATCAATTGAAAGGTTGTAACTCATGCCCATCTATATTGGCCATTACCTAAAATGTAATCTAAAATATTGAAAACAAAGCTTTAGAAATTAAACATCAAAGTTACATTGAAACTTCCATAAAATCAAGAGTTGAAGTTCCAATCCCAACCAATCTAAAAGTTTGTAAATGAATAAATGAACCATAGCTTGAAGTAGATTGAACTTGAGTTCCATAATTGAAGATTAGCTTGTCTTGAATGAAGCTTGGAAGGATATACTTCACTTCATTGAATGCAACTTGAGTTCAAAACATCACCTTATTAAATGTATAACTTGAGTTCAACTCAGTTTTTTTAATGGAACACTAAGTCAAACTTAGGTTCTATAGATTCAACTAAGATCCAACTTTGATATTCTTAAATGCAAGTTAATATGCATTTAATGCATCTCCAATGTTGAAACTCAACTACATAATACGTAAGGAAAGAATCTAGCATCTTCTTGGAACTCTTTTGTGGGACTCTTCATGCATGGTTTGAATATAAATAATCCAAGTTTGTTGAAGCTTCTTGGCTCTCAACTTTGAAATTGGACCTTGAGGCATAGAAATAGCTCCTTGATTCATATCATCATGTCCATGCAAGGAGCCACTCAATGAAATGGCTAGGATCTATACTATCAATACTATAGATAAATGGGGCCAAATGAGAAACTTTTTCTTCCTATTTTGTCGTTTTTCCTTTTTATTATTATTTATTATGTTTGTTTTCTCAAATTAAATAAATATCAGAATTAAAAGTAAAATTTATATTTTGATTTTCTACTTTAATTGCTATTCTATACTACAAATAAATGGGGCTATGTCAGAAACTTTTTCTCTTCATTTTGTCATTCTCAAATTTTTTTTATTCATTATTTTAGTTTTCTACAGTTAAATAAATGTTAAAATTAAAGGTAAAATGTATATTTTCATTTGTACTTTAATTTTAGCGAAATTTATAATCTTACTATGTATAAAAGGGCTACGATGAAAGAAAATCTTTCTCATCTCCATTTTACCCTCCATATTTTTTCATTTATCCTATTTTGTTCTTATAATTTATTAATTATTAATTTTAATATTATCTTTTAATGGATGTACAGTTATTGCTTGAATGAGAGATTTGTGGATTTTTTTTTTAAGAATGCTTATTTTCAAGAAAATATCATATTCTTAAACTTATTCCAAAAATAATACTTTGAAAATTGGGCTTGAGTAAGAGACGACCTAGGTGCCACGTCTTATTTTTAATTTTATTTTTAAAAAAATCAGTAGCATGTCATCTCTTGAAAAGACGACATGCTAAATATCCTAACTTAAGATTTTTACTGCCGCAACAATTTCATTATATTTACTTTCTCAAAAAATCAGAGTATGTTTGAGGTAAAACTTGGCATAGGTCTCTTCGACATGTGTCAGGTGTAAAGATTTCAATATATGTCGTCTCTTGAAAAGACAACTTACTTTGATTTACAAAAAAAAAATAGAAAATTACTACTCTAGTAAAAACTCTAGGGTTTTTAGCATGTCATCTCTATGCTACCGATATTTAAAAAAAAAAAAAGATTGAAAAAAAGACGTAGCGCTAGTTAAGGCGCCGCATTTGTAGGTTGTCTCTTCACACCCCATTTTGAACATAAGTTTGAAAAAAAATCCGAGATTTGTCTACAAATTTATTATTGAGATTTTGGTAGTTGTCATTTCATTATTGTTCGTAAGCATTTTTTGTTTTTTTTTATTTCTGACCGCCTATTCTACCTTTTTTTAATCCCTCTTTAAGACTAAAGTAGTCTTCTCGTATGAATATGAAAAGAGCATATGTAACATGATATTGTAATAATATCTTTTAATTTATTTATTACTTATTAATAGTTCATTCTAAATTATGATTAAAATAAAATTTAGAATATAATTAATAAAGGGTATTTGTAATGGGTAGCAAAAATTTTTGTTATATTTGCAAATATAGCAACTTTAAATTTTGCAAATATAGCAATTTTTTTTAAATTCATATTTCCATTTTTTTGTTATTCCAATTTTGCCCTCCTTATTTTCAAATCAGTGATATACCTAATATGAAGTATATCAATAATATAAGTATATAAGTGATATACCTAATATGAAGTATATCAATACTATATGTATAATGTTGATATGCCTATATGAAGTATATCAATAGTATATTAAATCAAAGATATACTAATATAAAATATATCAATGATATACTAAACCACTTAAAAAAATTTACTCGTTTTACTCCTTCAACTTCCTCTAAATAGGTTAAGTCAACGTTTTCATATTCTTGTCCTCTTTCTTTTTATTCAAATTTTTTTTTTTCATTCTCCACTTTCTTTTTTTATGAAGTTTCTCGTTTATTTTCTCCATTGATTTTTTTACAAAAATTTACTGTTGCTTATAGAAAAATCATTAACTGTAGGCACAATAGGGATTACTGAAAATTAAACAGAAAAAAGTTTATTAAACATCTACTACTGAACAGTAAATCAGTGATATATCTAATACTAAGTATATCGTTCATATATACTTCTTACTCATATATCAAGAAAATAGTATATCAACAATGTTAAGTATGTCATTGATATATTAGTAATATATAATACTAAATATATCGTTGATATACTTCGTATTACATATATCAAGGAAAGAATATATCAACAATATAATTTGTATTATATATATCAGTGATATATCAATAGTATATCAATGGTTTATCAATAATATATCACTGATAGTACTGATATACTTAATATAAAATCGGAAGCCTTAAAAAATCAGTCATTTTAAGAGTATTCTAGACTTAGTCCACATTTTATTTTGGATTGCGCCTTGATTTTTTACTACATTTGCAAATATTTAAAATAGTTTAACAAAATGTAAAGGTTATAGGGAGATATTATAATTATAGTTATAATAATATAATCTAAAATTCTAATCTATTTATTGTTTACGTATTACCATCAACTGTTATTTTCAAAAACGTAAATATATGTGGAACACACATAGTATTGACTAGTATGTAAAAAGATCTATACATAAGAGCGACGGGTTATTTTGACAAACTGTTGGTAGATCTATCTAGAAGCTCAACTAAGTCCAACGTTTATAATGATATTACGCTTTGATTTGATTAAGGATGGATGGAAATAGAGATACTATCATGGTTCTCTTTGACAAATGATTGGTCAAAATTAGTCTTCATTAGATGGACTATTTAGACAAGTCGCGATAACATTAGAGATTTAACCATTTCGATTTAATTTTTCTTTCATTGTTAAAAACATGGAAGTTCCCTTCATCAGCCAACCTTCAAAAGAATATAGCAGCAAATTGGGAATGGGAATAAAAGTATGCAATAAAAAGCAATGGAATAAAAAATGCAAGGAAAAGGAATGGAATAATCAATTGAATGGGGGGTCTCGTTTGAATGATCAATATGCAATCAATTGAAATAATGCAAACTCATGAGACCTTTATCACATTTAATATGAGGATAAAACAATCCAAATTGAAGAGGAATGTTCTTTCCAACACTTTTCACATATTATATCATTCCAATTTTGTGTTCATTTTCCATAAAAAAGGAAAAATCGAAAGGCTAATGTTTACTTTTACGTGGTTCTTCCACATTAGTTTTTCAAATATTATTTGATTAAATGATTAGTATTGAGGATTAATTAATGTATGTATGAAAAACTACAATGATTAAATTATGAACAGCTCAAAAATGTTGCATGAACTTCGATGGTAATCTAAGCTTATTATTCTAAAGTTCATGTTATTTTCTAAGTTAGGTGGTGTCGAAACAGCTCAAAAGCTACTTTGATCTCATTCTTCTGGGCCACAATTCGAATGGTCAGAGATTTAAAAGGTTTTATTTCCTTTAAACCACTCATAAACTGTTCACATGGCTCATCAATGGATAATTGGGACCAATTTGGTGGGCCTTGATATGCTAATCACAGGCCCATGAGAGAAAATTTTATTATTATCAAACATGCAATCTAAGGAATGATCCAAAGAGAAAATAAAAAGAAAAGCTATAAAGGAAGATGTTTGGTTAGCTCAAAATAGATTAAATGAAATGGACCTTTTAAAGCATGCTAGTTGAATACTTCTAACAAAGAAAAAACACCCAAATATTAATTGTCAAAGAAGGATTTAAAGTGGCACCAGAATTGACAAAGTTGGTGATGGAACTTTTATGTACTTTCAAAGCCTTTTTGGTAGAGGGTGTGAAATTTCCCTCTTGCGACCATGGAAAATATGTGTGCATTCTAATAATCTATATGTTTTAAATTAAGTTGATTTACAAATTTAGACCTTAAATTTTGATAGCTTTAAATTTTAATTCAATATGGTTTCTTTTATTAGTATCATGTCAATTAAATAATAACGTGATATGACTATTGAACATCTGTAGTGTGAATTGACATGATGTGATAGATAAATGATAAAAGAAAGTAGACATTTAAACAAAATAGATTGATATTCTATAAAAAACATATGATATACTGCAAAAGGATTGTATGTTACATACATCACTTAAAGAATATTATTGTCTACCACTTCTTTTTGCAATCTATTTGTTATTAGTATCATGTTAATTAAATAATAACGTGATATGACTATTGAACATCTATAGCGTGATTGATGATATGAAAGATAAATGATAGAAGAAAGTAGACATTTAAACAAAATAGATTGACATTCTACAAAAGAAACATATGATACACTACAAAAAAATTGTATTTTATGCACATCATTTAACGAATATTATCGTCTACCACTTCTTTTCACAATCTATTTGTAATGTCATGCAAAATTAACAAATGTTTATTTAATAAACACATCTTCTGATTGTTTAGTTAATGGTAGAGACTACGTAAAATCACTATTAAAAAATATGAGATTTAATTAGAATTTTTTTTTTTGATATATAGTTTAAAGTCCAAATGCCACAACTTCTAAAATAATTCATAGGCTAATTTTGTAATGCAATCTTTGCATTAATATTATTGAACCAAAATGTTTTTATTAGAGAATAGTAGTAAATATAAGAAAAAAGAAATTGATTCATCTTTTTAAATTCAGCGCTTCAAATTTAAAATTTTATTTAATTTGACACAATCCATATGAATATTAAACGGGCACGAGAAGATATAATAATAAGAAGAAGAAAAGAAAAGGAGAAAAAGTTACTATGCTTATAGATGACATAAACAAGATTATTTGCAAAAGATGAACCACCTAATGGGACCAAATAAATCATGATGATCATGAAAGATTGGTCTCACATGCATAAGTTTGGAAAATAGAACCACATATATATGGACTTATTACATAGAATAGAGGTCATTTAAGTACTTCCACCATAACAGAAACACTTTGAACTAGTCCATGGCAGTTGTGAATTTGACAGTTGGAGGAGAGAGAGTGTCAAAAAAAGGCCACAAAAGGCCTTCAACTTCACCACATTGCACCCTTATTAATTAATCTAACCAGTTAGGTCAGTTCCCAATTGCATTGCCCTCATCACTGCCAAAGGTATAAGCTCACATCTTTCTTCAATTTTTTTTCCTATCATTTTTAATCGAAGTTATTAATCTCTTGATCCACTGAGATATTGAGATTCTCATATAAAAATCTGATCAAACAATCTCTTTTTAATGCAGGGTTGGCTTGTGAGGAAGTCAAAGATATGGTGTTTCATCCTATGGTTGATATAACTTATTTGCATCTTTAATATGCCAAAGACTGTGTGCTGGCTTGGTTGGGTCAAGAAGTTTTTTACTTCTGACCCCAAAACTAAATCAGAAAAGGTTGGCTCATTTACCTTCCTTGCATTGCAAAGTAATTTTGCTTTAGATTTGAATTGTTTTGATTTTCTTGTTGGTTTTTGGTTGCAATGTGTAGAAACCAAAAAAGTGGAGATGGGTTACTGAAAGATTCAAGATTAAGAAATGCCCTGCAATTGGAGCACCACAACAAACAGCACTGTGTGAAGCAACAGAGGAGAGAAGAAGGCAGGCTTTGAGTGTTGCTGCTGCCACAGCTGCAGCGGCTCAGGCTGCAGTTGCTGCCGCCAATGCTGCGGCCGAGGTCGTCCGCCTTACAGTCGTCGTAGCCTCCTACTGTCCATTTTCAAAGAGAGATCGAATCTCGGCCGCCATTAAGATTCAAACAGCTTTCCGGGGACTTCTTGTAAGGTTCTTTTTGTACTCATCATCTTCTTTAGCACTTGTTGTCCAACAATGAAATATTCATTCTATTTCATTTTTTAGGTGAGTTTGTTATGACTTCTTGAATTGTGAGAAGTATTTTAATCTACTTTTTCAAAATTTCATTTGTATTGAGTTATATAGTCTGAAGCAATTTTTAAACTTTTAAAAACATGTAAAGTACTTTCAAGATGTATAATACTTAGTAAAAATTATTCCACTTAAAAACTCTATTCTCAAAAGTCATTTCAAGCTCACCTATAATCTTAAATTCGAGAAAGGCAAGGAAAGCACTAAGAGCGCTGAAGGGAATAGTGAGACTTCAAGCAATAGTTCGCGGTCGAGCTGTGAGGCGTCGAATAGATGCCAGTTTGAAAAGACGGATGACCGATGAAAGAAGGAATTCAAAAGTGTTTCAGAAAAGAGCTGTTATTGCAGAAAGAAGTTGCAACAGCTGTGGGAAGAAAGTGTCCATCCAGACAAACGAGGAGTTTGAGGAGGATGAATTAAAGGTATGCGAAAAACAATAGCGGTGGTTGTTTAGTTAGTAGTTCTATGTGGAGTATAATTTAGAATACAGAGTCTTTAAGGTTTGTTTATTATTATGTCAGCTTGATTTGAACAGTCTAAGAAACTGGGATGGCAGCAGTCTCTCTAAAAGGGGCATGGAAGCCTTGCAGTTGCGAAAGCAAGAAGCACTAAACAAAAGGGAAAGAATGTTGAAATACTCATTTTCACACAGAGTAAGACCCTCGTTCTCTCATAATTAATAATTATCTATCAATTAGTTATAACAGAGTAAAGTAGTCTCATTCCCCCATAATTCAAGTTGTTAAGAATTCCTGTAAAAGATTATACATCCAAACAAATCCACACTCTTTAAGTTTTTGAGTTTAGTGGTAGTTTCAAATAAGTTAAATTATCATTTAGTTCATATGTTTTGTGCTTGGTTTCAAATTTAATTTTTATGGAAAGCTTTTACTTAGTTCTTGTAGTTAATTAGATCTCCCAAAACGTCTCTATTCTTATCAAATTTTTAACAGTTTTCTTACTTGACATATTTTTTTAAGACATGTTAATCTTTGACATAAGCCCATTGTCTCTCTTTGCCATATCCATAAAGAGAATGTGTCGCACTAAAAAACAGTTAACAGTTGGTACCTACAGATATTTGAGAGATTTAACCACAACATAAAAACCAAACTAAAACTTAGCACAAACTTCAGTGGCTAAAATAATAATTTAATTTTCAATATAACATTAGAGCAGAGGGTGTGTGTTGGACTGAGTGCAATATCATTCCCTCTCTAATAGAAATAGGTTAACGTATGAAGAATGTTCAGATTTGGAGTTTGGTGGTCGTTTAACACAAAGTTATGTGGGAGATTTTTCTGGTTTGTCAGGAAGGAAGAAATGTTCAAATGGGAGAAGAAAGTCCAGGAGGGAGAAATTTGAGGCCAAGCGTACGAATAAATTTAGTAAGAGATGATGAAATAATGTATGGGAAAAAGGTGGGGAATAATGTGAACGTGAGCTCACAATATTCATTCCCAAGGAGATCTTTCTGCCATCTGAAACATAACTCCTTAACAAGTGGAGATCAGAGTTACATGATGCCAAGCTCCCCAGTTTTTCCAACATACATGGCTGTCACTGAATCTGCCAAGGCCAAAACAAGATCAATCAGCACCCCAAAGCAGAGGCTACCACTTCTCAATCATCTCTCCTTTTGGTCATCTTATGATGGGGATTTCACAAGGGATTTCTCAAATCATCTTTAAGCTTTTCTATCTTGCTTTTTATCTGTGTGTTTCTGCTTCCGCTTGCCTTTCTCAACTGTGGATGCTCACATATCTCTCTCATTTTCTTTCTCTCTACTTTGGACGGACTCTGCTCTCCTATGCTATATATACAAAATTTTATTTTATTTTATTTTTTTCATCCAATTTGGTTGCTTCTGTCCCCTTTATCTTATGAATTAGCTCTATTAGAAGTGGAAAGGATTTCTGGTATTTTAGGTAAAATAGTGACTTTATTGGTAGGAGAAATTTTGAGATTTATAAGAAAAATTATGTTGCCTTAAATTTAAAATAGATAACATCGTACCAATATAGAAATATGGAAAATGACGTTGTGTTTTTGTATTATATGAGCACAAGATATGGATGATCAATGCATTTGACTTCTCTACGAAGGGTATGGGAACATGATACATGGATGACAATAAATCCATGGGTAATATAATTAATTTTATCCACTCAAATAGTTATGCTAAAATAGTAATTGCCAAGGAGTTTACTAGTAATAGGCTTTGAGGTGCGAGTCAAACACGTTATATTTGTCCTCTTTATTGCAGTATAGATATCCCACAAATGATATCTACGATACAACAAAACAATAATTTGCCTCGATCAATTTTGTAGTTTATTTTATTCGTCCCATGGGAATAGTTGATTGTCGCAGTGCGCCGCTACACTCGTGCCTCCACCACAACCCAACCTAAGGGATAAGTTGAACGCGCGTTGCTCGGATTGCAGCGAGTCTTGCAGCCATACTCGTCGTCGCACCAAAAGCATAGCCAATCTAGGGTGGAGGTTAGAATTTGACAAATTTTGTCATGAGATCAGGGTGGTCATGAAGGACAAACATAGGGGCCTTCTAAAGGGTCCACAGGGAGTAAGGCCATGGGGATGGATAGCAACGACTAGGCAAATGCTCAAACAAGGCTTGGGACCATTCGCACAGGAGGTGATAGATGTTGAGGTTCCCGAGAAGTTCAAGGACCCGATCATGGAGGCTTACGATGGATCATTCGACCCAATGGAGCACATCAAGACTTACTGATTGAAAATGGAACTTCACTGTGTCCTCGAAGCGATCAGATGCTGGGAGCAGCATGTGCCTGGTATCGCAAAATGCAACCCGACTTGATTTCAACATTCCAAGAGTTGGTCATGCTATTTGTCTACCAATTCTTTTGCAGAAGCGAAGACCAACGACCATCTAGCCACCTCATGTTTCTCTACTAGACGAAGGGAGAAGCATTAACGCAGTTCGTCACGCATTTCAAGGGTGAGGCCCTTCACGTTAACGAGTATTCTGACAAAATGATTATCACTGCATTCGCTGTGTGTTGCATCCACGAGGAGATGCTCAATTTCATTACCATCAACAAGCCAAAGACATTTGGTGTATCTTGCCTCTACCCCAAGAGGGAAGGGGAAGGCTGGGTAACCGACTCCCACTTGGGTGTGGGAGCCTCGCCGGGAGGACAAACAACTACCCCATGGGCGAAAGTTTAAGAGTTACACCACAACCACTGTCCCAATGGCAAAACTTTATGCAGTGCTCCAAAAAGGTCCACCTC
Organism: Telfairia occidentalis; assembly: GCA_026257165.2. Classification (NCBI taxonomy): domain Eukaryota; kingdom Viridiplantae; phylum Streptophyta; class Magnoliopsida; order Cucurbitales; family Cucurbitaceae; genus Telfairia; species Telfairia occidentalis. The sequence continues at coordinate 1,758,786 of JAOANK020000042.1, read as the reverse complement.
TTATCGCCGCACATTAAAATGGAGGCAAAGCCCCCAAAGGAAGATTTTTCTAACTACTATCAGTTGCACAAGGACCACAACCATAGCATGTCTAGTTGCTACAAGCTAAAGAAGGTCTCATCCAAGGGGCATATTTAAAGGTGTACGTGGCCCGAGTAGGATTCTCCCATGATTGAGTGGGAGATATCGTGATCACCCCAGGGGATGTTTAACCAAAATTCATACCCTCTTCGGCGGATGATTCGGCAGACACTCTGGGTGAAAAACGAAGGCGTCGACACACGAGAATTGCTTAGCTGCAGCCAATGCACCCGCAATGCCTATCACCTTTGATGCGAAGGATTCCACAGGGCACCACAACCCCCACAACGATGCCTTGGTTATCAATGTCAAGATTGACCATTCAAAGTTTTTGGGTGTTAGTAGATGGAGGCGTGTCTGCCAATATCCTTTTCTACACTCCTTATACCAAGCTCGAGAAGGAGAAAGCTCAGCTTTGGCCTAGCCTGACACCTTTAGTCAGCTTCTCCAATGAGCGCGTGACCCCTAAGGGTTGCGTGGAACTCCCAATCAGCTTAGGAGAGGGTCTAATCGGGGTAACTAAAATGCTTAGATTCGTGATAGTGGATGGTTCCTTGGCCTACAATGCCATCTTGGGGCAGACAATGATACACACCTTCCAAGCTTTCCCATCAACCTTCCATTAAGTAATAAAGTTTCCCATGCTCAACGATGCGAGCAAAGTCAGAGGAGGGTAACGTGTCTCTAGAGTATGTTACATGGTGACCCTAAGGGGCACACGAGCGACATGCTCGATGGATGCAGCAGTTGTGCATCCCAAAATTATGGGTGGGGATTGTTAAGTGTTTTAAATTAACTTGCTTGAGCTATACAGTCTTCTTAGCTTAGTCACACCTTGAGTGCAAGTGTACACTTTGAAGTTGTAGTAATGCAAGATCGATTTATAGGGATAAGTGACAAAATTAGCTTTAAAAACAAGAGGTTTAGGAGAATTTTTAGGAACCAAATTTAGAGTTGTTTAAAAGATCAAAAAAAGGAATTATGAAGTAAAATGATAGCAAAGAGGTGCAACCAACAATTAATAGAAATTAGATTAAAACAAGTTTAGGTTAGGGACTTTACACTGTATTGAATGCTACAAGATGCTACAACATTTCCACTGCTATCAAAATAACAAATAACAACCCTTATACTTCTTCGAAAGTTATACAACTAAGCTTTATTTCCATGTCCCCTTGTTCTTTAATTACTAGTATTCTTTTGTATGCATTAGGAGGAGGTTATCCCTAACTATCTCTCTCAAATTCAGTAAACAAATCATTCTAATGCGGATTACTAAGGGTTCTATTCGTACTTTTTTTTTCCCAAGTTTGTACTAAAAAGCAAATTGCAAAGATGACCAATCAGTACAATTAGAATTAAACCTTAAATCATTAGCATCCATTAAAAAGATAACAAAGAGCTGTTGTAAACAATCTTTATAACAATCAAGCACAAAACATCCCTAACCGTCACCTTAAGCTAATTAGTTCGTGCTTAGGTAGATGAAACAAGGAATAAATTCAACTAAAGAGTACATCTATTTGAAAATTATAGAAAAGGTAAAGAAATTACCTTAAAATTAATTCCTACAAAACAAAATTCACTAAAGCAGAAAGAGAAAAAAAAAATAATAAAGAAATAAGAGAAAATAGTTGAGGAGTCTTCTTTTCGGCATTAGTCTCCTCCAAAAGCTGCCCTCCTTTCCTCTTGTCCTTCCTTTCCTTCTTTGTAAATCTACTTAAAAAATAGTGTAAAATTCTTGCCCCAAAATGAAAATTGAATTCTGTTCGTAAATGGGGGCTGCTTCTCTTTTCTTTTATATCCCTCTCCATCTTATCCATTTGGGCAATAAATGAGGGCTTATGTGGCTCTTTTAGCCACATGGAGGCTCTCCTCTGCTCAATTCTTGCTTATCACGTGCTGCTTGCTAGCTCAATTAATGAAATGCCACCTCACTGTTCTTTACTTTTAGCTCAGTAATGTCACAGGAATCTGCTTTAGTCAAAGAAATGCTATAGCAAAATTAGCAGAATATTACAGAATAGTAATAAAATCTTTGCAAAACAGATATATCCAACAAGTTACTCAATTAGTTCCTAATTCATTTGCTCAAAGTAAAGCACTAGAGATATGAATATGAATTTCAGTTTATAAACCACAACAAGGCATTATTTTGCTAAGAAATGTGCTAATTTAGGCCAATTCTAACTCTTTTTCTAAGAGTTAACAGGGATTTGGATTGCCAAGCTTCTTCTGCTAAGGAGTTGGAATTTGTGCCTTTGCTGGACGCAGAGAAGCATGTCAGCATTGGCACCAAGTTGGGAGACATACAAATAGAGCGACTGATCAACTTCCTTCGAGAGAATGTAAATATGTTTGCATGGTCACACGAGGACATGTCAAGGATCAAGCCTGCAATCATGGTACATCGTCTCAACGTAAACCCCAACTACAAGCCAGTCAAGCAAATTTATTCTTGGTAGATACTACTAGAAGCTCTGCCATATAATCTGAGGTGAAGAAGTTCTTGGGTGAAGAAGCTCTTGGGTGGAGACTTCATCGAAGAAGCCCATTTCCCCGACAATGATGCCAAAAACTTAATCACCAACATTGTGATTACCGCATTGTACAAGTCAGTTTTAGTATAGTGTGGAATTGAGTATCGAGTGTCGTCCTTGGGATTGTGTTTCTAGTTTGATTAACTACCATGGATAATCACACCTTATTTTATCTAGGGGTCCAATTATTAGAAAAGAAAGCTAAATTACAATACTCCTACTAGATAGATGGAGGTGACATAAAAAGAGCGTGCCTTAGACCAAATTTACATGCCTTGGGACACTACATTTTATCAACAAATGGATTAATCTATCACGATGCAATCATAAGCTGGGATTAATCTAACGTTCAACCTCCTCTTTTGAGCTTAGCTAGTCTCTTACTAACATGCAGACTCAACCTCGGTCTATTACCCGACACACTAGCAAGGCATTACGAACTTCCCACTAATTATCAGCCCTTAGAAGACCCATTGAGATCCCATCCTCTCTCGAGCTCAGGCAAATCCGCTTGTCATCACGGTTCATAACAGACCCCCTAGAGATAACAATTCATGCTTGTATACACAAACCTCTGCTTTAACACGTTTGCCTACAACAGTCATGCATTAGACAATCTAATCTAAGCCTTACTCTTTCAAGCTAAAACATAAACCAATAAAATAATTCAATCTTTGATCAAGAGATTAAAAAGCATTAAGCATACGAATCCATGAATGAACAACAACGAGATAAGAAAAATCCATAAAATTAATAAAGCATAAAAACATCTTAAAACATTACAAAATGAGCCAAGGCAGAATCCTGCCACTCAAATCCACGATTTAAACAGAGACTATCTCAAGAAATTATAAATCGGAACAAAGTTTACAAAAGGTAAAGAAAACTCCCTAAGAAGCGTGCCGCACTCGTTCCCGATGTGAGACCCGTAATCCAGAGCCTCGGATCGCTTTGGGGACTCCATGGAAAGTTCCTACTCCCTCTGAAAAATCGTGCTCCAAAGTGTAGTCTGACCTCCTTGATCTGTAGAGAAAAATGTTCAAATGCCTTCTGCCTGCAACGTCGAGACGTTATAAGACAACATCTCAACACTGGTCCTATGTGGTCAACTCATTTGTCTCCTTGTATTTTGCTGTTCTTCATTCCTTGGCCAAAATTAGTCTTCTTAGGCTCGTTTTTTTACCCGATAAACTCCAAATTCATATTTTTTACTTAATCAAGCTTGATACCTAAGAATTAACACATAAACTTGTGGAAGCTCCAAAATTACATAACAAAACTAGCTAAAATTAAGCCAAGGATAGCACATTTTTGTGTGCTATCAGTTCTCGTCAAGAAGGCAAATGACAAGTGGAAGTGAGGATAGCATCAACTTCACTAGCTTGAGCAAAGTTTGTCCGAAGGACAGCTTTGCCTTATGAGGATAGATCAACTGGATGACTCCACCATCGGGAATGAGCTCCTTAATTTTATGAATGCCTACTCTAGCTATAACCAGATCCGAATGTACACCATAGACTAGGAGCACACAAACATCCGTTATGGATCAGAGGATGTATTGTTATAAGGTCATGTCATTTGGATTGAAGAACATGGGTGCAACCTATCAATGGATGATAAATATGATGTTGACTAAGTAAATAGAGCAGAACATGGAAGTATACGTTGACTGCTCGTAAATAATGCCACCTCGAATTGGTACGAAGTCGACCTGACCAAGGTATTCAATGTACTGTGCTACTGCTAGATGAAGCTCAACCCTGCTCAATATACCTTCAAGGTCTCGTCGGGGAAATTCCAAGATTTCATGGTTCACCAACGTGATATAGAGGCAAACTCCAACAAAATTAAGGCCGTATTGGACTGGAAGCAGTTACAGAGCCTCAGCAGATGCAAAGTGACACTAAACATATTTGTTTCAAGAGTGATGAACAAGTACCTTCCCTTCTTCAGCGTGCTAAGGCAAAAAGGCCAATTTGAATGTATACCCCAGTACAACTAGACCTTCGCATAGCTGAAGAAGTATTTGGGCTCTGCATAGCTCCTTTCAACCTACCAAAGGAGATCGCTCTAAATTGGAGTTGGTCGTCTCAAATATGGCTATCAACTATACCCTCGTAAAGAAGAAAGAAGGATGGAAAAAGTCGATCTACTACACGAGCAAGATGCTAATTGATGTCGAGGTAAGGTACTCTAGACTCGAAAAATTAGCCCTCGCTCTTGCCAACTCTACCCACTAGCTCAGGCCCTACTTTCAAGCTCATTAGGTGACTGTCCTAACATACATCTCCTAAAAGCAGATACTACACAAGCCTAACGTCTTAGGTAGGCTGATGAAATGGGCCATCCATAGAGCTCAGTGAACACGACATTTGCTTCGAGCCATGGACAGCTATAAAGAGCCAAGCCGTTGCCGACTTCATGAGAAGCTCACCCCTGTCAAGTCCTTGAGTGGAAGGGACGGGTAGTGGACCTTGTACATGACGGATTCTTGAACGAAAGGGTTCAGGCATAGAAGTTCTGCTAGTCTTCTTGGAAGAAACGCAGTTTGAGTATGCATTATAGTTCAACTTTCACATGTTGAACAACAAGGTAGAATATGAAGCGCTGTTGGCCGGGCTCAAGCTAGCGAGAGCCATGAGGGACCAACGTCTGTAAATCTTGATCGACTCACAGTTCATTGTAAGCCAAGTAATAAAGAAGTACCAGTGGGACAAAAATGGCTAAGTACTTTACTCGGGTGCAAAAACTATCGATGAGCTTCCCACAAATTCATCATTGAACAAATTTCAAGGTCGCAAAATTCCAACAAATGCGCTAGTCAGGTTTGCCTTGCCTTCAAGATGATGCTAGCGTGAACCGTCTTGGTTGAGATCTTGCTGCAATCCACCACCTTGGAAGAAGACACTTTCAGTATCGAGGCGAGTCCCATGTGTTGGATGGTCGCTAGTACATAACTAGGCATCTGTTCAAGCGTTTTAGCAAAAGAGATGTTAATGTGCAATTTCATAAAAATTTCTAAAACTTCAAAAATTGAGCATCCAGTTTTTGTTTTCTAAAACTTTGAGGGTAGGGGAGGGCATGAATATTAACAGGGATTGAATTAGAAAACTTCCCTGAAATTGCATTGGGCACCTCCTTAGTTCTCTCTCAACACTTCCTGCTTCCTTCTTATTTTTAGGCTTACTAGCCTCCTTCTCTTTAGATTCCACTAGAGTCCTACCACTCCTCCATGAAATTGCATTGCACTGTTCCCTCAGATTCACTTCAGTATTACTGGGGAACTTGCCTTTATGCATAAAATTCGATGAGGTAGTTATCTAGTTGATCTGAACCTCCATGTTTTTTAGAGCCTTTTCTTGACTGTTCATTCGGTTCTCCTTGTTGCTTGTCCTATTCCTGGACTCAGTAATAAGTGTTGTTAACATTTTCTTCATAGAAGAGTTCTTCTCACGTTGCTGCTGCAAAGTGGAAGAAAAACCTAGAAGACCCTGGAAAACGTTCTTGTTGTTAATATATGAAAAAATTTCATGGTTTCGCAAACCTAAATGATAGTGGGTGGGAAACTGGTTTTGAGGTGTAATAAAATGATTCTGCTGAGGTCCTTGATACCCAAAATTCTTGTTGACATAGTTGGCCTACTCGAACTAAAGGCTTTTTGATAACTTTCCAAAAAAGAGTTATTAGGAGTCCTTTATGGTGAACTTTAGCTCTTTAAGTTATAAAGTGTCTATGCTTTCTTGATAGAATTACTAGGTTTACCTTTGTTTCAAATTTTGAACTCCCGAGAATTCTCATATTGATTATTGAGAGATTCACTCTTATTTGCTAATGATTTCAGTTATTTTGTCAGCAAATGAATGAAGGAGCATTATTCTAGCAAAAGATTTCCAAAAGATTGATCGAGCATTTTTGTAGCAAAACGAAAGCAGATATCTCCCGTGAGAATAAAAAAAATTAAATTAAGAAGATACAATCTTTCTTTTCGAAATCTAGCAGTTGTTGGAAGGATGATACATGGATTATTTGACCTAATGAGCTTTCCAATCACAAGACAAGACTTATATAAAGAAAAGAATGGCACCAAAACAAAAATAAAGAGTTTTTGTTGGAGCTTTGAGTCGATTTAAGAGTTGAAGATGCTTTCTACTATTTTTCGCACAAAGACTAAGGTCAAGAAGTTGAAAAGGAAGGAGGAGTTGTAGAACAACACATTGTCAATGAAAGCTAAAGCGAAAAAGAAGATTCATTCAGAATCTTTATTGAGCACATAATTTTGCACTATTCTTTTCTTCATATCACTTTTCTTTCTGAACTCAATGTTATCTTTATTAGCTTTTATGTATTTTCATTATTGTGACATGAACTAATCACCTTTAAATGAGGACTAAGGGTGATGTTATTGAATAGATTTCGAACTGAAGTAAAGTTGGTTGAATTGAATTGTTTTAAGGGTGTTCTAAATTGCTTAACATTTTTGTCTGTTTGGCCAACACGCATGAATAAGTTTTCTAAGTTTCAGGAGAAATAAAGAGAAGTAGATTACTTTTAAAATACATTAGCCTGTTGATTAGGTTAGTTGTTGAATATATAAGTGGGGAGGTTAGGGAAAATCACATCTAATGCACGAATACAACAAAATAAATTCATATAGGTTAATGAGAGTTAACTTAAGATATTTGGGAAATCTGAGAGGATTTCGAGACTATTGTTTTGTAATTCGATTTTACAATACTTTTGGTTTAACATTTGATCTCAAGGAAAATAACATTATACCTTAATCCAAATCTTCTCATTCATATCATTACAATTTGAAATCATTTTTTTTATTATGTCAATTATTTTAGTCAAGTATTACTTAACACAAAAATCACAACCATTTACTTGTTCACCTTTGAATTCACTAAAAGTTGCATTTGAATATGCTGGAATCTACCACAAATCCTTGTGGAGACGATATAAATAGTTATCACTTGTTGCTGACTGTGTAGACTTGCACATCCTTATTGTGGTTATCATTGAATATTTTGACTTCACTCTGCATAAGCAACAAATTTTCGACGCTGTTATTGGGGATTAATTTGAATTTTGACTTTTTGAAACTGAATTCTTTTGGTAAATTGAAACTTTATTTTGAGCTGATTTAATTTCTTTGTTATTGTAGAAACTGTTGTATGAACGATAACTCTAGTTTGGACGTTGAGTTCGATATAGAAATAGAAAGAACTTTCTGGAAAAGAAGAAGGGCGTTAAGGAATCGAGTGAATTTGATGGAACAACAACAACCTTTACCTCTAAGAGGTCTTGTAAAGTAGTTGAATCGACAACCAATCAGAGAAGAAGTTTAAGTACCTAATGTAGCAATGTAACAACAAATTGGACTGATAGATCAGGTTGGAAACCATGTTCTTTCAACCAATGATAGAGAGAGAGCCATAAGAGAATATCAGTTCCCATGTTCGATGAATCAAAATTCGGGGATAGTTAGACCAAATATCGAAGCTGCGAATTTTGAGATGAAGCCTATCATGTTCCACATGTTATAGATAGTAAGTCAGTTTCATGGACTATCTACAGAAGACCCTCACTAACACGTGAAAAATTTTTGGGAGTAAGTGATTCATTTGTTATCTAAGGAGTTTCCAAAGATACTCTGAGATTATCTTTGTTTCCTTATTCCTTGAAAGATGGAGCAAAATCATGTTTGACTACCTTTACTCTTGGATCCATCACAACTTGGAATGATTTTGCAAAGAGATTTCTAACTAAGTATTTTTCACCTACTTGGAACGTTAAACTTAGACTTGAGATTGTATCCTTTACGTAGTACATTGATGAACCTTTTAGTGATGCTTGGGAAAGATATACGGAACTCCTTAGAAAATGTCTTCACCATGGTTTACCCTATTCTGTCCAAATTGAGACATTCTATAATGGTCTGAACCTAGCTATACAGAACATGGTAGATGCTTTAGCAAATGGTGTCTGGTTGTCGAGAACTTATGATGAAACATATGAGATTTTGGAAAGGATATCAACAAATAGCTGTTAGTGGTATGATAGAAGAAACAATTCTAGAAGGAGACGTCAAAGAGGAATAAAAGTAGATGCATTGACATACATTAAGGTAGACATAGCTTCCTTAACAAACATGATTAAGACCCTACCTTTAGGAGTTTCTACACCACAGAATACTATTGTCAATCAAATGATAATGGAGCGTGCGTATTGTAGCCATGTATTTTTGTCCGTCTTTTTTTTATTAATTACTAATTTTTCATTAATTTTGGTCATTAAGTATGATTAGTTTTTTAAACTTTCATTTTTTTTAATTTTGTTCCCCTCTTTTGGGTTTTGCTAAATGTGGCTTGAATCCAATTCAAAAAACATCCAACCTTTTTTATTTTCCAAAAATAGAAGTATTTTGGGTTTTATAAACCCTTTCTTTT
>JAOANK020000042.1:1734752-1749616 GCA_026257165.2 Telfairia occidentalis | reverse complement strand
TATTAAATAAATAATTTGTTTACAATAATTACAAAACACGAAACTCACGAGATTTAGGGCACCAACCCCAACATACTCATGTTCTTCCTAAGATTCCTTCTCAAAGTTCTTTCTATTTCAGGATCAAAGGGAACTAATTTAGCTTCACGATTTCTGCGCATGCACCAAAATAAATATTGATAAAAATTATGGTGAACAAAAATAAAAGAAAAATAGACCAAAATTAAGATTACACTAAAATATTTTGAAAATAAAATAGTTAATTTACCGATTCCCCGGCAATGGTGCCAAAAACTTGATCACAGCTCACTCAATACCACAAGTGTACGAGTCAAGTTGTAACATAAAATGACTCTAAGGCTGAGTATCGTCCTCTGTTAATCGGGTTATAAACTTCCTTAATTTCCAATTAATTATTCCACTTTTATCTAGGGATTAGGTGAAGTTTGGTCATTAAAAAATTAAGGTGAAAATAACTCAAATATGCACGTTTATAGTGGGAAAAAAAATCTTGAATAAAGGATCCAAGGGTGTTGGGTTCTTTTTAGCAAATTTAACTTATTAGCCAATTTTAGGTCTTTTTATGATACTAAAATCCTAGGGTTAGAAATTTCGAGCAACTAAGGTTTTCTTTCTAAAGAAAGCCTAATCTCACATTTAATCGACTATTCACTTTCATGCATAAATTAAGAAAACATGGCTATTGGATTTTTTTCCTAAGCATGCCTCAATTTAAACTTATCACTTTCATGCATAAATCTCAAAAGTTTAGCATTCAATATGTAACTATTGACATACTTTTTCAAGCTACATCAACTATAAAGAGATTTCATTCCACATTCTCATGCTAGAATAATAATAAATTCATCAAATACTAGAAGGATTTAGTAACTATAATTCAACCTTGAAATTAATCAATTCATCAAATTTAAACTAAAACATCCAACACCCTAAGATTACAAGCTCCTAGCCACTCATTGGTTGTAAATGTCTCTAAACAGGTTTAAATAACAGAAAATAAAGTAAAGAAAAGGAAGAAGAATTTTCCCAGATTGATTCAACGTTGTTTCCTTCGTCAAACCGCTCCTTATAGTCTTAGTTTTCACCCTTGATCACTTGGAATCACTCCTTCTTGCTCAGTAGCCTATAAATTGAACTCCTGGTCTCTCTCTCAAAATTTTTCTCTCCCCAAACGGCCCCCTCAAAACCTAGGCATAAGGTTATTTTTATAGAAATCGTCGCAGCGTTGAGACGCTATAGCATAACGTTGAGCCGCTATGCTTGATATTTACCAAAATGCCATCATATTTTGAAAATGGGGGGAATATTATGGAGGCAATGTTGAGACGCTATATCGACGCTGCTTCGATATTTCCTATTCTGTTTTGAAAATTCAGCGTAGCGTTGAGACACTATTTCTTCAGCGTCTCAACGCTGAAGAACCTGCCCTCATGTCACTGTTTGGTCGTCTCAACGCTGTCCTTTGGCATCTCAACGTTGGCTCTCGTGTTTCTTCTTTGATTTTCTTCTTTGATTTGACTCATTTGTGGTTTGTTTGACTCCTTTTTCGCCTCGAACAATCTTAGAATGCTTGGTTCCTACAAAAATTTCAAAAATAAAAGTATCAAAGTACACTTTTAACTAACAAAACTACTAAATTATATGTCTAAAAATAGCACTTTTTGAGTGCTATCAACATCGCTTTGTGTAGTTTTTATTGCAAATTTGAGCCTCACCATCGTGCAAGGCAACAGTGGGGTGTAATAAAATAAACTCTTTCCATCTAATAAAAATGAATATGTCATCCAATTGTCCTGTACAATTGCTTGTGTTATTTTTGTGAAACTAATTTGCTTTCAAAATTTTCTCTTGATTATCCTGCAGAATATCTCGTTTGTACATTTGCTCTCAAATGTACTATAGCAACGATATAATAGTGATATACTATAACAGCGATATATCACTGATATACTATAAAATGATATACTAATGATATACAAAGGTAAGAGGAAATTTTTTTTTTTTTGAGTACATAAGAAAAAAATATTTAAAATTATTGAAATGCTACTACAAATATTTACTATATTTACAGAAAAAAAAATGTAGTTAATTTTGTTAATACCTAAGTTAAATTGCTACTCGTGCTTATTATTCAATTTATTTTCTACTTATTTAATTATTTTACTTTTCAGGATTTAAAACACTTTTTTTTATTATTAGAACAAAAACCAAATATTTTATAATTGAGCCCACTAAATAAATGTATTATTATTACTACTATTATTGTTATTTATTTATTTGTGAGAATTTATAATTGCTTACCAAGAAGTTGCAATTTTTAATTTACCTCCAAAACATTTTCATAGGTTTTGACCTTTTTTTCACCGAGAAAAGTACGTCTACAAGCATGACTATCTTACTACTTTTCAAAACTGGGATACAATTTCGTAAGCGAATGACAATAAAAGGAGGAAATTAATTTTGTTGAATTGACTAATTTGTGCCATTTTCAATAGGGTCATAAAGCACGAGCAAACTCTGGAATATAGGCATTAAAAGAAGAATATAGCCATTGATAAGATTTCATACTCAACAAGGATGGCGTCATTGAGGGAGGGCCATGCTGTTGAGGCAGAGTCCAAATGGCTAAGAAATCTAAAAATCAAATGAGAATCTTCTTCTATAAAAGTGTAGGGACTAAGGAACCAACAAAGATAATACCACATAAAGCAGCAAACAGGAAAAATACTCCCTCATGGAATTAAAGCTTTTTGATGACAAAAAACAAATTATTTTCTACTAAGCCTGTTTTAGAACATTATGTCATTTCATGAAATCGTCTATTCAACAATAAACATCATAATATTTGTCATTCAAAAGATCGAAGACCACATCTACATCAATGCAGCTTGTGACTAGATGGATGTCATTCCATAAAAACTTGGTAGGGCGACCAAGTAGCTTTCTACCACGAGGTCTTCATGGTGCTTGCTTTTAAAGCTTCTGCAACAACCCTTCTCGAGAAGAGACAACAACTACAATAATTGTACTATGTTTTTTTTAGTACTTAATCAATTTACATGCCTCACATACCCACCTGCTCCCAAGCATTCGCTCTCCGGCATGGTTTATTAGAAGCAAATGCTGGCACATGAAGAAAGAGAATGGTAAATTTTCATAGCAAAATTCTAACTGCTGTCATTGTTAATGTTTTCAAATCAAACTTCTTCAGAAAGCGTATCACAAGGTGAGAGAGAAATTATAAGGCATGTAAAATACACGAACAAACATGTTCGTTTTGGACTATGAAAACTAGGAATCTTCTTGAAAAGTAAATTTTATTTTGAATGTGAGCAGAGTAATTGTACCAGTGGCTCCTCGTGGTGATCACATGTTCAAGGACCCGCATGACTCCTTACCTACAATGATCAATACCTTTAAGACTTTGGACCATTTTCCATACATCAACATCCCAAAGGAACTCCAGATGGTCCATGTCAATTCACCACTGTGCCCTTTAACTTGAATCAATTCAATTCACTTTGTCACTCGACTTTTCTCATAACAATTAAAATAATAAAATCATAACAATTCCGAACTAACATTGCTTTTAATAGGCCTCACCCAACAATCCTCAACCACCCAACATTTGGCTTCACTACCTTATATCAGTAGCTCTCCTTTTAATACAAGTTTATCAATATTCGTTTCAACAAGGCTGTACTTTGAACTCCATACAAAATTTACAATCTATGCTTTCATGAGTTTGTGATAGATAATATTTAGCCTAAATTGTATGGCAAAATGATAATTGAAATACATATGCATGCCGTCATGAACAAACCAAAAATGATCGTCAAAACAGTCTCGTTTTTTTTAAATCAAGTTTTTGATAGTTTATTAACGTTAATATTATTGTGGGGCAGAAAATCACTAATAAAAAATTTAGAAGGATGAATACATTTATTTGTTTTAAAAAAAACGTCACTCTTGAAAACATAATTTAAAAAAAAATTAAAAACAGATGTTTAACATATTTTCATTAAGGAAAATTTTGAAAACACAGACGTCAGTAACTTTTCTCTCAACCAAATGCCGCCTTTATATTAGAACCCAAAACAGTTGACTAATAAAGAAGCCTACCCACCCAAAGACATGACAGTAAGTAAATAAGGTCTCCCCCCAAGTTGAAACTGTTCATTAGACAAACAAGCCCTTTAAATTCTCTTCTTCCACCTCCAATTACCTTAAGCTCTTCTACACCACTTCTTTACTCTTTGCCTCATAAAGAATAACAAAGAGAAGCTCAATAGTTAGAAACATGGGGTCACCATCTCCTAGCTTCCTCAACCACAACAAAATCTTACTAAAAATTTCCATGATCCTATTCATGGGCTGTATACCTTATAGAAGCAACCTTTGTTTCATCCAATGCTTTGGGAAGCCAACTGGTCACCTTCATATACAGTCTTCTTCAAACGTGCTTTCATCCTTGGAAACACTAAGCCTAGATGGATACTTCAGCTTTAAAAACAATCAAGAAGCAGCTAAAGATTTTGGCAATAGATATCATATGCTTCCCTTAGCAGTTCTATATCCAAATTCGGTTGATGATATTTCAATCACAATAAAGCAAATTTTTCAAATGGGTTTGGGAACCAAACTTACAGTTGCTGCAAGGGGCCACGGCCATTCTCTTCAAGGTCAGGCACAAGCCTTCCAAGGCGTAGTTATTAACATGGAGTCCCTTAAGAGACCAGCCATGCAGATTCACAGCGGAAAGATGCCATGGGTGGAGGTTCCCGGAGGAGAGCTGTGGATAAATATCTTAAATGAAACGCTTAAATATGGCTTAGCACCAAAATCTTGGACTGACTACCTTCATCTTTCTGTGGGGGGTACACTATCGAATGCTGGTATTAGTGGGCAAGCTTTTAGATACGGACCTCAAATCAATAACGTCTACCAGCTAGAAGTTGTCACAGGTACTCTTCCTTAACTTTTGTTCATAAGCTTTTTATAATGCATATACTGATTAGAATTTATGTCACTTAAATCATAAATGTAAAATGTTCATATACTTAAATATGTCCGTAGTAAATTGTCCACTTACATTCTTACAGTAACAGTTTAACAATGTTTTTCAGGTTTTGTTGTACCATTTCTTTTATCATCAAATTTGCATATAAACATCATTAACTTTACGTGTATAGAAATTAAGGTGATACGTTCAGAGGGAAATTTGATTTTCAAATCATCATAAATATACCAAATGGTCTAATCTTGTGGTAAATTCTTAACAAGGCCCTTAATCTTCCAAGATTCTCAATTTTATCCTTGATGTATTGAAAATTCTCAATTAGGTCCCTCTAATATTTTCTCCTTTTTTTAATTTGTTAACAAAATGTTTATGTCATTGAATTACTGTTCTTTTAACATATTTGGACACTTGGGAAAATTTTGTTGAGGTGCGGGTAAGACTTCAACAATGAATGAATTGGATATCATGTGTCAAAGAGCATCTGAGTAATAGTAATGACATGACTATTGTATTCAAATATTTTAATAAAGCATTAATGTAATAGCCAATCTTAACAAAAGGACCTAATTGTGAATTTTTAAAATATTAACGATAAAATTGAAAATTTTAAAACATTAAGAACCAAATGGAGAATAACTCAAAAGATTCGAGACTATTGTGTATATTTTACTTACTAGATATTGATAATGAACCGTCCTGCAATACTTGATCATTGCGAGTTATGCATATATATATATATATATTGCAAATTGCACAAACCACCACTATGCTTGTTACAATTACACACTAAACTTATATTAATAGAAATTAGATCACTCTTTGCACTCCATATAATTTTGTCTGATGAGTGAGAAAAGTCAAAAGCATATATCTTTTTCTCTTCCACTTTTCTCTCCCTAAAAAGTCTCTAAAAAAAGTCCATTTTTATCTCTCTAAGATATTTCTCTATCTTAGACAGAGATTTTAGAAAGAGACTTATCTCTCATCAAATGAAATCTTTAATGAGAGGTAGCAAAAGGACCCAAATTTTACACTTACATGCTTGAGGATTTAATTTCTATCATAAAAATTTGGCAGGGACAATTGTATGGGTCACTACAATTTAGAGATCATTTTTGCCCTTTGCCCAATAATATATAATCCATCTACATCTGCTAACACTTTGTCCATACACTGCATGAAAAAAAATTATGCCGAAAGTTTAAAGAGTACTTTGTGTTGTGGGCTATAGAGATACTCTGCAATTCCTTTTTGGTGAGAATAATAACTTCACCTCTTAACTCAACCATGGTCTATAACCTTAATAAATTGATGTTTCTTCTTCTCAAATTTACAATTAAAAAATGTTTTTAAAAAAAATTTCAATCGTCCATCAAACAATATCGTTTTTTCTTAATTTGAAACGAATCAGTCAGACAGTATCATGTTATTTTATGAGAAATACAATATTCTTAGAAATATTATTATAATGTGCAAGATTATTCAAATCCAATTACAAAGCATAGACTTGTTTGCTATGTGTGGAAAGAAATTAAGTATTAACACCCTACTTTATAACAATTTTATTTTGAATACTTTATGTCTAAGAATTAAGCTTCTTTATGAATAATATCTTTGTCTAATGTTTTAAAAGAAAATACTTCTAAAATTTAAAAATAGAAATTGTGGAGACAATAAAAAATAAAAAATAAAACCATGTTCTTAGATTACTAAGTTTCAAAGACAGCATAGAACCCCTAAAGCAAATATGCAAAGAACAGCTTAAGCTTTAACTCATTTCAATTAAGCGCAGGAAAGGGAGATGTAATTACCTGTTCAAAGCAGCAGAATGAAGACCTGTTTTACAGTGTACTAGGAGGCCTTGGTCAGTTTGGCATCATCACAAGGGCAAGGATTTCTCTTGAATCAGCACCGAAAATGGTAACATACCCTGACTCCACCAGAAGGTATATATCATAAACCTTTTTATGGTATCTTGTAATGTATAACACAATCCACCATCTTTTAATAGGTAAAGTGGATAAGAACCTTGTACTCAGACTTCACTATATTCTCCAAGGACCAAGAGCATCTGATATCCTCCAACTACTCCTTTGATTATATTGAAGGCTTTGTTCTGATAAACAGAACTGGCATCCTCAATAATTGGAGATCTTCCTTTTATCCCAAGGACCCAATTCAAGCAAGCCAATTCATCGCAGATGGAACAACTCTGTATTGTCTAGAAATGGCCATGTACTTCAACTCTGAAGAGACTGGAACTATGAACAAGGTAAGCACTGCCAGATACATTAAGAGATATCATGCTGCCAAACAGCCAAATGGTATTAGAAAATAATAGAAATTTTTACCAAATAATTCCATATCTAAGCTCTACGTGGTAATGCAGAGAGTTGAGAAGTTGCTGTCAGAATTGAGCTACATTCCATCCACTCTCTTTCTATCAGAAGTTCCTTACGTGGAGTTTCTGGATAGAGTGCACATATCTGAGAAAAAACTCAGGGAAAAAGGATTGTGGGAGGTTCCTCACCCCTGGCTGAATCTAATGATCCCAAGAAGCAAAATAAATGATTTTGCTGCAGAGGTGTTTGGCAACATACTTTCAGATTCTAGCAATGGTCCCATCCTAATCTACCCGGTTAACAAATCCAAGTAGTTCCCCAGGATACTCTAACATACATATTATTTCCCCTTCCTAATACAAAGTTTGGATTATGCAGGTGGAACAATAAAACATCATTGGTCACACCAGACGAAGACATTTTCTACCTAGTGGGTTTCTTATTTTCTGCCCTGCCAACTTCAACAGGAAAAGAGGGTATAGAACACATTTTAGGCCAAAACCAAATGATACTGGACTACTGTGCGAGGGCTCTTCCAGGATGTAAGCAGTATCTGCCTCATTATAGCTCCCAAAACGAGTGGCAAGCTCACTTTGGCTCCAAATGGGGGATACTGATGGAGAGGAAATCTGCCTATGACCCAATGTTAATCCTTGCCCCTGGACAAAGAATCTTCCAAAAAGCCACTCCATTACAACATCTTGTATCTAAAAACAAGCCACAAAAAGAGCATCCTAGAAGAACAGGATGCCAGAATGATATAATAAAGGTAAAAGCAATGTAAACTGCATTTTATCATAAAAATATCATTAATCAGATCAAAGACTGGATGCCGTGAGTTTTTTCTTTGAGAGGTTTAAGAGTTAAATCCATAATCAAAATCCAATGCATCATAGTAAAGTGCGCTTAGCTTTGCTTCCTAAGGGCATTCCAAGCATAGTTTTGAAAGAGTCATCGTCACAATTTAATAATATATCTTGATGAGAATATTGAGAGGGTCATGGTCTATCTTGATTCTCAAAGATACAACAAACTAATACATATTCCTAATGCAACATGAGAAAACATGATCGTGTACAGACCTAGTTAACAAACCGTACTTACGACTGAAGTTGGACACAAACAAAATGCCCAAAGCAGAACTACTCGGTTTTTGTAGCTTCTTTCCAGCCAAGACCTGGTCTAGAAATTTCCCCCCGTGGTCCTTCATAGTCTCGAGCATTGAGAATTGTAGCCTCAAAGTCAGTAGAATCACCCGCAACAGGAAGAAAACTACCAATATCATCCCTCGCACCAAACCCTCCAGCCCATAAAACATCATCAGCCGACATGGAGGCCTCCGTGCTCATCTCCCCAGCCATACCAATCTGTGGAGATGGTTCAAATCTTGCTATATCTGCTCCATCTTTATTAGTCTGAGCATCTTTCAGTGAACTTGAAACTAATTCTGTAACCTCTTTCTCGATAATCACAGAAGGATCTTCGGTCTTATCTGCTGTATCAAATGACAAGACAACTTCAAACGAAGGACCACATTGAAATGCTTAAGCAAAAATCAACTGATAAATCTTAACATCCAAGATACCAAGAGGAGTTCACAGTAAGGATGGATAAAATGTTGACAATTCCATGGAAATTTTGCATTTGACCATGCACAAAACAGAACCTTCAATTATTTTCCAACTCTGCATTCCATGAAGCATAGAAATGGATAAAATCTGAGAGAGTAACAAAAACATAAGGATGATAATGCAGCAATGGTTAAAAAACCTCCTCTCCACAAGTGAAAGCAAACACATTGGGGATAACAATGCATTTGGAAACCTACAATCCACACAAAAAAACATGAATCAGAAGATATTCATCAAATGGCAAGCGATAAAGCTTCCTGTCTCGAGACCAGTAAGCCCCTTGAGGCTAGATGAATTTATTGGATATGCTACAATACGTTGTCCTTCATTTGACTATGAACCGCTCCAGTACGACAAGTACATCAGGCCTATAAACCAATTTCTGAAATATAGGCAATTCGTTCACATCAATGAGAAATAAATCGAATAAAAACTATGATTTCAGAGTAGCCCGAAGCAGGCTACATCTTCGAATGCTAAAGATACCAGTTGGTTCGGATCCAGTGACGCAACTTTTCGTTTGGATCCAGAGACGCAACTTTGAACCAGAAAAATACCGGATGAAAAAGAAAATAACTAAATCAAAAATCAAACGCATTCATCTTCTATCGAATTAGCTTACTTTTCACAGACCTACTTCAGGAAGTTAGGAAAGTGGGAATGAGTTTTGGACAGACCTGGAAGTGAAGAGCTTCGCAAAAGTTCCATAGCAAAGCTATCGGTCTCTCATAGCCATTCCCTGCTCCTCGATGATCGATCTTTTGTGGACCGCCATAAGGAAACGTGCTATGGGAATGTAAAGACGCGCGTCGGACACGTTTGCAATTTTAGAAGCGGTCATTGGGATTTGGGGAAGCTTTCTGGTGCCGTGCTGACCTCAAAATAAACAATGAATTTTTTTCAATTATTGTTCTAAGAGTAAATACGTTTTTACCCACTCACAACCGACTTTTTCATTTTAATACTAATTTACAAACTTTTTCCAAAAATATGCCTAGATCGAAACATTTTCTAAAAACGAGCAAATCAAATAGTAATTATTTTATTATTATTTTTATTATTCTATATTGCTTGTTTTTCAATTCAACATTATTTTTTATGTTGTTCTTTTTGTAATTCATTTATTATTAAATTATTTTGTACCATAAATTTGAATTTGGTAAATTATATTATTTTCAAACATATTCGTTTTTTTAATGTTAAATGAAAAATGTTTCTACAATAAATATATAGTTTAACAAAACTAACTAGTATAATTTATCAAATTCAAATTGATAGTACAAAATAATTTAATAATAAATGAATTATAAAAAAAGCAAAATAAAAAATAATATTGAATTAAGAAACAAGCAAATCAAATAGTAAGTATATATATATATATATATATTGCTTACCTATAGTCTCTCAAGAGGCCACATAGGACTACTTTTTAAAAAATATATATATATTTATTTTCGAAATAAACGACTGGTCAAAGTTCTCTAACTACACAGTCACTTTTTGCTCGACATGGTAGTGAGTTAAAAAAATAATAAAAAAAATATGGCGCCACATCAGTAGGTCGTCTCTTGAAGAGACAACCTAGTCTCACCCCAATTTCAACCGTATTATTTTTTGAAAAAGTTTCGATCTAGGCGCATATTTGGAAAAAGTTTGTAAATTAGCATTTTAAAAAAAGCTCTTACAAACTCCATTCATTTTCACTCCAAACTCTCAATTTAATAGCTAAACCGAACATAGTTGAATTGATTAAGTCATATATCACCCTCGAACAAAAGATTAGACCTCATTCCTATATATTGTTGAACTCATAAAAGAAAAAACTCTCAATTAAATAATTAAATCAAATTTTAGATTTAGAAAATATTGCAATTTTTACCTTTAGTTCTATTTTAACTAATTCATCTAGTAAAAATCTTTATAAAAAAAGTCACTAATTTCAATATTTCAATGAAAATGAAGTTTGACATAAAATTAAATTTGATTATGCACGAAATCGATGAGTGAAGCCTCCATCAAAACTGACTAATATTTTTATTTTTATTTTTTAAAAAAAAAACCACTAATATTTTTTTAAGAAAAAAATCTTGAATGTCATTTTTCTCTAAAATCCTTCAAATTTCTTAGTTAGACACATATTTATAATCTTTTGAACTCACTTGAAACTAGTTAAGATAAATATTACAACATTTATCAAAGGTTAAGGTGTGTAATATGATGAAATAGAATGTTTTGAGTAAAAATTGATATAGCTTGCCAAGTTTAGGAGTAAATTTTTTTTTTTTAATTTTTGTATTCTTTAAAACAATGAAAGATTTTCTTTTGAGTATTGAGAATCTGAATTGTCAGATTAACTTAAGTGTTATGTTTATCATTTACATTTCTTTTAAGTATCATAGTTTACTATTTATATACATATTTCTTTTAATTTTTACATATTTAATTTAATGTCTACATGTTTCATATCATGTTTTACATATTGGATGTATACTTTGCATGCACAATACAACATGCTAGTTATCTACAACTTTTTTTAGTATTCATGTTGAGTATGTATATGAAATTTCAAATGTAAATACATATTTTTTATAGTTTTACCATGACAAATCTTACAAAATTGGAGTTTGATGCTTGTGATATCAACGGTAAAAATTATTTGAATCTCCTAAAGAGAACATTGACACCATTGATAGAATAACAAGTACTTCATTTGTTTATGAGAATGTCCAAATTAATATATTTTTAATAGTATTTATATGTTATATTTACTAGTTAAGCTTTATATTTCTACTTTTCTTTTTAATTTTTGAATCTTATTGTAATTTTTCTTTTCTTTAATGAAGAATCATGGACATTTTTTTATACTTTAGTTGATTCAAAGATAAACTCTGAAAATTTATGCTTGGCAAATAGTGCAACTATGCACACAATACTTAAAAATAGAAAATATTTTTCTAAATTGACAATCCTTGAAGCAAAAGTCCATACAATATTAGGTTCGCCAAACTTGATAGAAGATTTTGGAAAAGCAAATCTTATTTTGTCTAGACGAACAAAATTTACTATCGATAATGCTTTGTTCTCTAGTAAATCAAAAAGAAATAGTGTTGAGTTTCAAAGCTATATGTTGTAATGGTTATCATATTCAGACCAATAGTAAAAATAATATAGAGTACCTCTATATTACGCCTACTAACTCACATAAAATATGTATATTAGAAACACTGCCTGCTTTTTTTTTCGGGATTATATTTTACTCATAAACGAGTAATTAAAACATATGCAACAAGGAATCTAAAGTTCATGAATTTAGATATATTTACCAATTGGCATGATCAATTGGGTCATCTTGGGGCAATAATGGGCAATAATGATGAGAAGAATTATTGAGAATTCACATGAATATTCATTAAAGAACCAGAAGATTTTTCAATCTAATGAATTTTCATGTGCTGCTTGCTCTAAAGGGAAATTAATTATTACACTATCACTAGCTAAAGTGGTAATTGAATCAGCAACATTTTTAGAACGAATACATGGTGATATATATGCACCTATTAATCCAACAAGTGGACCATTCAGATATTTTATGGTTTTAATCGACACATCGAGTAGATGATCACATGTGTACTTATTGTCAAGCCAAAACCTTACATTTGCAAGATTACTTGCTCAAATAATTAAATTAAGAGCACAATTTTATTATTATACAATTAAAAGCATTTGTCTTGATAATGCTAGTGAGTTCACATCCCGAGCGTTCAATAATTATTGTATGCCAATTGGGATAAGTGTTGAACATCTTGTAACTCATGTTCATACACAAAATGGTTTAGTAGAATCTTTTATAAAACGTTTACTATTGATTGATAGACCATTACTTATAAGAGCAAAGCTTCCTATATCTGTATAGGGTCATGCTATTTTGCATGCAGTGTCACTTATATGCATTAGACCAACATCTTATCATAAGTACTCTCCATTAAAATTAGCCTATGGTCAGGAGCCAAATATATCCTATCTACGAATTTTTAAATGTACAATATATGTTCCATTTGCTCTACCACAACGTACTAAGATGGGTCCTCAAAGTTGTTAACTCTTAGAATAAGAGTTAAAGAGTGATCTATTTTGGCTTATTTTTTAGCAAAGTATTGTTCTATTGTGACTTATCAGTTTAAATCCTAATGCTTTTCTCTTGTATTTTCATTTTAAGCTAATGAATTGGGGATGATTGAACTATTAATTAATGTCATGAGCCTTATGAAAAATGCACTATTGATCTGTGATAAGCTGCTAATTTTGTTATAGCATCTCATTGACTGATAGAATTTCCTATGGCATTACTGAGTTGGAAGTAAAGGACAATGATGTGAAAGCTCATTAATTAGCTGGCAGTGGCAAGTGACAAGCTGGGAAGAGACAAGGAAACAGTTCTAGGTGGATCCTTTAGCCAATCCAGCCCTCATTTTTTGGCCCACGTGGAAAAGGAAGAGAGATATATAAAGAAACTGATAGAGCCACCATATACGCACAACAAATATTTTTTCCTCTTTTACACTTGAAGACAATGAATTCTTGTATTCTCCCAAGGAGGATTTTACTGAAGAAGGAAAGGGGAGAGAAAGGAGACCTCTCTTGAGATGACACTTTTGGAAAGAAGACTTTTCTCAACCTCTCCCTCCACTTCTTTTGACTTGATTCTCTTTTCTCGCTTTAGTTAGAAGTTTATTATTGCATTTTTGTAATCTTCAAACATTCAGATGACTCCTCCTTGCTAAGTATCTTTTATTTAAATCAGACAGTTTAATGTTCAAGCATGAACTAGGTAGCTCAAGGCAAAGGTTAGGGCTACTTTGTGTTAACTTGTTATGAGGATGCTGTAATAGCTCTTAGTTGTTCTTTTTAAAGGATGTTGATGCTTGCATTTCTGATCTAATTGTATTGTTTGGCCATCTTTACAATTTGCTTTTTAATATGAACTTAGGAAAGGGAATATTAATAAAACTATTAACATCCTCATTAGCATAATCTGTTTAATGGATTTGAGAGAAAGTTAGGAATAACCTCCTCCTAATGCACACTAAAGGAACACTAGACAATAAAAGATAAGAGGACATGAAAATGGACTTGAATGTATAGCTTTCGGAAAGGCATAAGAGTTGTTCTATGTTATTAAGGCAACGTAAGAAATGTTGTAGCATCCTGTAGAAGTCAGTACATCAATCTCCCTAACCTGAGACTATTTACGCCTATAATTTACAAACTATCTTTAACCCTTTTAGAGTTCATTTCTTGCTATAGTTTGTTATACTTTTTTTTTCCTTTAACAACTATAAAAATTGGTTATCTTTACTCTCTTAAATAATAAGCTTTTAAAATGATTTTTGTTAACTTATCCCTGTGGATCGATCTTGTAATGCTACAACTTATAAGTGTATGATAGCACACAAAATGTGCTATCCTTAAGATTAGTGTTGAAGAATCGAATTTCCAGTGGAAGCGGTTGAACGTTTAATGCATTCAAGAATGAATTTGGGTAGGAAGCATGCTTTACAGAAACAAAAAATACAGAGAAAGGAATTTTACCTTTGAAGAACCTTTCTTCAATTCACGTAGTTGTTTGTTGCTCTCCCGTGATCTCAAACCCGAACACCACCACGTAGTAAACTTGCTATTCTCTAGATTTTAACAAGGATTTGATTGTGGGATCAATTTTGTGAGGGAGGAAGAAGATGTGAAAAATGCAGCAACCTCTGTGTTCATAACACATAGGTATTTATCGAGAGAAAACAAAGAGAGAAGGTGGGAGGATATCCACCTCCCACGTAATGCATTAACTCCCCTTTA
>JAOANK020000042.1:1723623-1734652 GCA_026257165.2 Telfairia occidentalis | reverse complement strand
CCGATAGGAGGGATAAGACTCTAATAAACTTTTTAGTTCATTCTGCTGCGGGAACAATGTTTTTGATCAATTGATGTATCTTCATGTATCAAAATTGGAGAGAAGATTTTTGAACTCTTAGATGGCATGGTAGAGAAGATTGAAGAAGAAAATGTAATCCAAGTTGTTGCAGATAATGCCTCAAACTATGTCCTAGCTGGAAAATACTTGGAAGCAAAACAACCTCATTTACATTGGACACCATGTGTCGCTCATTGTTTAGATTTAATTTTGGAGGATATTGGAAAGATTGACCAAATAAAGAGATGTCACAGAAGGGTCGTGGCAGTAGTGGTTATACATGATGAGAAAATTTACCAATCAACATGAATTGGTAAGACCGGTTGTTACCCATTTTGCGACCTCATTTCTGACTCTTGCAAGTATTCATAGGAATAAATCCAATTTGAGGAAGATGTTTATTTCTAAGAAATGGACAACTTGTAAATGGGCAAATGATCCTAAGGGTAAGAGAGCCGCTGACACTATTTTGATGTCATCCTTTTGGAACTTAGTTGTATATACTTTGAAGGCATCGGGACCCTTGGTTCATGTTTTGAGGCTTGTTGATGGTGACAAACCTGCTATGAGTTATATTTATGAGGCTATGGATAGAGTAAAGGAAACTATTAAGAATGCTTTTAATTCTAATGAGGTAAAGTACAAGCCTATTTGGGAGATTGTTGATATATGATGGGATTGCCAACTTCATCGACCTTTACATGCAGTTGGATATTATTTGAATCCATCTATTTTCTATGAACATAAAGAAACTATTATCCAAGATGTTGAAGTCATGGATGGTTTGCTTAAAGTTGTGCAACAATTGATACTATATATTGAAGATCAAAGTCAATGCACAGTGGAAATAGAGTTGTATACGGAAGTTAAGGATATGTTCGGTAATGTTTTAGCAATCCTCACAAGAAACAAGAAGACACCAGGTAATAATATTATGTATTACTTAATTTAGTAGTTAAGTAATATTAATAAAATTACTTTAGTCTTCTAAACTATTTGCTTAATACATGACAGCATCATGGTGGGCTCTTTATGGGAGTAGTACTCCAATTTTGCAAAAACTAGCCATAAGAATACTTAATTTAACATGCAGCGCTTCTAGATGTGAGCACAATTGGAGTGTTTTTTAACACGTAAGTGGTTCATTTATTTGCTAAGTTATTAATTTAAGATTTTTACAATTTACTTTTGAGTTTTAACTCTATATTGGTCAACAAATGTGTAGATTCATTCCAAGAAGAGGAACAGGTTGGAACAAACGCGTTTAAATGACTTGGTTTATATAAAACATAACCAATCACTTCAAGAACGCTTTGATCTAAATGATCAACCTGATCCAATTTCTTTGAATCATATTGATGAGAGTAATGAATGGCTGGTTGGAACACTTGAAGAGGAAAATAATGAAGAAGTTGAAGCTGATTTGGTTTTTGATGATGACGATCTTACATGGGGAGATGTAGCCCGTGCGAGTGGTGTTGGAGAACCCATAGTGTACACTAGATCTACAATTGCCACAACTTCTAAAGATGCAACTGCCACAACTTCAAGACTTTGAAGACCAACTATACCGACGATTAATGATAACGAGGAGGAGGATGAAGTAGAATTGGACCTAGAAGATCATGAGGAGAATGACCAAGAAGGACCACTAGACCAGACCTTAGATTAGATGCAGAAGATGATGATGATTTTAGCTTTTGATGTTGTATTTTTCATAATTAATGACTCATAGAACATTCTATTATCAATTTATCATTGTATGTTTTTAACATTTTGTTGTATTTCTTATATAGTCTTTTGGTATTTAAGGCATTGATATTTTGTGAGTATATTTACTATATGCTATATATATTTATTTTTATTTATTTATTAAATTGCGTCTCGCTTCACTCAGGCCTCGCCTTTTTATCGTCTCTCGCCTTAAGGCGATCAAAAGGTTTGTCGCCTTGAGGTGCGCCTTGCGCTTTGAAAACACTGATCGAAACCCTTGGTTTGTGTTATGAGACTTGTTGATGGTGACAAACTTGATAGGGTTATATTTATGAGACTATGAATAGGGCAGAGGAGGCTATTAAGAATGTTTTTAATGCTAACGAGGTGGAGTATAAGCCAATTTGGAAGATTGTTGATAAACAATGGGATTGCCAACTTCATCGATCTTACATGCAACTGGATATTATTCGAATTTATCTCGTTTCTATGAACACGAAGAAATAATTATCCAAGATGTTGAAATCATGGATGGTTTGCTTAAAGTTGTGGAATGATTGATACCATCTATTGAAGACCAAAGTCAATGCACAGTGGGAATAGAGTTGTATACTGAAGCTAAGAGCATCGATAATGATTTAGCAATTCTCACAAGAAAAAAGAAAACGTTAGGTAATAAAATTATTTTAATCTTCTTAACCATTTGTTTAATACATGACAACTTCATGGTGGGCTCTTTATGGCAGTAGTACTCTAATTTTACAAAAATTAACCATAAGAGTACTTAATCTAACATGCAAGCACAATTGGAGTATTTATGAACAAGTAAGTAGTTCATTTATTTGCTAAGTTATTAATGTGTAGATTCATTTCAAGAAGAGGAACATGTTAGAACAAAAGCGTCTAAGTGACTTGGTTTATAAAAAATGTAACCAAGCACACTTAAATAATGTTATGATCTAAAAGATCAACTAGATCCAATTTCTTTGGATCATATTGATGAGAGTAATGAATGGCTGGTTGGAACACTTGAAGAAGACAATAATGAAGAAGCTGAAGTCGAGTTGGTTTTTTATGATGACGACCTTATATGGGGAGATGTTGAATGTGCAAGAGGTGTTGGAGAACCTATAGTGCACACTAGATCTACAACTGACACAACTTCTAAAGGAAAGTCTCATGCAACTGCCACAACTTCTAAAGGAAAGTCTCATGCAGCTGCCACAACTTCTAAAGTTCCAAGACCAACTATACCGACGGTTAGTATGACGCCGACAACGATGAATAAGAATTGTAACTAGAAGACCACGAGGAGAATAACCAAGAAGGACCACTAGACCAGACCTTAGAGTCACATGGAGAGGAGGAGGATTTTGGCTTTTAACGTTATATTTTTCATAATTAATAACTAATAGAGCATTTCATTATCTTTATATGTTTTTAACATTTTGATGTATTTTCTATATTGTCTTTTAGTATTTAAGGCTTTGATATTCTATATTTACCATATAAATTTATGCAATATATATATTTATTTTTATTTATTTATTAAATTGTGTCTCACTTCACTCAGGCCTAGCCTTTTTATCGCCACTCACCTTAAAGTGATGAAAAGGTTTGTCATCTTAAGGTGCGCTCTACTCTTTGAAAACACTAATATTTTCACAAGCTTTTTGCTCTTTTTCACACTAACCAGCCCCCAACGTTCTCTTTATTGCCTTTCACTTTAATTTTTTTTTCTTCCCTCATTATTTTTGTTAAAGAAAATCGAGGAGTCTCTTATTAAACACCTCGTTGGAACAAGCAAAAATCAAATTTACTTTACCAACCTTATTAGTTTCCTTCTTTTTCTTTTCAATTTCACATCCACTCAACGTATTGTTGTTATAAGGAGAAATTTGGAGGAAGATTGAAAGCAAAGAGGAAAGAATCTTACTCAAGTTTCTGGTTTAAGCTTGATGCAACTTTATGTAGATGTTGAAGCTTGAATGTCTTACAATGGTGGGCTAAGGAGTAGGAAAATCAAGTGGGCTGTTCAAATGTGTTTTCTTCAAAATGATTATCGACTGATATTTAGGTTTTCTTTTTGGCTTAAATTTCCACATGCCCCTATTCTAAAACATATTATGTGCAGTTCGCTAAAGCCATCAGGCGTGGGTGTGATGGCAAGGAGCTTCAAACTTTCTAAACTAGTTTTTCTTCTTCATCATATAGGGTTCCAATTAGATGGGCTGGGCTAGGATCTTTTTTATGGCAAGTCACATATTTTTTCCTTAAGCGTGTCCAAGAACGTGTCCCAAATGTATCCCAGTTAAAAAATCGGATACTCATTTCAGTGGCTAAAATCTACGTGTCCATCTTCATAGCATATGTGTGTCCGATACTCGGACACTTCGACACTTGGACACATATAGAAAACTTATTAGTGCAATAGATGTCTATTAAATACTAGTGTAGAAGGTCAATATGGATTGAACTTTTGTTAGGCACATATCAAACACTCGTTTAAGTATAATAAATAGTCACAAATAAGAATATAGGACAAAAATAACAAAATTTGAAAGAAAAAGACACCAAACTCATTATTTAAAAGTATAAAAAAATAAACTTATTGACTTTAATTTTCCTTCTCATATAAAAATGATATATATTTTTTAAAATATATAATTGAATAAATGTGTCTTTATCCTATTTCGTGTCCTAGGCTTTTAAAAAGTACTTGTCACTACACCGTCATGTCGTATCTATGTCTTGTGTCTGTATCTGTGCTTCTTGGACTCTATCCTTATCCTTAACACTTACCAAGCCATTACTTAAAAAATTAAAAATTAAAAATCCATTTTGCTGGGCATACAAGCCTCTAACCAAGCCATTGAAAATGAACTAATGCATAGGCCTCTAGATATGGAGCAATTGTGATATGCCAGTAATGGATGAAATCAGTTAACCAATTTAGAATGATGGGCATAGACCAAAATATACACCAAGCTCAAGACTTGCGGAGATGGACGTGCAGATACTAAATTAACTTTTGATATAATACTTCCTCAAGTTGTAAAATGGCTTTAGAAGATAGATTTTTCCCATATCAACCATTAATTTAAACTATAAAAAACTAAAAAAGTCATTTCAAGAGGTTACCTGGAGTACCAACTCCAATTGTATCACCAAGGGAAATTTCAGAGCATCCCATGTTGTAAAGCTCCTTAGCAACGTATGCAACATTTGACGGGGGCACCATTCCCTCAATGGGACAGCCCACAACACATGATACATATCTAATAGGATTGTAGAATTAGAAAGACATTTTCAAAACATAAAAGGTAAGTCATTGTCACTCCATGCAAAAATTCTTAAAAGTAAATAACATATAAATATCATCCATTCAAAAATTACATTTTAATTTATAATAAACACATCCTGAGGGGAAATAACCAAAGGAAATGGGAGGGCTACACATCCTCTTTTTCTTTCTTGTCCTCTATTAAATAAGAAACTAGATTTAATTAAGAGAAAGAATCTACAAAGGACTACAGAGTTGCAACGCTCCAATCCATCAACAAAATTGCAAAACTATAATTACAAAAGTATTTAGATTTTGAAGACCAAAAAGACAAACTAAATAACTTATTCCTAAATTTGCTCTCTTGATTTGTCCTCATCTTTAAAAATACTCCTATTATATTCCAACCACACATTCAAAGAACAGTACAGGCATTGAACCGAAGCACCTTCTCTTGAGATTTGAGCATTTGAACAACTAAAACTTGGACGACCATACTACTAGCAAAGTTGCCCGACACCCAAGAGAGGTTGAAGGCTTCAAAAAGTTTGAACTATAGTGGGAACACTGTAGGGCAAAAAAAAAAAGATGAATGGCATCCTATTGACCTTTTTCAAAATGGCAAACATCAATTAGGGTTGAGAGAAGTAGTAGGGTACATATACGGTGGGTATGACTTATGAGGTAAGTGAGAGGTGGGTGTAATTTTGTGAGTGTTTGTGCAGGAGAGAGAAGCTAACCCTCTCAAATGCCACCTGGTTCTTGTATGGTACATTTCTCGCCTTTTGTTTAGTGAGTAAAAGTTTACCAACTTTGATGCCTATCGCAATTCTTAGCCAAATTCTTCTTCCAAGAAAGGAAAAAGGTCAGCCTCGCCCTTGGTGAGAGTGGAAAAAAGGGACCAAACAGTAACCTCTTCTGTCAATTCATCAAATTCTCTAGTCACTCAAATTATAGAGATGTTTGTTGTTAATTAGGCTCAAGAGGATCTTCCAATCTTTATGTTGTGATGTATGCCCTAAGCTTGTAATTCTATGTAAATATTATAAAAATAAATAAAATAGACTTATCTTTTAATTTGACATTCATTGTTTATTTGCTCCAACATTACCGAATATGTTTTAAAATTAAGTATGTAATGTACATACGCCAAGATCTAGTTCAAGAATAGTAACTTTAAGGAAACTTGAAGGAAGCCAATTTTCTCTTACTAGTTGTATTCATTAGGTGCTAGCTTGTCTGGATACTTAGTCAAGCAAATGCAACTAAATTTCCTTATTCTAAAAAACATTGGAGACGTGTTGATAGTAGAAGATTACAAAATCAAAATCAGAAATCTAATCTCGTTAAAATAATTCAGTTTTTTATACAGACTACCTACCCACGAACTGGAAGTGACTGCTTTCTCGCAGCAACAACAACTTCATGGTAACGACGCAGACTTTCTTCTATGCTGCAATTGATATTCGACTTTGAGAAGGATTCCGAAGCTGAGGCAAAGATGGCCACTTCTTTTGCTCTAGCTGCAACAGCTGCTTCAAAACCCTAGACAAAGAGGTCCAAGGATTTCATCAATGACCACAAAATGCTTTTCCGATTAGTCCTAACTTTGTATTTCTACGTAAGAATTCATACTTTAATATTTGGGGTTAACACAGGAAATCGAGCACCTTTGACATTTTGAATTCCCTCCATAACATCTTTTGCATCTGCTAACTGAGGAAATTGAGGAAAGGAGATTAATAAGTATGTACAAGAAACACAAACATGAAGGTAGAGCACATGAAAAGTGGATGGCAGCACCAGCAGTATGAACAGGGATACAAATGAACTGTTTCAGGAACAGGAAATGTACCAATCAACATTTTCATAGAATATCAAGCCTGACCTGCGGTACCCATTTTGGAGAGACAAAACTCGTGGCTTCAACAATGGACAACCCAGAAGAGACTAGCATCTTTATCAATTCAACCTTAACTGCAGTAGGTACGATGTGCTTTTCATTTTGTAGTCCATCTCTTGGACCAACTTCAACAATCTTCACATATTGTGGAATACTGCATAAATACTTAAGAGGACAGCAAAAATCTTTCATCAAACAACTCAATAATCGGCAATGACAATTATAACTGAAAACAACAGTGCAAAGAGTTAAGTCACAAGATAGAATATTTTTTAAAAACAAAGCTCATTTTAACTATTTCACAAATGATATATAGAGACAAAGTTACAAATAAGACAAGGATGGGGACCTTGACTGAAATGAAACTCAAGAATAGAATAAAGGAAAAAAGTCATTCTAAAATTTGAAACACCTTTGTTGAGGTCATCATTGACATTTGACGATTCAATAAATGCCAAATGTTTGATTACTTGAATCTCTGTATTTACATCTCATATTAGAAATTACCCTTTTTAGAATATCGCCCTGAGACAATCTCCTCTTATTTTCTCTCAAAAGACAGGTATCTCTTCCATCCTGTTGACTGAAGAGAAAAGAAATGCAATGTTACATTGAAATTGAAATATGAGCCTTAAAAGAAATCATGCATAGATACTAAAAAGTCCACAGTTAATCTAAATGTATACGTCATTAGAAGAATACTAATAATAGACAAAATACATCTTTAGATTTCATTACACAAGTTGTGTACATTTTCTTCTTTTAACTTTTTACACAAGTTGTGTCCGGTTACTAAAACTCAGACCACCAACACCATTATACCTTGTTTTTTAAAGGAAACCATTTCAACGACCAAATGAAACGAGAAAGATACAAAAGGGAAGAAATTCCCATCCATGGAGTTACAAGAAACCTATCCAATTGGACTGGAGAGAAGTAAAGCTATAATTACAAAAGGGAGTGATATGATCTTAATAAGCCAACATGTCCTTACTCTCAACAAGTCATCAAGAAGGAAGAAAGATTGTTTGAAAGCAGAGGGAGAAGAAGAAAAAAATTGCTTATGCAATTTTCCAAATTGGAGTTGGAAGCCAGCGCCTCGACGCCACGGGACAGTGCCTTGACACCGCACGCCCAACACTAGCGCCTGAACATCGCCTGCAAGCGTGCGCGCGCCCCTTGGCCCACGCCCAACACTGGCGCCTGCGCATCGTCTGCAAGTGTGCGCGCGCCCCTCGGTCCACGCCCATGCTGATGATGTCACCCAAGCCCACACGCACCTGCCCAGCTCACAGTGGCCCGCTTTCCTGCCTTTGAGAACCTCACAACTGCCTATCCGAGCGCCCCTGCCAACCTCGCTAGCATGCCCTAGCCGCCTACGCGCGCGCCCAACGCTCACCCCTGCACGCGCCTACCACATGCTTGCCCATGCCATCCGCACACATGTCGCACGCCAGCACTTGCCTGCCAGCAACGCCAACTGCCCCCGCCTGCACGCATGCCTACCCAGCCCGCGCGCCCGCACACTTCCTTGGCCCTTCTACGCGTGCGCTCTTGCTGCCCATGCTGTCAATGTTGCCGCCCATACGTCTCTCACGCCATTATGGAAAGTATTTCCTAGTTTGTTTGTCATCGTAATTTTGAAAATAATTTGGCTTAAATATTATTGTGAAATTAAATAAGACAACATTATTTTCAATTTGAAAAGACTCTTTATTCTCTTTAAATTCTTTTCGATTTGCTTTAAGTATTTTAGCGAAAATATTATTGCTTTTCTAAATTAGGAAATTAGAAGAATATTATTCGTCAATGTTAAGGGATATTATTCTATAGGATTTTATGTTATTTGATTTTATTTTCCAACCAAATTTAGGAATAGATTTTTCCTCCCAAATTTCGATTCCTTTGGCTCCTATAAAATGCCAAAAGCTTTGCACGTTTGATAGATTTGGATGAATAAAATTTTTAAGTTCTTTTTTAAAAAAGACTTGTCAATTTGCATATGCAATTGAACCCCCCTTTAAGCATTCTCTTGTGTGTGGCTTAGAGGTGCTTGTAAAGAAGCATTCAAGCTTGGTTGGTCACAAAACTTGTGGAGTGTTTCTTCCTTGGAGTAAATGGGTTTGTGAATAGTGCGAAAGCTTTCAAGCTGTCTTGCTCCCTGGCCTTGACCGTTTCTTCAAAGGTAAATCGTTCCTTCAAAGGTAAACCGTTCCTATCCTTTCCTTTGAGTTGGTTTTCACTAACTTCGAGTTTTAGTGACTTTAAGTGTTTAGGGGTTCGCACAACCAAGGCTAGCATCGAGTTCCACTAAAGTTCTTGATGATAGCAAGTGAGTTCAACTTTGGTGCCTTGATCGTGGAGACTTGCTTGGCAAACCACTTGCAAGGAGTTTTGCATGCATCATTTGGTATCAGAGCTTTGGCTCTAGGTCGGTTATATGTTTACTTTTCTATCCCTCATTCAAAAATACCAAAAAATTTCATTCTTGTGTCTAAAAGCCTTCCGTTGTGTTTACTAATCAATTTTCTTTCTTGTGTATTGAGGTTAAACTTACTTCTAAGCTTTGCATATTTGTTTATCGCTTAGTCTCACAAGGTAAACTCATTCCAAGATGTTTGCCCTCTAAACCAACCCATAAACCCGAGAGGAGAAGCTTTTCATTCAGACCTCAACCGTTGGGAGAAGCCTGCATAATTCCAAAACCATAACCTAACTTCGATAACCTTTTTCTCCTTACTCCGACCCTCAAAAATAGTCAAATCAGGTACCAAATTAAAGCCATCGAATAAGCTTTCTAACCATACTTGTTTCGATTTATTTGGACTCCTGTAGAGAAAGTTATCGCTTCTTGAACACACACGGTCCGATAGCACAAAACTGAAAAAGTGAGTCTGCGGTAGTCCAACTTCAATTGACAATATCTTGGCGATTCCATAAGAAAAAATAGTCAAATTTGGTGCCAACAGAAAGCTCTTTGAGTTAGCTTTCCAACCATATAAAGATCGTGCAAATCTGAGTTCTAAGGAAAAGTTATCATCAGAAGAGTAAGTATTGTCTGCCAAGAAAACTTTCCATATTTGAGTTTTACCAAAAAAGAAATTTCTTGGGAAATTATTTTGCCGAATTTACCAGTCTTATTTTTGGTAAAAATAAATTATATTTGGCATAGTACCTTGTTGAATAAGTGTGCAAATAAAATCCAAAGAATATTTGACCACCAAGGGTTCGAAAATTTGAATTTTATTTTTTTCCTTTTTCCGAAAACAGAATTTCCAGCAACCACCTTTATTCCTTTCGATTGCAGCCCCCTTCACCCCTCTCCAAATTACCTTGCATACCACCACTTTACTGTATACCCACATATCTTTCACTTACCACCGATTTCACCCCAAAACCTTGCCCATACATCACATGCCTATACCCTCAGTTGTCTTGTGTATTGAGTTTATTATTATTGTGTTGCTTTGTGATAGATTTGCATTAATAGGTTGTTTGTTTAATTTTACATACACGTTTCCTAGAGTGCTTTAGGTTCGGTTTTGTCATTGAGTCGTGTTGTTTGCATTCTTGAGCATTTAGTATTAGACCTTTTGCTTGTCTAGAGTCAAAAGCATCTAGTGTTAGGAGTTGTATTGTTTGCACTAGTACTTTACTTGCTCATTCTTATTCCAAGTGTTGCATCGCCACAAGCAATCAAGTTTGAGGGTTATTTGCAGCTCCTAAGCACCACAAGAAGGCTTCAAAAAAGGCCTACCAAAGAGAGAGAGTTGAGTGTTTCCACAAAGAAAGGGAGTGATTTTTTTCCATGTATTTGTTTTTACTACCCTTTTTATTGTAGCTTTTGTTGAGTCAAAAAAGATGGAGAATCCTAAACGATTATCCCTAATCCTGATGAGAACACTTAGTTGTCAAAGGGAGAAGGAAATTGTGGAAGATCATTGAGAGAACATATTCTACACACGATGCGTAGTTCAATCAACTCCATGTAGGGTTATCATCGATGGAGGAAGTTGTACTAATATGGTAAGTACAAGCTTAGTGGATCAATTACAATTGGAGACCAAACC
>JAOANK020000042.1:1711691-1723523 GCA_026257165.2 Telfairia occidentalis | reverse complement strand
TAAAAGATTCAATAACAACTTTACTGAATAACATCAATAACAACTTTATTGACAATAGAATGTGTTTACAAGCCATTAGAGTTTTAGGACATACACACCCAACATTTACTTCTCATAATAACATAGCTGATAGGTTGTTTGACTTGATTCATTGTGATAATTGGGGGCCCTATCAGCAACCTTTCCATGCTGGTTTTCGTTACTTTCTTACAATTGTTGACGACTTCTCCCATTATACTTGGGTTTTTTTATTGAGGCGTAAATTTGATGCACTAATTGTTGTTCCTCGTTTTTTTAAGCATGTTGAGACACAATTTGAGGTTGTTATAAAATGCTTTCGATTTGATAACGCCCCGAAACTTTCATTCACTGATTTCTTTGCTTCAAAGGGGGTTATTCATCAATTCTCGTGTGTAGGGGACCTGAGCAAAATTCGATGGTCGAAAGAAAACATCGACATCTTCTTAATGTAGCACGATCTTTATATTTTCAGTCTCAAGTGCCAATTACCTTTTAGGGAGAATGTGTTCTTGCAACCACTCATTTGATCAATCAGACTCCTCCTCTTTTACATTGGCAAACCCCCTTTGTACGATTATTTGGACAACATGCTGATTATTCTTCTTTACGTACTTTTGGTTGCTTGTGTTTTGCTTCTACTCTGCCACACAATAGATCAAAATTTCACCCACATGCTATTCCAACCATGTTTCTTGGTTATCCTCCTAAAATGAAGGTTTATCGCCTATATGACATTATACAACAGAAGTTTTTTGTTTCACGAGATGTGATTTTCCATGAGCAAGTATATCCTTTTCATTGTGTAGCCCTTCACAATGAGGTCAAGGATCCTTTCCCAAATATTATACTCCCTTGTTCCTTTGATTTTTCTAGGTCCCATACGTCTAATACCCATCTCTCTCAAAGTGGTGGACAATGTCGTGATGCTTCTTTGGATACTTTTGTTGAACAGCTACATGCTGAAAATTCGCCCGAGGACTTACTTATCCCAACTGAATCTATTGATCCTCCTCTGTTAGTTCTACGTAAGTCTTCACGATCTCATCACCTGCCGACATATTTGAAGGATTATCATTGTGCTCTTCTTCATAATTTTCTCCCTCCAGCTTCCACTGCCAAATATCCCTTACAACGTTATTTGGCTTACAATAAATTGTCTCCCAACTTTTGTGCTTTCACATTGAACGTCTCTCTTCAATTTGAGCCTCAGTTTTATCATCAAGTTGTTGCCTTTTCTCATTGGAGAGAAGCCATGCATTATGAGTTGCAAGCCATGGAGACAAATCACACTTGGTCTGTGGTCCCTTTGCCCCCCAATCACCATTCTATTGGTTGTAAATGGGTGTTCAAGATAAAGTATAAATCTGATGGCTCGATTGAGCATTATAAGGCAAGATTGGTTGCCAAAGGATATACTTAGCAGGAAGGACTTGATTATGTTGAAACTTGTTCGCCCGTTGCGAAGTTTGTCACTGTGAAAGTTTTTTTAACATTGGCAACGTCTTATAATTGGCCCCTTGTTCAGTTGGATGCCAATAACGCATTCCTCCACGGTGATCTTTTTGAGGAAGTATATATGGATTTGTCATTGGGTTACAAACATAACGTTGTTGCTTCTCAGGGGGAGCATTTGGTTTGTAAGCTCCACAAGTCCATTTATGGTTTAAAGCATGCCTCCCGCGAATGGTTTGATAAATTCTCTCGTGAACTATTACAACTTGGTTTTCAGCAATCTAAATCAGATTACTCTTTGTTTGTTCGGGGTTCTGACGTGTCTTTTTTTGCCCTTCTTGTTTACGTTGATGATATCATTATAACAAGGGCTTCTCAAATTCTTATTGATGAATTGAAACACCGCCTTAACACTGTTTTTCGACTGAAAGACTTGGGCTCTTTGCGGTATTTCTTGGGGTTGGAACTTGCTCGTTCTTCCCATGAGATTATTTTATCTTAACGAAATTATACATTGCAGTTACTTAATGATGCTGGTTTTTTGGGTTGTAAACCTTCTTTATTACCTATGGATCCTAACTGCAAACTCTCTGTTGATGAGTCTGATTCTCTTCCAAACCCAGCTGTCTAACGAAGGCTCATTGGACGTCTCTTATATCTGACTATTTCTCGTCCTGATATTACATTTGTTGTACATAAGTTAGTCAGACTCATTTAAATGTTGTACATTTTCTATTGCGCTATTTGAAGAACTCTCTAGAAAGAGGCGTTTTACTGCTGTCTACTTTTGTTTTTCAACTACAGGCCTTTGCAGATGCTGATTGGGGTTCCTGTCTTGACTCTAGATGTTCCACAACTGGTCTTTGCATTTTTTTGGGTGATTCCCTTATTTCTTGGAAGGCAAAGAAGCATAACACTATTGTTAGGTCCTCTGTTGAGGCCAAATACAGGGCTATGGCGGCTGCTGTTAGTGAGCTTGTGTGGATTACACAAATCTTCGTTGATCTTTAGGTTTCTTTACACCCTCCAGCTTTGTTATTTTGTGACAATTTGGTTGCTATCCATATTGCTAGTAATCCTATTTTTCATGAGAGGACTAAACATATAGAGATTGATTGTCACTTTGTTCATGATAAAGTATTGGCTGGCGCTGTTAAGCTTATGTCCGTCCGGTCTACTTTGCAGTGTGCTGATCTTTTTACGAAAGCTTTGTCTTTGCCCCATTTTAATTCCTTAGTAGTCAAGATGGGAATTATTGATGTACACTCTCCATCTTGAGGGGGAGTATTAGTTCACTATACTAACCTTAGTTAGTTTGTTACTTTCGTTAGTTACTCTAGTCTAATAGAAAGAATTGTAGATATATATATATATATATATCCGTGATTCATGCAAGAAAAAGGAAGACTTTGATTTTTTGTGAAGTTGGTAGGAACCTGGTCAATCCCACAGGGTGGAAGTAAATACACATGAGCCTCAAGTCAATCAATCGATTTCTTTACTCCACATTCACATATTCAAATCTGACTGCAAAATTTATTGCTTTCATATTGCTCTCATCATTTTCACCCAAACAGAACCCTCTTCGCCATTTCTTTTTCCTTTGAAGAGTTGAATCCTCACCTGATCATTGTTTTTACAAGATCTCGAAAGATTGGTTGGATTTCTGATTCGGTTGTTCAAGATTTGAGAGAATGATCCTCTCCAACTCCAAACCGGACGTGGATTTTCATCCTTACTCGGAACCAGAAGAAGATTGCAGAAATGAAGATGGAGTCTCGCAAGACATGAAATTAAGATCGGTCAGGCTCTCAAGAATCCCGAGCTCGGAAAAATCAGCAGCAAGAAAACAGAAATCTCACTTCACTTTGGGCATGCTTTCGTCGTCTTCTTCCTCTTCTTCGTCAAGCTCGGATGAGTCTACTTCAAATTCGGTTTCCGATTCATCCCCAAGTTTTATGAAGACCACTAGCAGCTCGGAAGCAAGAAGAAACTATTTCCAGGTCTGTCTCAGATTTCCAAATCTTGTTTCTCAAGTAATTGCGATGGTAGTAGATATTGTCGTAAGATCTAAATCTACTCGTTGGAACAGAAGTCACCTGCAAGCCGCACTGGTTCAAACCCTTCTAAGACTCTAACGAGAACGTCCAGTTCTAGATTCAAAGGGACATTAATGAGAAAATCTTGTGGAGGAGTTGAGACGAAGAGAAAAGTGAAGCAGTTGAGAGGCGATTCAGGTGAGCGACAACTGCAATCGAAGGTAATCTCTAAATTGGGGAATCGGAACAATGGGGAGAAAATTAGGGATAGAGATGTTTCAGTTTATTCAAAACCAAAATCGATCTCTCCTGCCCAGAGATCGGGGATCATGTTAATCAGAAAGCCATCACTAAAACCTGTGAGGAGGTTAGCAAAATTAGCTGCTTCCAAATCCAAGAAATATGGAAATATGGACATACCTGAATTTCCTCCAGAGTCCTGTGTTGAAAAGGCCACATGTTCTTCAGCTCTCAAGGGTTCCAAGTTCCCTGATCACATTGAGCCCCAACCAGGAGAAGAAAGAGATTCTGAAACAATTGCTGTAAAGAAGATTTGTTCTTATAGTTACTGCTCCCTCCATGGTCATTCTCAAGGAAACGCCCCCCCTCCATTGAAGCATTTCAAGTCAATAAGGAAGCGTGCCTTGAAAGCCAAAAAGAACAAGAGGAGTGAGACTAAACCATCGCTCTTTCGTGCCAAAAAATTTGGAAACTGGAATGAAGTTAGTAAAGCAAGCAAAATAGTTAGCAGAGACGTAATAGTAGCTAATGAAATGATGAACACGAGCAGACCGGTATCTGATAGCGTGGAAGAATGTTGTCCAAGTGTTCTTAGGGATATGAATTTGGGGGAAGCATCCGATGCACAAGACAAAGGTAATTTAGACACAGGTGAATGCAATTTGAAGGATAGTTTGGGCTCCTCTGCTTTTGACTATGAGCAAATGGAATGTCAAAGTGAAGCCAGTGAAAAGTGGAAGGGAGATTTTGCAACGGAAATCGATTGTCTATCGCGCACAAGCTCGAGCTCTAGTATCAGCTTAAATATTACAGCGGAAGTGCAGGAGATAAATCCAAAGTATATCAGAATGTGGCACTTGGTATATAAGAATGTGGTGGACAGCAACTCGGTCAATGCTAATAATGAGCTACCTCTTCTTCAGGTGAAGGAAACATCAAAGGAAGTTGACAACAAATTGCTTGGAGATACCAAATTCGGTTCCTTCAAGCCTCTTTCCGATGTTGACCAGGAAGGATCAGATGCCTACAGAAAACTTGAGCTCTGCAAGAATGAGGCCATTAAGCTAGTTCAAGAAGCTTTTGATAGAATCCTTCTCCCAGAAATTCAAGACCAATCCCCTCGACCTCGTGGCGAGAATTCAGGAGAGAAGTTATCTGGAAGGATTCAGGCTGACGTTAGAAGATCAAGCTTGTTAATTTCTTCTTCCAGTACTCATTCTGCAGGAGAAGATCTTGCACATGATCGAGAAGAAATGCAAACTAAAGTTGAGAGTATCAGAGCCATGGAAGAAAAAAAAACAATGCCAATGGTAGAGAACAGGCCTAACCAGCCAATACCCAAAAGATGGAGTAACCTGAAAAAGCTAATCCTTCTCAAGAGATTTGTCAAGGCTTTGGAGAAAGTGAGGAAGATTGACCCACAGAAGCCACGCTATCTACCTTTCAAGCCTGACCCGGAAGGGGAGAAGGTTCATCTCCAGCGTCAAACGATGGAAGAAAGAAAAAATCGTGAGGAATGGATGCTTGATTATGCATTACAACAGGTTATCTCAAAATTAGAACCGGCTCAGAAAAAGAGAGTTTCACTGCTTATTGAAGCTTTTGAAACAGTTCTTCCAGAGCATGGAGTTGAGACTCACATCAGGACCAAACCAGCATTTCCTGCAGATCCTCATCAAATTCATGGAGCTTCTGATGGAACTGATGAAGAAAGTGAACGTCAAAATGGTGCTGCTGATACTCTGCCCGAGAAACTTTCGAACATGAAGCATATTGTCAAAGGGTCTGCAAGCCAAGCCAACAATATTACAAAGCTAGAACACCAAAATTCGATGACATTCTCTAATAAAAATGAAGCAAACTTGGGACATATTGAGAAATCAGAACAAGATGAAGCTGTTCATAAACCTACTGGTAGAGGGTGGAGAGTAGGAGAAATTGCAGCTCGCAATCTTGATAAGGTAAAAAAAGAGGTTACTGTAAAAAAATGTCATCCCGAGTCAGTTGATATATGCTTGCCAGAGGTTAAAGATGCCATTTTAGATAGTGAGACCTCGAAGAAGCCAGAAGGCAGTGAAAGCACTAGTTATCAAGAAGTTCCAGTGAATGGAAAACTTTTAAAAATTTCTAAATGGGTAATTTCACGTTTGAACTCTGAACTACTTCATAACGGAGATCTGCAGCCGGATCAAACAATTTCTGAAAATGATAGTTTGATTAGTGTAACCGATGTAGAAGCTGATATATCCAAAAGCCTCTCTTCAGAAGAATACAAGAAATCGGCAGCAGCTAAAAGCCTCACTTCCAAAGACGATGAGAAATCAACCGAAATCAATAACGTTGAATGTTCCACCTCTGCATATGTACTACTGGAAAAAACAAGGGCGGCTATATTCGATAGAAGTCGAATAGCTCAGTCAGAATCTGCTCCTCCAGAGAAAATCAAGATTGCTTCTAGCATTGGTGGCGCAAATGAAACACACCTGAAGGAAAAGAAAAATGCAAGCATGTGGTTCCCAATATATAAGCAGATGGTTTCAAACATTGATGGTAAATATGGTTCTGAGCCTCTTGTCGATGAGACTGACAAAGATCAAACGGAATTTTCTTCCAGAAAACAAAATATGGAAATGGAAGACAGCTTTGTGAACGATCCAGATGTTAAACTTCAATGCATTGAAGCTGTAAAGCTTGTAAATGAAGCAATTGATGAAATCCCTTTTCTAGAAAACAGTAACTCACCCCATGATCGATCAATCTCCGTCAACTCGCTTACAGACCAGGCATTATTCCCAGAAGACGCCTCCGAGGTATCAGACAGAAGAAGAGAAGAAGCACGCGATTCTACTGTTTCTAACCCTGACAAAGAATCGATAAAATCTGCCGGCGTGAATAGCCAGGAGGATGAACAAGAGGAAAATTTGGGAAGCAAACCCAATCAGCAAGTTCTAAAGAATTGGAGCAATCTGAAAAAAGTGATTCTTCTAAAGAGATTTATCAAAGCAATGGAGAAAGTAAAGAAATGCAATCCCAGACAGCCAAATTTTTTGCCTTTGGTGGAAGATGCAGAATCAGAGAAAGTTCAGCTGAGGCATCAAGACACAGGAGATAGAAAGAAAGCAGAGGAATGGATGCTTGATTATGCACTTCAACAAGCCGTGGCCAACCTCACTCCGGCTCGTAAACGAAAAGTTGAGTTGCTCGTACAAGCTTTCGAGACAGTTAATCCAACCATCTGAAGGCAACCACCATCTTAGCATCAACTTGTACTCACTTGCTCATTGTTGATGCTGCAGCCTGTTAGACCAAAGATTTCTCAATCATTTTCCCTTTCATTCCTTTTTTTTTATTCTTTTTCTTTTGGTTTGCAAGAGAAAAGGGTTACGTCCATGGTTCATATAGTGTGATTTTTCAAAGCTTGGAACGTTGGATTGTGGATATGAGAGGTAGACACATCACATGTAAGTGCTTTGTAGATGCATCAGATAAGTTGTGTGCTTCATTGTTTTGTTCATTCTTTGATTGTTGCTTCATTGTTTTGTTCATTCTTTGATTGTTATAAAAAGCGTTCTTAATTATTAATTATTAAGAAAAAAGAGTAATATTTTAACTTGAGCGTAGGTGGAATCTACGCTAGGCGTATAGTTTGTAAGCTTCATCGAGACCACAATACCGAATCTTAGGCTATTGACATGAATACCCATCCATAATCTGTATTTATAATCTAAAGTCTATAATATATTAAAAAGTGATAATCCTAGAAAAATATTTTTAGACTATTATGTCTCTCCAATTTCTAAATTATTAGACTTACACTTCTAATTAATTAGAAATAATTAATTATTTATTTATACCTCAAATTTCTCTCTTAAATTAATTAATAATTCTTTAATAATATTACTCTTTAGACAAAAAAAAAAAAAATTGTGACTTACTAAAACATTAAAAAAAAGAATAGTTTGGCAACTTAAAGTTTATTTTGTAAAATTTTTATATATAGATATAAGAATAATAAATGTAATCAGGATTTACTATAAGTAGATATAATATATAATCTATAATATATTAAGCTAAAAAGTAATTAAAAAATGGATATGTTGGAAAAATATTTTTGGACACTTTTGTCCTTTTAATTTATTAATTTACAAAGTATGCTATTAACGAAAAATTATAAATGATAAATAAATTACTTGATAATTAATTGTCAACAACAAAAAATTTATAGAATTTAAATGTTAGAATACAAAAAGTTTTTTCTTACCATCTAAAGAGTTTTTCTTTTAAATAATTAATAATTAATAATCAATAATAAAGTAAATTTAATAGAATTTAAATGTTAGAATGCAAAAAGTTTTTTTCTACTATTTAAAAAGTTTTTCTTTTAATTAATTAATAATTAATAATCAAT
This sequence comes from Telfairia occidentalis, assembly GCA_026257165.2. Classification (NCBI taxonomy): domain Eukaryota; kingdom Viridiplantae; phylum Streptophyta; class Magnoliopsida; order Cucurbitales; family Cucurbitaceae; genus Telfairia; species Telfairia occidentalis. The sequence continues at coordinate 1,715,363 of JAOANK020000042.1, read as the reverse complement.
AATAGTAAGTATATGGAATTTAGGAGGTTAGAATGCAAAAAAGTTTTTCTTACAACTTACCTAGATGCAACTATTTGGGTTAATGTGTCCGTTAAAATGTGTTTGTACAGACATGTCATTTCACACAAAATCATCTCTAACAAGACACAACTATTTGGGTTGAAGTATCCATTGAGAAGTGTATGTATAAATAGACATTACACGTCATTTCACACGAAATCATCTCTAACAAGACACGATGATTTGGGTTGAGGTATCCGTTGAGAAGTGTATGTATAAATAGACATTTTTTTTCACACAAAGTCGCATCTAATAGGACGAAACTTTTAGGATCAATGTGTCCATTGAGAAGTGTCTGTACAAACACATTCTTTCACACAAAGTCACCTCTAAAATTTGGCTATTTAAAAGTCTTTTTTAATAAATAACCATTTTTCCTTTCAAATTTCCACGAGATGGGACTGTTTGGGTTGAGATGTTCTTCGTTGAGATGTGTCCGTACAAACAGTAATGTTCTTTCACACAAAACTACTTCTAATCGTTGAGTATTTAAGAAGTTTTTTTATTTATATTTTATTTTAAAAATTGTAGTATTATGAAAGAGTATCTTAATTTTAAATTATAAAAAAATACTATTGTTTTTACTCTAAATTAAAGCTACCCGATTTCATGTGCATCGCACGTGTTTCTTATTAGTATATATATACTTGTCTATTTATTAAAATTAGTCAATCATTTTCTAATGTTACATAACATTAATATTGTAACGTCTCGTTATTTTTAATTCAATTTAAGTTTGTTATTTTTGAATTAAATAGAGATTATTTTGATGTGGTGATATTAGAGGAGAAATAATTAAGATTTGTTCCTTTAATTAAAAAGGGACTTTATTTTTTAGGAAAAAGAGAATTAAATAGAATAATGGCATTTTTTGAAATTTATTTGAGTTGGGTTGTAACAACCCGACTTAATTTAAGCCTAGGACCGTTTAACATGCATGCTTTTAAAATTTTAAAAAAAATTTCAACAAATCTTGAAAGAAAATTTTCATAAATGCAGAAATTACTAAGTTCCGAGAACACAATTGAAAACAATCGGGATCCCTAATTCTAAAGCAATTTAAAAAGAACAACCTTTAAACATAGTTTCAAAAGTACAACATTAAGTTCAAACATTTAAAACAATATAACTCCCAAAGTAGACACATGCAGAAGAATGAAACATGCGACCATGGCCCCAATGCAACCACTCCTCGTCAGCCACCCAAGTAGTCCTTGCTCTTACCTAAAAAAAAGGAAAGAAATAGGTTGAGAATATACAATATACCCACTAAGTAACCCCACCTACGGGGTCAGACCTTCATACACACATTCATGCAAACCCAACATATAGTCTTTTGAGACTTATCATTCAATGGTTCACAGTATATTGTATTTATTATATCAGGTGATCAACAACCTTTATCCCATCATGGTGTCATCTCACTTTGGATACAAATGTTAGGCCCTCGATTTAATTGGGGGAAGTCGACTGTAACTGATGCTAGATGACACCCATTCAGCACAGCTGAATTCCCACCCCAACACCGACCCTTTGGGCGTGGGAGGCAGTTGTCACCATCATATATATTATGGTTCATGGTTCTATGGTTCATGCAAGGTCCCACATACATGCGACATGAACTTAACATCTATAGCATGCATGTCGTACCAAAGTAAAAGTAAGCATCGCCACATAACAATTCAGCAATAATTCTCAAGCATGCTTATATACATGGTAGGATATCACCTAGGCATATCAAAGTCATATACGTCACATCACATATCATGGTTTGTTATTTCATACATGACATATTTTTCTATTTACCAACTACCTAATACACATGCATATAGGACATTCATTTGCATACATCATCCAACCTAAGCCCTTACGGGTCCATAAGTGAAGTCACTTACCTAGTTTCTTAACAAGTCTAATAAATCCTTGAAGGTTTGGCGTGAAAGGGAGAGGAGAAAGGAGTAGGGAAAAATTCCTTTTGAAAAGAAAAGGCTTGGTGGTTAAGGTTTCCTAACATGCATATTTATAGGGCTTTTCATAAATCCTAATCTCATTCCAATTTGGTATAAATAAAAGAAAAACCATTATCTTTAAGTATTTTTCTTTTTCTAAGAGATAAAAGATTTCTCTTATTTTATCTTCTTTTATAACTTTTATCTTATCCAAAATAAAAACCCCAAATAATTCCACAATTTTTTCCTAATTCTTTCTAAATGAAACCAATTAATTTCAACTTCAAAAAATTGTCTAATTAATACAATTAATTCTCAATCACTTAGTAAATCTAAAAAAAACACTCATTAATAACCAATCCAAATAACGAGACGTTACATGGGCTAGGGTTAGGGTTTAGGGAGGCCCCTATAAGTAGCATGTTATGGAACCCTAGCCACCAAAACTTTTTTCGTTTTTAAAAAAGAAAAGTCTTCCCCTACCTTTTCCTTATCTCTTTCATGAAACAACTCCCCCTTCTCCATCACTCTCTCTCACGTGCACCATCCACCACTGACAGCACAGACGACCAACAGCAAGTGGCAAGCGATAGACTTGCGTGGCAGTGGTAGTGGCAAGGAGCTTTTCGCTCTCATTCTCAGTTTTTCTTTTTTTTTCTCTCTCCATTCGATTGGATTTTTCATGACCAACTTCTTCATCGCCTCCTCACATCAATTGCTGCACGGTAAGGCAACAGGCTTGTCTGTCCTCGTGTTTTCCTGAGTTTTTTCACTTTTAACCACATTTTCTCCCTTTTTCTAATGGATAGAAAAACATTTTTGGTGAAGCGAAGGGTTCAAAAGAACCACGGGGATGAGATCTACACGTTGGTGAAAGTGGAACGTCGATCGAACTAGCGATGAAGTGACACAAGCGGCGACACGTGTAGCACACGCGTCCCTCTTCAAGTCGCAATTGGCAGCGCGTGGATGCTTCTATCTGCCTGATTCTGACAACGTTGAGTTTCAAGAGTTGAGTAGAATCTTAATTCGGTACCTGTGCACCCATTTGCAGTGACGATAGACATGTTGGGATTGGTGTCCTAAATCTCATGGGACCTCGTAGTTTGTAACTTATATAGATGATAATTTAATTATTTAATAAAATAAGAAGTATTTTATTTGACATTTAGATCTTTTTAGATCAATCCAATAAACTAAGATCCTAGGTTATTTAATGTAACTTGAATAGTAATGTAGTAAACATACAAGTGCATCTTGTTCAAGTAATAACCTAAAAAGTCTGCAATCTATAGATAAGGTTGGGTGCCCTATCCTGGTAACACTGCGGATATGACCCACTTTGTAATTGTTACATGAGTTGTAAGCATTACAAACGATTTTATCTAAATTGTTCATGTGAAAACATGTGAGTGGGGGTATCCTATACAAAGAGTTTGTACAAGATTGGACTGCGAAATGATTAATCTTTCGTTATAACACCGTTAACTGAAGAGACTGACATTTCATAGGATGACCATAAATAACTCGATCTCAATCCTGGGTGAGTTATGGACTTCTGTTTATGAGGGCAGTCCTTTGATTTGTATGGGTGAGAGTGGCTCATGTCGCCAACTCAATATGCCTACCATTTTGGGGATTTGTCCAAATAGAGAGTTGGGAA
>JAOANK020000042.1:1696742-1711591 GCA_026257165.2 Telfairia occidentalis | reverse complement strand
AGAGATTTGAGGGAGAGAAAAATGAGGGAGTGAATTGTGAGGTGGGGAAGAAGGGTATTTATAGGGCCCAAATACGTCTCTTGAAGAGACGTATTGGGAATTCCCAGTTGAATGCGTCTCTCCAAGAGACGCATTCAACATTTCCTAAGCCTGCATGCAGAGTCGCAGACTCTGCATGCATCGCTTTGGATGCGTCTCTTCAAGAGATGCATCCATTCTGACGACCGTCTAAACGCCGTTTGCTTCCAACGAATGCGTCTTTTGAAGAGACGCATTTGGTCAAAATTGGTCAAATACGTCTCTTCAAAAGACGCATTACACCAATTTCCCAATAACTTTCAAAACTACCCCTTTTTCCAAATTTCTTCTAAAATTTACCCCCCTCTCCTAATTACCCCTTAAGGATTCTGTGAAGGAGAGGGAATGGATGGAGAAAGAGAAACGTGTGAGAGATGGTGTATTGAGGAAGGAGGGGGAAAAGTGAGAGGTTGGGAGAAATGATTGATGCATGGAAGAGAGAGAAATGATTTACTGTAGATACCCCTTGGAGTTGGGAAAAGAACTCTTTGGGAAGTTGCAAATTACCACGGGCTAAACAAACACATGAGCCAAATAAGGAGCTCACTCAACCAACTTCCCCGTCCAAATGCGCCCTTAGAATTTTTTTTATTAGGTTAACCGTGTTAGTTTATTATATTTAGAGTTTAGAGTAGGTTAAAAAGTAAAAGTAAATAGATAGATTTTTCAAATGGATAAAATATAGTTTAGGGATGACTGGTAAGATTTAACCAAAATTATAGGAACCAAATGAAAACTAAGCCCAAATCATACAGATTAAATTTAAAACTAAGTTTAAACCATGTAGACTAAATTAAAACTTTTAGAACTATAGGGACTAAATTTATAATTTAACCGAAACTCTTAAACAATTGGTATAATTGAAACTAAACTCAAATTTTAGATTGATTTAGAATAATTTAGCCTAAATTTTTAATGCTTTACATAGTATTTTGGTCCATCTACTTTTGATTTTAGTTCATTTTAGTTCGTACTTTCAAAATGTCCATTTTGGTTCTTTTACTTTTAAAAAGCGATCATTTTGGTCATTTTATTTTTTATTTTCTCTCTTTTTTTGAGATCTCGATCTCAACATAACATTACAATCATTATATTTTTTGCAATGTAGCAATAGCTTTATATTAAAGAATTTTTATTAGGTATATAATTTGTATTAAAATTTTGTAAATACCAAAATGGTCAATTTTTTAATGTGTAGGGACCAAAAAGACATTTTGGAAGCGGGGGAATAAAATGAGTAAAGTTAAAAGTACATAGACCAAAATGAACAAAAAGTTAAATGTATAGAGACTAAAATAGACTACTAACTTCTGGGTAAGGTATATACCTAGACTAAAATGCCATAGGTTCAAATATCTACCTTTACATGTTCTTAAACACCAAAAAAAAAAAAGAAAACTAAGAACAAAGTTTTGAAAGTTAAAAAAAAAAAAAACTTAAAAAAAAGAGAGGACTTTTTGCTAATCTATAATATATTACAAAACCACCATCTTTAAAAAGATATTTTTGGACTATTAAGCCCCTTTATCAATTTTAAATTTACTAAACATGTTATTTTCAATTTTTAATAACTTTAATTAATAAAAAAAGTAGTAATGAATATGAAATGTTTGACAAATTTATTTATGATAATTTATGCTTTTACATTTAATTAGAACTAATATTGGAATTTAAAAGGGTTGGAATCCTAAGAGTTTTTCAACCTATTCATCTCCTAAATGTATATATATGAAGTTCTCGTGACTTTTTCTACAACAATTTAACTCTTTTTTGTTTGCTTCTTTTCATCTCTTTACTTCTTCTTTTTAAATTTTATAGATTTAGTATTGTTAAATTGCACAAGAGACTAACATGTTGAGTATCTTGATTTATAGGAATCGCAAAGAAATGTTATTTGTAATTACATGTCTTTGAATCTTACAAGGTGATTTGATATCAAACATCAATCAAAAGTGAGCAATCTTTGAGAGATTTAATTAAAGAAAGATACCAATTTTTCTATAAATGTTTATAAATTATTTTACAATTAATAATAATATTATTTTTATTCTAAAAGTTTGTGAGTAGTTTTAATTTTGTATAAATTTATTTGTTACTTCAATTTAAATAGGATTATTCATCAATTTTCTCTTCTTTTAACATTAAAAAATGACTAATATTTTTTTTAGTTTTTTTAAATGAAAATAAAATTTTTAATATCGGTACTTTCATTTTCTTAAAATGATTTATAACTTCTCCATTCTTTAAGACTAATTGAACTGTTCTTCTACTATTATTTCAGCAACAAATTTTAGTTACGTTCAATATCTAATAATTTATAGATATTTTTTTTCTATATTTTGTCGATATTAGTAAAAAATTAAATAAAAAATTTAATTACGTACAATGCTTATTGGAATAGACTAGTAGACTAAAATGAGCCAAAAGTATAAAGTAATATGTAAACCATTTTTAATATAATGCCACTATAAAATTGCAAATAAAACAGCCGTGAGATATCAAATTTCATCTTTCACACCATTTTCTACGGCCAAAAAGCACGGGGACATTTTCTATTATCCAAGCTCACCCAGATTCGGATTTTTGCGCATGGCGGCTTCTCTCTTCTAATCTTTTCAATCTTGGTACTTTCTCAATATGATTTTTGATTATTGACATTGAGATTCTGGACGTTTTATTTGTTTTAAATGATATGATTAGTTTTAGAAAGGTGAAGAGGTTGTCACTTGGCAAAGAAACGAGAAACAATATAGTCATGCAAGAAGACTCAAGAAATTTGCCTCAGTCTTCTTCCTATGAATCTGCTATGGAAGCACTTTCCTCCTTGATAATGCGGAAAAGACGTGGAGAACAGATTCTTGGAATCAGTAATGATGAGAAACTCGAGAGGATGAGAAAGTACGTTGAGGTAACATTCCCTGTAACCCTTCACTAATGAAGAAATCATGGAAGTAAAACATTTCAACATTGCTGATCTCATCTGATATTGTGAATATGCGATGAACATTTATGTGAGTCAACTATTTAATTTGGTTGCTATATTTAATATTTACTGTTGTCACAATAGAGAAGAGTGGAAATGACAATTTGAGTTTGCCTATCATTTGAACTCCCTTGTAAAAATTAAATTATAAGGCTTATGTCTCTTTTGCAGATTCTAGACGTAGAAGAACGTGTAGAGGAACTCAAAATTATTCACGTGGCTGGAACTAAGGGGAAGGTATTCTATTATATATCTTTACCATTGCTTAATAAAACGTGAGGAAAAACACTTAGGTGATAAGATCCTTGGAGCATAGTTAATTTCATAACCTCTTTGTTAACCTCTTTGTGCCTCAATCAAAGAGGACCTTAGTTTATTTATTTATTTTAATTTTTAAAAAGTATATATTCATTTTTATAAGTGAATGAAAATGAATTGTGGGCAATAGAAAAAGGAAGCCTGCAACAAAATGAGGCAACAAAAAAAAAAAGAGAAAAAAGAAAAAAAAAGATGGTACGGAATAGTAAGCCTCCCGTATGTTTTACTTGTGCTCAGAGAAGGTGGCGTGAGGTACCCAAACAAGATAAGGAAGGAGCAAAATAGTGTAAGAATGACTGAATGAGATGAAGGACATGAGGGTCTTTTTTTTTTTTGGAAAAGATACCATTTCATTGATATTTGAAATGAGTACAAGAAGGCAAAATAATATAGTTACAAAAGATTTTTTCAAGATACACAAAGTGTAATAACTAGTAAGGCTATAGTTACAAAAAAGGGGGAAGATTTACACCATGTAAAGGCGGTGTATGATGTAAACTCCAAAAAAATGTCAAAAGTGCGGTATGTTTCGTTGAAAATTCGAGCATTTCTCTTCATCCATGTAACCCATAGAAAGACTCTAATGATGCTTTCCCATAAAGCTTTCTTTTTCTTCTTGAAAGGGTGATCCATGAGAGCATAAATCAACATAGTTGATGGATTCTTTGGGTGAACCAGATTCCAGCTGAAAGCAAGGGTGAGGAAATTCAAAAGCTGTTTGCTTGGTTACAAGTAGTGTTTTAAAAAGCGTGCGCCAGTGCGAAGCCCCCTCTTAGTGCCTTGCTTTGTAAAAGCGAGGCGTTTTACAAAAGGTTTGTTGTTGATCTGTCCATAGGTTTCAGAGCTCCATGCTTTAAACTTTAATTTCAACTATGAGTTTCATAATCAATTCATGACCCGACCATCCAACCAATCCATTGTCTCCCCACCAATTTTCTAGCATGGGAAAGAAAGAGGGGTGTTGCATTCAATGGTTGGTGAACTTGAAAGGGGTTGGGCCCCATTTTTTCTTTCCCAAGGTGAGGGAGATAGGGAAATGATCAGAAGTTATGCAGTCTAACCTTTTGGCGTGAGCACTGGAGGAGTAGAAATCTATCATTAAGAGTTTTAGATACATCATCTCTAGAGCTGGACCAAGTATAACTACCATTTGTAAGAGGGATATCAGTGAGATCAGAGCTGGAAATGAACTGATTGAATCTCTTCACGCTCTTGCTTGGTGGCTTGTATCGAAATTTTTCATGGGACCATCTACAAACATTGAAATGGCTAGAACCCAATGTCTATTACAAAGGAATGAGAGGTCGGTTAATCCTCGTCAGAAGACCTTGCACAGAGCTGTAATGTTTGGACCGTATACCCTTGTGATCCAAAAGTTATAACCATCATTTAACACAATTGAGAGAGAGAGAATACACCTTCAATCACTTCCAGAATTTTATACGTAGGATCCTTCCACAGGATTAATATATTGCCCGAAGATCCAATGGCATCAAAAGAGGACCAACCCACATTCCTAGAAGTCCATAGAGATTTGACAATGGCACGATTGACATATGGAAGCTTGGTTTCAAGGAGGATGACTATAGATGGGTTAAAATTCTAGATGAAGGTCTTGACGAGTGCACATTTCTTCCATGATCCCAACCCACGAATGTTCCATGATAGCACAATCATCGATCATCAGGCGACCCCTCCTCTTGTTCAGGATTGTCATAGTTTATGGAAGATTGCAGGTTCTAGAGTTCACGAAGGCCCTTGTGTAACTTTTTGGTTGCAACATATTTTCTCTGTTTGGTTGGTAAAGCTGTGATGCAGAGGTCGTCCTATTTTAACCAAGGTGATAACATGTAGACAAGGGGGGAGGGGGGAGAGTTGAGGCATTGTGGCGAGGTGAGATGTAAGTTTTCTATGGGATGTGAGGAAAAAAAGAGGATGAGGGGGATAGGCAGGGTAAAAAAGGGAGGAAAGGTTGAGGGAGGGGCCGTGGCTGTTGTACAACAGGGGAAAGGTGGGGGGCGAAGGGATGGGAGGACAGAGGCTATGGAGTTCGTTCATCAAGATCAAACATAGGGGCAAGGTGAAGAGGTGAGTCAATGGGGCTATTAGGGTGTGAAGGAGCAGGGATAGAGCAAGGCGAAGCAGAGGGAGGACTAGAAGCATAATCCTCAAAATTGGAAGGGAGAGCTTGAGAGGGAGAAGTGAATTTAGTGTTGGTGACAAGGTTGGTTTTTTTGGTACCAATCGTAATTGTTTTTTTTTTTTTTTGAGAGGAAGAAGCAATGAAGGAAGAGGGGCCAAAGGGTAGGTGAGGCTTTGCAAGGCGCTTTGGGTAATAGGTTAGGGGGGTCAAAAAGTTGTATAGGGGCGTCCGGTGGGCCCTGGTAGGTGGGAGGTTTAGAAAAGGCAATGGGTTTTTGTGAAACCAAGGGGGAGAGAAGAGGAGGAAAGAGGTTGGGTGATCGACATTTGTAAGGAAAGGGAATGAGAGATACAAGGTAAGGGTAAAAGACCTGTTCATGTGGTAGGTGATAAGTGAAAGGTTGAGGCTCGATGGTACAACTGTGTTTTGTCAATCCTAGGCGCGTGTTTTCGATTAGTGAAGTAGGCTTTTCAGGCATATGTTCTTCTTCGGCCAAACTTTTTCAATCTCTGGTGGGTTTTGTGGGACGATTTCTGTGTGGGAGACAATGGGTGAGGTATGTGGAATGCGTTCGTGGACGTTAAACAGATAACCAATGTGGTTTTCCTCTTCAAAGAGTGGATCGATTAAAAAAGTGGTGGGTGTAGCTGATGTTGAGGGCAGAGTAATTGCTATAGGGATGAACCCAAACACATTTTCTTTTATCATAATATAGACTTCCATCATGTCCATTCTTGTAAGCATTTTTCTTGTTGTTTCAAGATAGCCTCCACGTGTCCCCATTCATCTTAAAGTTTTCCACACTCCATTTGTCCAACCAGAGGTTTTTTTATCTTAATCCAATCGTCGTATGATGGTTTCTTGGTGAATAGAAGGGAGTTTTCCGTACTCCATGGTTTAAAGGGAAGTCTGTAGCTGCCCACCTTATATCCTTCTTCGAAATTTCCAAGAATTTTAGCTTGTTTTGGATTTTGTAAAGATAATAAAGCTTTATCTGCTTGTAAAGGATTGATGTAGGAGAAACAACTGTATAGATAAAGAGATCGTCATCTTCCTTCTGACTCGTAGTAGGCAATGATGGAGTGAAGAGTTGTCCTCAAAGAAAGTAACATCGAGAGAAACGAGATACTTGTTCAAGCTAGGGCAATAACATATGTAGCCTTTCTGAACACGAGAATAACCTAAGAAAATGCACTTCAAAGATTTGGGGTCTAATTTTGTCAGATTAGGACAAACATCTCGAACAAAACAAGTACAACCAAATATTTTTGGCTCAATAGGAAACAAATGTTTTGTCGTGAATAAAACATGATAAGGAATCTCACCATGAAAAATAGATGAAGGCATTCGATTAATCAAGAAACAAGTGGTGGAAATTGCATCAATCAAAAAATGCTTTGGAACATGCATTTGAAAGGATAGTGCTCTGGCAGTTTCAAGAAGATGCCTATTTGTCCGTTTAGCAACTCCATTTTAGGATGAAGTATATGCACAAGATGATTGGTGAATGATTCCATGCTTACACAAATACGACCCAAGGGCATCAGAAAAATACTCACGAGCATTATCGCTTCTCAAATTTTTAAGGGAAATATCAAATTGAGTTCGAATTTCAGCATGAAAATTGCAGAAGTGAGAAAGCAACTCAGAACGATTTTTCCGAAAATAGACCCAAGTTAGGTGAGAATAATCATCAACAAAGGTAACGAAATATCGAAATCCAGTTTTGGACACAACTGGACAAGGACCCCAAATATCAAAATGAACTAACTCGAATGGAGCACTTGCTCGTTTATCGACCCTAGGACTCGAACTAAGACGATGAAATTTGGCAAACTGATTTGAGTCATAATTTAATGAAGACAAATTATGAAACTGAGGACAAAGCTTTCTTAATACCGAGAGAGATGGATGGCCGAGACGACAATGAACTTCAAAAGGAGTAACAACTCTAGAGTAGGCAATAACTTTTGGTACTTGATGATCAAAAGTATAAAGTCATCCAAATTCATGTTCTCTCCTAATAATCTTCTTCGTACAAGATCCTAAAATAAGCAATAGCCAGGATAGAATGAGACACAACAATTAAAGTCACGAGTGAGTTTACTAACAGAGATGAAGTTAAAAGAAAGGTGAGGTAAATGTAGAACATAAGACAAAAAAAGAGATGGGGTGAGGTTTATTGTGCCAGATCCAAGAATAGTAAATTTTGATCCATTTGCTAAAGCGACATTAGTAAGGGATGTGAATGACAAAGGGGTAGAAAATAAATTAGAATTACCTGTCATATGATCAATAACACCAAAATCTATGACCCATGTTACCTGAACCAACAATAGTGGTAATAGAGTTAGGTGCGGAAGATGATGAAGATGCTTTAAATGATTTCTAGTACTCTTGAAATTTAGCATACTTATCCACAGAATTAACAAATGACTTCTTAGATGGATCATAGGTTGAGTGAGTCTCTCATTGAACCAAATCAGATATCACCATAGGCTTTTGTCGGGCCATATTCCAACAAAGAAAGGAGAAACACAATATCTAATCAAAATTCATGAAATCAAAACTAGATGGCTACACAAACTCTGAAAACCATATTTGAATACAGTTCCCAACCAAAAAAAACCCTAATTCTTTCTGAAAGAGCTTCAAATTCGAGCATATATCAACCAAAATAACCACACACAGAGGTCGGATATTGCAAAAAAGAATGAACCATGGTAGGAGAGGAGGCGGCGGCGGCGGCGCGTGGGGGCCCACACGTGGGGTGTTTTCCAGCTGAATTCTGGGGTTCTTCAAATCGGTGGGTGGGCTTTCTTTTTGACTTAGTGGTGTCGAAAAAACAAACACTCTAAGGTAGTATTCTAAATCACGAGGTGCACAAAACTCACAAAACCCTAATTGCTCTAGGAAAAGACCTACATGCTCTGATACCATGTTATTGTGAGAACAAGTGGGAAGAATAACTTACTTCATTCTATACACTAGAGAAAGATATATATAGACTTGCATGGAAGCTCTAAACTAATAATAGTAAATTACGATAAAGGACAAAAGGCTAATAAACTCTTATTTTACATAAATATATACTATAACAGGAAGGAAGAAGGGCGCGGTGGTGGGAGGAGAGAGTGGAGGGCGTGTGGTTTCATTTTTGCGTGCTGCTTTTTGCTTCAAGGACATGAGGGTCTTTATTTTTTTTAATTATTATTTTAATGTAAATTTTATTGGAACAGAATTTAACAGCATGAAAAGCATGAGACAAGGGAGGGAATAGTTTTAGGAAATAGGTAGGGACTGCTAGCTTTGGTTTACTTCTTAGGTTATTTGTATCCCTTATTAATTTAGTCAGTTGAGTCTTAATTGGGAACGGTGATGGGGGAGGTACAACAAGTTGCTACCTCAGAAAGAAGCATTGTGGTGCTCGCTAATGGGGTGGCTGAATTGTTGAGGTAGTAAGAGGATTTAGAATGCATTGAGTCTTTGATGGTGTGGACGGAGGACGAGAAGGCAAACAATTGATTGAACCTGTGATGGTTAGTGGGTGCGAGTGAGTTGAGTGGAGTAATTAAGCAAGTTGGGAAATTACTAATGTTTGACGTAAAGGATCGTGATGTGGATGGATGTTCCAAGCGTAACAATTCAAAATTCACGAGATGAGTGAAGGAGAGGGGATGGATTTTCCAAGCATAACAATTCAAAATCCACAAGATGAGTGAAGAAAAGAGAAAGGGTGATATTGTTGAGTATTTTGGATAGACTTTAGCTTTCGCATGGTATTGCTAGATTGGAAAGTGTCAACTGATTAATATTTGGAGTGAGTTTTAAATCGCACTCATATTGCAATCTTGTGATTTTGTGCTTCTTAGGAGGGGGCGGGGCGTTATATGAGAAGTTATAGGTGCATGGTAGGACAATACAATAAAGGAATATTGATGATAGAATATCAAGGAGTGCGCATCCCACTTCAAAGAAATGTGGGACCCTCACTGAAGCACACTGAGGCGGGTGCTTAAGTGCAAGTGAATCGCATGCTTGAGTGTGCGTAAAGCTCTCATGTTATTTGTTGTTATTTTATTTTAATTTTTTTTAAAAATCTCGTAAATACTACTAGGAAATCTCATTAAATTAGCATGTTTTCAGTTTTACACTGTTCTTTGATCTTCTTGTCAGCTTCACCTCATCTCTATGAATTCAGGGTTCCACGTGCACCTTTTGTGAAGCAATTTTACGGGAATGTGGTCTTCGAACTGGGCTCTTCACTTCCCCTCATCTCATTGATGTGCGAGAAAGATTTCGCGTAAATGGGTTAGTGTTGAAATATATACGTTGGTATTTAGCAAAAACATGGCTTATCTTACACATCCCATTTTTCTTTCTATTATAAAACACAAACAGCATGCACACATGACATAGAGAGTAATTATAAAGAACCTCTCCAATTTACTTATTATTTTCATGCTCAATTTACTTCGTTGACATTGTATTTCTTGCTTTATTTTATAATTTTCTTTTTTGCAATTTCACTTTGAATGGAACGATCAGATTGGATATATCAGAAGATAAATTTCTGCAGTACTTCTGGGCCTGCTGGACACAATTGAAGGTATTGTTGTTATTTCTTGCTTCAATCATTTGATGCAGGCTCTCTCTAAGCTTATTTTTCTTTTTCTTTTTCCTTCAACAGCAGAATAATATTTACCATCTGTATGCCCACGATCCTGATTCATAAGAACTACAATGAGTGTATACATCATTTGCATGATTGTCTTTGACCTTCTTGCGGATGGTTTAGTCCACTGGAGATGTTTTCTGGGAAATATCAAACCGCAATAGCATTTACATATACATAAACACCGCTAACCGACATTCATACATACATACAATTGGTCCAGTTCATTATCTCTTGTATCCTCCTTGATTGTTGATGAAATGTTTTGATGATGTTTCCAATTGAAAAACAGAAAAAAAATTTATTCCAACTAAATTGTTGGGTTTATTTGGAATTGATGAGTTAGTCACTTGGGAGTGAAGGTAAACTCCACATATCAATCTTCTAGCATTTAGGAGTGGGATGGAGTTGAATAGTTGAATATAGAGTTTGTGAAAACTCCAATATGTAGAGTTCAATAATTCAGTTGCTGTTGAATCATGTATGAAGATAATAAATTGGCATTTTATTTCTTACTTGCTGATGTTCCAGCTTGAGCTTCAAATATTTTTATTTTCTGTTCTTCACGTGGCATAGTTATCTTATTTCTAGTGCTATAACAATACGGAAATGTGTACTTGTATAACTTTTCTCTTCTGCCATCTTGCAAATTATAACCTTCTATTTTATGATTCTGGGTGTTAATTTGCAGGAAAATGTCACAGAGTGTCTACCAATGCCTGCATTATTTCAGTTCCTAACATTGTTGGCTTTTAAAATATTCATAGATGAACAGGTACATGACATCAGTACCAGTTAATCTTAGTTTCTGTTTTAAACTGTTTAGGGGTGGTTGCAACGATTGCTCATACTCTCTTGTTCCTTTTTTTAGCAAGAATCTTATGATTTGTACCACATCTTGGAAGTAAATAACTAAATAATAGTTTGAGCACTTTCCTTCATGTGTTTCATAATTGTTTGTTGAATATTTATGAGTGCCCAAAATGTGTTGTTTGTTGTGCTTGTTAAATCAACATTAAACCTAAAAGCTGATGATTATATATACCTACAATGACTTTTCCTCTCCCCCTTCCCCTCGCCACCACCCTACTTCCTCCCCTCACTACCGCCAACAGCCACCACAACCATATCCAACCCCATGCTTCCTTTCATCCATGGAAAACCACAACTGCCCTCGTACCATCACCATAGAAAAGAAAAAGTTCTCAATCCTCACTGAGCACATACCTGGAGGAGGCCTTGTTCGAATCACTGGAACCACGTGCGACAAATCCTTCATCTTAAAGCTGAGATGGAAGACTCTTAGATGGATCTCAGATTGCTTCACCTTACTGATGAACGCACTTCTTAGTAACAAATTCTTCAAAAAAACAAGGGAAGAAGGGAATGTATTTTGGATTAGGAAATTATCATATAAACAAAGTCATTCTGCCGAACTGGTTAGATTGGACCACAATAGAGGCCAAAATAGGCTGCATGTACCAATGGGAGACCAACAAAGTGGATGGAAGTCCTTTTTGGAACTAACTTCCTACCACAACTCAAACTCAACTACCCCTTTGCTGGAGGAGAAACCTTCTTGTAAAGAGATGGTTTTGAAGAAGGGGAAGATTTCTACTGTCATTATTGAGAGTCAACCACCACCATCTCTTCATATTAAGACGCCAACCACCAGCATTAAAGACAGCCACATTCTACCTTTTTCCACAAATTCTATTGTCATTTTACAAAGGAAAAATTTGCATGATGATTGGTACAATCTATTAAGAGCTCTCCAAAGAAATGTGACAGCCTATTGCTCGCTTAACCCTATTTTACCAAACCTTGCCATTATGAGTTGTGAGAATGAATCACAGGCCAATCTTCTCTGTGGATATAAAGGCTGGTAGAAGATGGATTCGTATCAAGTGAAGTATAAACCTTGGAGCCCAGACGTCTATTGCAACGATCTAGTTGTAATATCACACGGAGGATGGATTAGCATAAAAGGCCTCCCACCAAATGAATGGAACATAACAACTGGGCAGAGGTTTCCTGGAGATAGAAAAACAAACATAGTACCGAATGGATCTTATGGCTGGCTGCATGAAGGTAAAAGCTAATCAATCGGGCTTCATCCCTGCAAATGTTACCATTCAAAACACTTATAAGAGTGCCAAAACGGCATGGATTGACCCTCGGTTCATTGTCGATCACCATTTTGGGCATCATCAACGGCGTCACAGCCACCCACCAACTCTGTGGGCACATGTGCTTAATTCACCCATCAATGAGTCAATCATTAATGACTCCTTTGCGGCTGCACAATTCAAGTACCATGGAGAAGTTAAACCCTCAGAAAAGGACAAAGATCTTCCCAATGAGCAGACAATTGTCACATCAGCTTTCAAGGAAACTACCCTTTGCCAGTGGGCCCAGTACTTTTAACACTGGCCCTTCAAACCCTTATTCTACTCTTCTAGACAACAAAATCTATCCTTCGATCGACCAAGTAGGGTCCTCCTCCTCTTCTCTTGACCAACAAGCTTTGCCTTCCTCAACCTCGATCTTTGCCTTCACTGATCCTGGCCCCTTAAGTCAACACCCTCACAAAATCCTCCATGGACCAACGGACAAAACCTTTTTAATACCTGGCACAAAACATTCCACATCCAGCATTCATGGTCCTTTTGAACCTGAAACAGAGGACTTCCTATCCTCACTTGCTTCTAGCATATTGGGTGGCTCTTCTCCTCGCAACCCCTCTCCCATCATACTAGGCCACAACACCAACTGATCTTTTGCTTTGTTCTAAGGTAGAAACCCTCGTAGAAGCCCCATACTATGATATTGCCTTGCCCCCATTGTTGCATCACCCTCCTACTGGCCCCCACTTATACCTTTGTATTCTTGCTCCATGGCTTGAGGAACATGGTCTTCGCATTACAGTTATATCCACCAAGAAGATCCACCACAAGCAATCAGCAAAATAGAGTACAAGACTAAGAGAACTTTGAAATCTTCACTCTTCTATCTCCTATGACAAAGATCATGGGTTTGGGTCGCTTATTGCTATATGATTTTTCTCTCATGGAATGTTCGAGGCTTAGGTTCTTGGAAAAACCGTGCTCTCATTAAGAACCTCTTCACTAAACACAACTTATCCTTTGTCATTCTTCAAGAAACAAAATGCTTCGCTATTGACCGCTCTCTCATTAAATCTCTTTGGAGTTCGAGGCAAATTGGGTGGACATCATTGGACGCTTATGGCTCTTCGGGTGGAATCTTGAATATGTGGAATGATCCTTCGTTCACCATATCAAACATCAGTGAAGGTGTCTATTCTCTCTCCCTCCTTTGTTCTTTAACTGGTGGCTTTAATTTCTAGATCACAGGGGTTTATGGTCCTCACATAGAAGATCATAAATTGCACTTTATACAGGAGTTAAATGATTTGTCTTACCTTTGCTCTGATAACTGAATTCTGGGAGGTGATTTCAACCTTAATTAGATGGTCCAGAGACAATGCCAATAACTGAAGAACCCTTGGAAGCTCTAGATGTTTTAACTCTTTCATGGCTCAGAATGGCCTTTCTGATATTCCCCTTACCAATGGATGCTTCACTTGGTCTGATTACAGAACTCCCCCTACTGTTTCTCTCATTGATAGATTCCTTGTAACGGAATTCTGCATCAACAAATTTGCTGACGCATCTTTGAAGCGGCTTGATCGCCCCACATCTGATCACCATCCCATCTTGCTGATTCTTGGTAGACAACATTGGGGACCATCCCCTTGCAAATTTGAAAACAAATGGCTTAGCCATCAGAGCTTCCTTCCCTTCGTTCAAAATTGGTGGGAACAAAATCCTCCTCAGGGCTGGCCAGGTCATGGATTTATGATCAAACTGAAAGGTCTTAAGGTTGCATTAAAGGAATGGAACATCCAGACGTATGGAACCCTTTCCTCTGTGAAGAAAGACTTGCTCAATGAACTGAATGGTATTAATGAGGTAGACTTGGGGATGCTCACGGCTAATCACAAAACCAAACGATCTGTCATAAAAAACAACCTCCTTGGTCTTGCTGCAAATGAAGAAATATCTTGGAGGCAAAGGTGTAAAGCAAAATGGATTAGTGAGGGAGATGAAAACACTAGTTTTTTCCACCGATTTGTGGCTGCTAGAAAGAGAAAAAACTCCATCATCGAGATTCTATCTAATGAAGACAACAACCTTCTCCATGACAAGGCCATTGAGGATGAATTCTTCAGCTTTAGCTTCTACTGCAACTTATTCTCCAAGAAAGAGGGTTAGAGATTTCTTGCAAATCCTATAGAGTTGGAACCTATCCCTATCGACCAAGCGAATGCCCTTGAAGCCTCTTCTATAGAAGAAGAAATTTGGAATACTCTAAAAAATCTGGGCACCAACAAATTTCGTAGACCGGATGGTTACACCTCACAATTCTTTAAAAAGACATGGAACATCATTAAATCCGACATTTTTAAGGTGTTTCATGAATTTTTTAAGAATGCTACTATCGATGCGAGTGTGAATGAGACTTATATTTGCCTCATCTCCAAGAAGTTAGATGTCAAGAGGGTTGGCAATTTTAGATCGATTAGCCTCACTTCTTGTCTATATAAGATCATTGCCAGGGTCCTTTTGGAT
>JAOANK020000042.1:1672821-1688092 GCA_026257165.2 Telfairia occidentalis | reverse complement strand
GGCTATTTACTTAAACTTGATCCACTTTTATGTCTCCACATATAGTCTAAGTATTCATATAATAGCCACGAGTTCTTTAGTTTATTGGATTTATAGAGTTATAAAAAATTCAATAACAACTTTACTGAATAACATCAATAAAAATTTTATTGGCAATAGAATGTATTTACAAGCCATTCGAGTTTTAGGACATACACACCTAACAATTTAACGCCTTTTTTTTGTCCGTCATTAAAAATGAGTGTGTTTCTTTTTACAAAATTAAAAGCATTATTTGTACTAGTGGTAGTTTGGAACAGGGGGACAAGATTCACTAGGTTAGTTGGAAGAAAATGACAACCAAACAACAAGGGTGGATTTGGTTTTCAAGACATCTAACAATTTAATCAAGCTTTGCTTGCTAAGCACTCTTGTCAAATTCTGAAACGCCCAAATTCTCTTTTAGCATAGACTCTGAAGGCGAAATATTTTTCACACGATCATTTCTTACAAGCAAGGTTAGAGTCCCGGCCGTCTTATGTTTGAAGAAGTATCATTTGGGGCTGTGAACTAGCCATGAAAGGAGATCGATAGAGAGGTAACGACAAGTCAATCCAAATTTACAATGACTAGTAGTTGCCAAGGGAAAAGACCTTCAGGATTTTGTCTACTCAGCGACCCTTAACGTTATGTACGGTTGACGACCTAATTAATGTCGAGGGTGAATGGAAAACGAAGCTTGTACGCGATATCTTTTGGGTAGATGATGAGAAACTAAGCTTACTAGAGGACTCTTTTATGTGGCATTATGACAAACGTGGTGTTTATTCTGTTAAGAGTGGTTACAAAGTAGCTATGGATGATGGAAACTATGCAGAGACTTTGACAAGTACAACTAAGGGCCCAAGCTAGACACATTTGTGGAAACTAAACTCCCGAAGAAAGTTAAAATCTTTGCTTGGCTTGCATGCCTAAATACCCTCCCTATGAAGCTCAATATATACAAGAAGAAAGCAATGAACAATGGTGTTTCCCCTCTTTGTAATAGGGAAGTAGAAATTGAATTTCATGCCTTGTGGACTTGCAAAAAAGTTAGAAGATTATGGACAAATTGGAGACCGGTGGTTTCTTTTATGCATGACTCTTATATCACTTTTCTTTCTCTATTTTATAGGGCATTTGGGGAGCTTCGAAGGGATGAGATGGAGACTTTCACTATCATCCTCTAGATATTTTGGAGTAATCGCAATACAACAATTTTCAACAATTCCTAGCATACTTTTGAAGATTTGATCCAAAGAGCATTGACTTATGCAGAGGAATGGAAAGACGGACAAACGCGAGCTTCCCCAACCCGATAGACACACCAGGCCAACGTTTCTGATGAAGAATGGTGGCGCCCTCCAAAGCTACCCACTTACAAACTCAATACTGATGCAACATGTCTTGATGGCAAAGTGAGTTTTGGGATAATGGTTCGTGATGCTCTGGGAGATGTTTTCCTGACAACGGAGAAAGTAAGAATGCTTCATGGATCTGTTGAGCTGGCATAGACTTTGGCACTTGAGAAGGGCATATAGACTGCCATGGAGGCGAGACTTAGACTACTCTTAGCTTAAATTTATTCCCAAATAGTTTGGAAACTCATACAGGGTGAAGATCAGTTTGATAGTGAAGTCCAAATAATTATAGATGAAATCAAACAAAAGATTAGAAGAAGGGAGATTGCAAGAGTTTTACTGACCAATTGTAAACAAAAATGAGGTGGCCAATATGTTGGTCATTCAGGCGCGGCAACATCAACATTCTCAGATTTGGTTGGAGAATTACTCACATTGGGTATATCATGCACTTTGCACAGATCCACCCACCTTTACTTAACTCTATTTTCTATCTTTATATTTCTTTGTACTAAAAAAAATCATTTGAATCAATCTCATTTTTTGTCAATTAATAAGTGTGTTGCATATATATTTTTTTAATAATCTTAAAAAATAAAATTTTAAATTATAAATAATACTATCATTTTTTAGTTTAAATTATAGCTACATGTGTAATCACATATATTTTTAACTAATAACATTATAATTTTATATAGTTTGGTAGATAAAATACTTGAAATGAGATTTGAACTCACTATTTTTTGTTAGGGGATACGTTTTTGTTATTTTAAAGAGACAAAAATTTCGATCGGTTAAATTCGGGGAAGGTTAAAAATATTGCCTTATGGGTGGCATTAATGTTACTTGCCAAAATAAGTTATTTATTTTGCCTTTTACAACATGACGAAATCGAGAAAAAAAGGAAAAGGAAAAGGTATAAAAATAAAAGACGAGGTAAACGATGATTGATCTGTTCTCTACCATTTAAAATTGTAATCGCTTGTAAGAAAATTAAATTAAATTAAATGAAGAAAAAATAGAAATCGGTCATTAACACCTAACGACAAAACGGTTCCTTCTTCAGGTCTTGCCCCCTTTCTCTCTCTATATTTCCTCTCTTTCTCTCTCTTAGATGCACCGACCACTCTTCTTCTGCAACTGCAACTTCACATGGCGGGTCTACATTCTTCTCTGAGACCCACTTCCTCCTCTCATTCTACTTCTTCCTCTCACACTCTTGCTTCCCGCTTGCTTTTTCTCCTAACTCTTCTCCCCTTGACTCTTGCCTGCTTTGCTTTCATCCTCCAATGGCGGGGCGGTCTCAATGACCCCCTTACTCGCTGGTCTCCCGACCACCATGAGTTCCCCGGTATGACCACTACCGCTCCTTCTCTCCCTTCTCACTCTTCCAATTCCGATTGTATTGATCTTCTAGGTCGGACTCATTCCCCTGCATTTTCTTATTACCGTGACTGGAACTTCGATTACGGCCCTGATCTAAAGCCCAAGGTGAGTTTTTTCTCTTTAACTGAATTTCTCTTCGTGCGTTGAATTTTTCTGTTTGGCTGGTTATTAGTTTCCTCACTCTGGATTTCTACGTTTGGGTGTGAATTCTATTGATTGAATCGTGTTAAGGTGGCCGATTCGATTCTTTCCTGTGATTAAATCCTTGGGAAGTGGGCTTGATTTCGTCTGCTTCTGTATATTAGATCCATTTACTGCCTCGTTTTTTCAATCGAATTGCTATTCTGTTTGATTTGAACGAATGTATGTTATGTATTCATGAATTTCGTTTATGATGCACTGAGAAAAAGATTTTTTTTTTCTTTTTTTCTTTTTATTTTTGTCATCTTTTGATTAGGATTATGTAATATCCTTGCTAGTTTGACGGAATCCAGTAAAGAGATTTACTCTTTTACGTAGCGGATGAACCCAGAAGGCTATGTGTAACTTATCTCTCTTCAACTTCTACCTATCAGATATGCATTACAACAAGCACTTCTGCTGGTTTGGAGCAGACTTTACCCTGGATCTTTTATCACAAGGTCATTGGAGTTTCGAACTTTTTCCTTTTTGTGGAAGGGAAGGCTGCCTCCCCAAATGTATCCAAAGTTTTAGAAAGCATTCCGGTGAGTCATGTCATGTGCTGTGCCTTCACACTGCGAACTCCATGTTAATTAATTTATCTATCCCTTGTCTTCTGGACTGGTCATCTTGAAGTAAAAATTATTTTTTTTCAGGGAGTGCAAGTTATATTCAGAACAAAAGAGCTAGAAGAGCAGCAAGCAAAAAGGTTAGTAAGTTTTTTATTCGAGATATGTATAACCTTCCCTTCCTTGTTTATTCCCTTTAATGATTGATGTGTAATTTTTAATCTTTTATTTTCAACTCCTGAAACCCAGTTTAATCTTCTCCCTAGTTGATTAAGGAAGCTAAATTATCTTCTCTACATCTCACCACGCACCAAAATATTGTGTGTAGTGTTTGCGCAAACTAGTATAAATGAAAAGAATAGAGAACCCTGTGTTTCCTTTGTTGTGTGGCTCCGTGAAGATTATTTTCATCTTGTTGCTTCTGCATTCTCTTTTATAACCCTTCTTTTTTTAGATAAAATAATCTTCCGATTCTTTTTTTTTGGTTGAATTTTAGTCGGATTTGGAATGAGACATGGTTGGCAAGCTTCTTCTACAAACCATGTAATTATGAATTGTTCGTGAAGCAGTCTCTGAACATGGAAATGGCTATTGTCATGGCTAGGGTATTGTACATTTTTTCTCTGAAGTCTGTACTGGAGAGACCCACACATCTTTTTAATATGTGAACTTTTTTCAATCTAGATAATTAATTTTTTATTGAACAGAGTGCTGGTATGGATTGGATCATCCATCTGGATACTGATGAACTGATGCACCCAGCGGGCACGCGGGAGTACTCATTGAGACAATTGCTTGCCGATGTCCCTGCAAACGTTGATATGGTTATTTTTCCGAATTATGTGAGTGAAGCAACTTCATAAGTTTTCTCCAAGATTGTTCCATGTGATTGTCTCATCCAATGCCTTCTCTTTGGTGCTAAGAAAACTACATGGGCTTAATCTCTTTACTTTAAGTTGTCATTGATGTTGGAGGATATATATTATATTGGCTGTATTTTGTTTCAGGAGAGCAGTGTTGAGCGAGATGATGTAAAGGAACCTTTTAGCGAGGTATAATTTCTTTCATATATTTTGGTCAAAGTTATCCAATGAACGTTTAACTAATAAAATATTATTGTCACGTTACGTGGACTCATAGGTTTTCTATTAGTTAAATTGCTTAACGGTTGTTATTGAAAAGAAATGTTGGCTTATGTAGTTACTTGGTACTGAACTTGTAAATTGCAAGGGCCTGTTTGAATGCAATGTTAATAATTACTTTTCTATTTCTTAAAGAAAGGTTTCTTTTGTTTTGATATATGAAACAACTCCATAGACTTTTTTGTAATTTTTCTATATATATGACTTGATTTTATAATGAGAGAAATAACAGTTTATTTTTTATATAAATTTGATTTATATGTCGTGGTTGGAATTATGAGAAATATCTTTTCAAAAAGCTTTCTAGAGAAAGAGATGAGAGGAAATTGTTTTAGAAAATCAATCTGAGAAACAAAACTTGAAAGTTATTTTAAGAAAACACACAAACATGCATCCTTATGATTTCTTCCTTTAGTGTTCTCTCACTCACTCTCTCTGAAATTTCAAACAAGCAGAGGCTGCTCTTTGTGATTAATGAAACTTACATGGATTCAGACCTAGTCTCATCACAACATTTACAACCTGTTACTTTTTTCTGTGCTTTACCTTCAAAAGATATTTATTCTTCTGTTTTTCCCTGTAATAAAATATTTTGGTTTTTATACTCTATCTGTAACAGAAAAGAGTCCGGGTAGAACCATAAAATCATGGGCTAGGATTGCTAAGCAATTTGTAGTTGAACTTGGCCAAGTTTGTTCTTTAATCATTTATTCTCGTTCAGGTATCGATGTTTAAAAAGAATTATGACCATCTCCCAAAAGATGTTTACTTCGGTAATTATAAAGATGCAACCCGTGGCAATCCAAACTATTTCTTGACGTATGGAAATGGAAAATCAGCTGCTCGGATTCAAGATCATCTACGTCCAAATGGGGCACATCGATGGCACAATTACATGAAGACTCCAAAGTATATATTATTATTATTTCATCTATTTGATGTGCACACATTTTTATTTGTCTTAAAAGGCTTTTATGTCAGATAACCACTTAGATCCACGGGATATATTAATTTTCTTTTTTTCTCTAAATGAATTTATTCCGTCTATCATGCCGTTATCAGGTTAATGGTAGGACATCATTTTTTAATGATTTTGATCTCTGTTGATCATTTCTTTTTTACTTGGTGCATATGTATTTCACAATGATAGTGAGATCAAGTTGGATGAAGCTGCTGTTCTACATTACACATACACTAAATTTACCGATTTGACTTCAAGACGTGATCGATGTGGCTGTAAACCAACAAAAGAGGATGTTAAAAGATGCTTTATGTTAGAATTTGATAGAGCTGTGAGTTCCATTACCCTCATTGTTTTTTTTTCCCTTTCTACTGCCATGTCATTTAAGTTTAAGCCATTGCAACTGTTACTTGTGCTCCACTAACTTTTTTTTGTTGTTGTTTCTTATTAAGTCTATACTTTTGCATATTGCTCAGTCTAGATTTGTATTTATATATAATTATTTTTTTAGAAAGGAAACAACTTTTCACTGATTGATGAAAGGAACAAAGAGAATATGGTAACAGCCTCCAAAAGGAGAATGAGAAAAAATTCAAAATATAACCAAAAGAGAATGGGCCAAAACAACAGCTCCTGAAAAAAGCCAAGAAAAGAAAAAAACTATAGAACTAACCAAAAACCAAAAACCAACAAGACCAGCAAAACTAACTCCAAAGACCAAAATAATGAGCCGAAAAAGAACTATATCCTATCAGCCAAAATCCAAAACAAAACCAACAGACAGAACCCCAAAAGAAGACAAAGGATATCTTACCAATAGAAATAATCAGTTTTTGTTCTTGATGGAGATAAGTGTATTGTCCACTTGCTCAAAATACTCATCATGCAATAAAGTATGGATCAAAACCCTTTGAGTGATTGTTGGAAGACCCATGCATAGATCCATCACTATTAGAAGTAGGCAATCTTGAAGGGTTTTCAATCAAAACTTGATCTGCAGCCTCAAAGAATAGGGAAGACAGACCATCTTCAAAACTTTCAATGATACCATCAACCTCTTCAACAAATTCTTGATTAATAGGGTCAAAACTACTAACACTAACAATGCATTGGAGAAGTTACTGTTTCTTTTTTTCTGCTAACAAAATTAACAATGGTTCTATCTCCTTCCCAACTAGAAAAGAATTTCCTTTAATAAAGGGGTCGTTTAACTAACTCCTTCCCAACTGGAAAAGAATTTCCATCCGAGACATTAAATTTGGAGGCATGTAAATAAGAGAGGGAAAAACAAATAACCGCATTTACTCTAGTAGAATTATCCAAGTTCTCACCAACTTTTTTAAAAGGACCAACCAAATCTTTAAAAATTGATGCAGATGAACCGTCAATTGAAGAAAGGATGGTTGATTTCTCAACCAATGACACCCTCATCCGAAGCAGTAATTTCTTTCTCAGCCCCAACCACCAACCCATTAGAGATAAAAAAGGAACCTTTATCCAAAAATGACGGTTCATCTTCCTTTAACCCTCTGTTCTAAACAAATCCAAAGGATTTTTCGAACAATTGAAGTCAAAGACGCTTTAAATTTTTGTGTTAAAGAACCAATGTGGTTCCATACCTGCAAGTGACGGTGCATGATCCGATTCTTGATAAGGTGGCTGTTCAAATCTTTGCTTTTAATTCCCCTCTTCAACACAAAAATTTAAAGCGTCTTTGACTTGCTCGAAAAATCTTTTTGATTTTTTTAGAATAAATGATTAAAGAACAAACTTGGCAAGCTCAACTACAAAGGATTTTCGAACAATTGAAGTAAAAGACGCTTTAAATTTTTGTGTTGAAGAGGGAAGCAAAGATTTGAACAACCACCTTATCAAGAATCGGATCATGCACAGTGTCACAGGAGTCGATCTTGCGGAGTATTTTTTTTCGATCCTGTGCGGCCTAAGGACTTCCTATCCTTAGTCAGCCTTCCTCACTACAACGGTTCTTCAACGATGATTAGTGCGGAATCAAACATTCTCTCTACTCTCTTTGGATAATGACTCTTTTGCCAAACACACAAGCATACGGGAAACACACTCCCAACCTTTTTCATTAACAACATGAATAAGGAATACATTACATACTTACAAGAGATGACATTTGGCCTAAGGCCTAGGACTTTATCTCTCAAGCTCTCTTGGCCTTCTAGGGCGTCTCCATTGGAGACCCCTTTTTGGGTGTTCTTTGGGTTTTCTGAGCCTCCTACACATCTCGTAGCTTTGCCCCTTTTATAGACAAGAAGGGAGGTAGTGGTTGGTTGTCCCATAACAACCCACTCACCACTACTTTCCTAAATATGTGGAAGACATGGGTGGTTGCCTCAACCGCCCACTAAGAGAAGTGGGGAGGTGGGAGGTTAAAGAGAAGCTTCCCACTCTCCACTATTTTAGGAGTTATGCTCCACTTCCCCACTTTCTCCTAACTTCACTCACAAAGTGCCATGTGTCATGCTTGCGCACCTCCGAGGGAGTCAAACTCTTTTTGCCCTTTGGCGCCTCACAAAATGCTAGCCAACTCCGTGTTCGTGAGTTCTCGTTGCTCCACATATTCCTTATCTTTTGTAGAGCCAAAAATTACCTTTTCAGCTTGAACCCCGCACAGCTCACGTTTCTCGCCCGAAGCAGAATTCTCGCTCGCTGTCGCGCAGACACGCGTACTGGCCTGCGCGCCTCATGTGTCTGCAGTGCATAGATGCGCGCGCGCACCCCTGCCTCTGCTCTGTCCCCCGCACGCGTTGTTGCCATCTTGGCTGAACGCCCGCCTGCGTCCTACCCGCACTGGCGCACGCCTCCTACGCGCGCCTGCCAGCACCGCCCTGTGCTGCGTGCGCCACCTGCGCATCAAGTGCCGCGCGCTAGCCCCTCGCCAACGCCAGGCTCTTAGTTGGCCTCTTCCCAGCGTCTGTGTGCCATCATGCCCAGCACCCACTGATCGCCTGCTTGTCGTGCTCGCACCGCGCACCCTCTTGGCCAGCGCGCTTCCGACCTGCTCATGCGCTGCACGCCCTCTTGGCGCCTGCATGCTCGCTAGGCAGCGTGGTCCCTGCGCCTGTGCGTGCGCGCCCGCACGCCATGGACGTATGCCCCCTCACGCCTCCTTGGCCTGTGCATCCCCGTCTCATGCGTGTGCGCACCCCGCGTCTTACTTGCACCGTTTGCCTCGTCTCAGTACGTCGCTTGGCCGCCCTCGACTCCTGGGTGCCTCCCTCACGAATGACCTCCATGGGTGCTACCAACTCACACCCGCCATTCTAGCGCTACCTCGCCCTCTTGTGAGGTTCACTGGCCCTGATGTCACTGCCACTGAGTGTGCCATCCTCCCACTCAATTTGACCCTCCTGGCCAAGTCATGTACTTCAAGATTTAGGGGTCTGACACACGGTCACTTGCAGGTATGAAACCACATTGGTTCTTCAACACCATGGAAGCTTCAAAACAATTCAACATATCTGAGGTTTCAAGAGATGTACCTAGCCACCACACTTCTTTCCAATAAAATCAAAGGTTTCCTTATTTTTTTTAGTTCAACAATATGTGGGGTGGGGGTTGGAACCTCTGACCTTTTGGTCGAAGCAAGTTTCTTATTTTGATCCAACCCCATTGCTCTCAATCAAATCCTCCCGTCCATGCTTTTGAGCATTCCACCTTTCAATCAAAATATGAAAGCTCTCCATCTTCTTCTAAACACAAACCTAAATCATTACCATTATTCAATTTAAGTAAGGCCTTATCAGCAACAAATGGATTGATAAGGTAACTCCTTGACATTTCTTTTTTAAGCGTGTAGTCTCAAGATTACAAGGAACTCATCAGAATTCAAAGCAACCACTTCTTTTACCTTTTTTAGCCAAAAATGTTTAAGGGAATTAGCAACCAAAGGGTTTATAGAAGTTGAACGGATCAGTTTAGCAGCCCTCCAAACTTTGCGGACTGGAGATGCAACCAAAGACTTGTCCTTAAAAATAATTGGGTCGAACTTATTTCTTAATTTTTGAAGAAATTCATCTAACATTTCTCAAAACACCTTCCAACCCCTTTTCTGAATCCCAGCCAGAATGAAAATACCTATCGCCCCCTCCATTGGGAAAAAAGAGAAATCCACAAAATAACCAAATTGGTTGGAATTCTTAAGGATTCTAAAGCAACCTTTTTCAACGTGCAGCTGTTTGAAAAATTTAACATTGAAGGGACTATGCCAAAGAAGAAGATCAAGAGATTCCTCCAACCATTGCAAGACATTCTATTGAAACTTAATAAAAACAAAGAACGATTCTTCTTTTTGTCCTTCAAGAAGAAATAATCATGAGCAAAACAAATAAAAAAAGATTTGTTGACAATACTACAACTATTCTCCATGACGTGATTGAAGAAATTAACAAGAAGACAAAGCAACCTTTCCTGCTGGAAAAAAAAACACCTAAAACCTAGAGAAGAGAGGAGAGAACTAACATGGACTTATATTTATAAAAGGGATTGGTATATATTTTCATAATGCTTTTCAATCGTGATGAATTTATTTTTTGTTAATTTTTCCTGTAGTAAATGGGGAGGTTAGAACATTAACTTTATATCAGATATCTAATGAAGCAATGTTCTCTTTTATATTTTTATATTAATACAAAACAGAGTTTTATTGATGAGATGAAACTTCGAAAGCTTCCTGGGACCTACAAAAACATATTCCAGTTGAAAGAGATTGTAGAAGTGGAGTAATTACAAAAAAAAAAAAAAAAAATTGGAATTAATGCTATAAAGAGTGGCCTAATAGATAATTGTTGCTACATTGCCTCCTACAGTTTAAAATGACCTTGAAGATCCTTGTGTTTCTTTCTTGCCAAGTATCCCAGAAAATACCTCGCATTACATTAAACCAAAGAAGCCCCACAAGGTGAGATATTTGGCTTTGACAAGCCATCCTTGAGATTTTTTGTAACACCCTTCTTTGGGAAGAGGGATGCCTTATCCCTCTGTCCTCGAGGAGGTTGTTTTGTGAGGCTTTTTCCCTTTGAATGAAGTTGATTTTGTTTCTTATATATATATATATATTTTTAAAAAAGCCATCCTTAAGACTAACAGAATTGGCAAAAGAGTTGTAGTAAATTCCACCAGATATGCTTACTTAACAATCAAGGAGTATATGATTACTTGTTGACTCACACAGACTGTACTGTACCAAATAGGTTGGAGAGAAAGGGTTGGGTTTGTAGCTTGGATCAAATAATTATTGTTTGGCCTTCTTCTTTCTATAATCCATAAGAAAATAACTTTCTTTCCCTTTCACTAAGGGTTTTGGGGTTATGTTCTCATGGTAGAGGCCGCAAAAAGTTATTTGCACAATCACCTCTTATCTCCTCTATTTGAGAGGTAAACATTATCATGGGAGGTCATTGAACTGAGCCACTCTTCCACCTTTGATTTGTAAGTATTATGTGAAATCAAGAACCCAGGAACTTGATTTCTCATTCCAGCAGCTGGAGATAGATGCTGGCATGGAATTAGCACCCTGAAAGAGGCTTAGTGAACTGCTGAGCTTAGGGAAGTAATTCTAACAGGCACGTATCCTACCAGAAATAAATTCTATCATTTTTTTCCCGCTATAAAAGAAACAATCCTCTTCAACAGATCCTGAAGGCCAGAGATATGTACTCATGCTGTAAAGCATAGAAAACTAACTGTAACCTTGTAAAGCGTAGATAACCAGCCATACGTATCACTTTATGCCACTAAGATTATTTTCTTCCAAAGGAATCTTCAAACCCATATAAGGCGAAGAGCAAAGTTTCTCTTCGTGATTTCTCCAAAAACAAGGCTACCAAATTCCAATGGTAAAGCCCCTTTGTTTTGAGTAGCTAGATGATATAAAGTTACATGAAAAGGGGAGGAGAGCCAAGTCCCAAACCAAGAAAGATTACAAAAAGGTTCTTCTGATAGGTATAAAGATCACAGAAACTCTGTTGAAGTAGGGATATAATTTAGACCACGATAGGCCAACTAAAATTACATTGTGAAGAGAAAATTTGTGATGGTTGTTAATTATGATAGTGAAAAATGCACTTATGTTTTAGATTGGTAAGTGGAATTTTTATGAAAATTGTTTCATGAAATATAAGGGAACTTGATGAATTCAGCAAAAGGACTAGGTTAAAACTAAAAGTATGGTTAGTGAGCTATGCCTGGAAATTCTGATGTGTGAAGAAACTAAATGGAAGTTGGTAGACTGAAGAATTGTATAATCGTCGAGAAGTTTGGTATATATTGGAAGAGTGCAAAGCCATAGGACGATCAGGTGGCTTACTGATCGTGTGGGATCAAAAAATATTAGGGTGGAAGAGGTTTTTAAGGTAGGTTACTCCTTATCTTCAAATATTGTAGGCTCGAAGAACTATGAGGAAAGAAATTTTTTTGTGGGAAGAAATAAAAATTTGCAGGGATATGCTTCATATATTCGGTGTTTGGGAAGAAACTTCAATATAATATTGATGCATGAGAAATCTAGTGGAAGATAAAGATCTAAAAGCACAAAGATGTTCATCAAGCTGATTGAGGTGCTGGATATTTTTTTTGAAGAAATTTCCCTAAGCCAATAGAAAGTTTACATGATCAAATTTGAGAAAATATTCAACTTTTTTCTTCTAATTCACAGATTTTTTACGTCTAAAGAATGAACCTTTCAAAGAATAAAGGGTGATAAGAAAAGCTATAATTACCAATTCTTGTCATAGAATTCTACTTTGGAGACCACCACCTTTTCAATTCTTTATTGTATGGCTAGATAACAAAGAGTTGGCTGTTTTGGCGAAAGAAAAGTGGCAATCAATTGAGGCGGAGGGATGGGTATTTGTGAAAAATGTTGAAAACTTTGAAGGATGTTAATGAATGGGAGTAGAGATGGATAAAAGAAGAGTACAAGAAGAAAGGAGGAAAATGAAAAGCGGTTAGTTGCAATTGAAAATAGTAAACAGGTCTGTTGCCTTTAGAGGTAAAGAAGATAGGTTGAATTTGAATAAAGAATATATGGACTTGTGTTTTTGAGAAGAAAGAAGATTGCTCCAAAAGTGTAAAATCAAGTGGCTAAAGGAAAGGAATGTGCCCTTTTTTCACAAAATTTTGTCTGCAAAAAGAAGGAAAGCTGTATTTTAGTACTACTACTTCAACTGATGAAATAAGTTTAGTTGAAGTCAAAATTGTTCACAGGGGATAATCCCAGAGCCACTTTTGTTGCAATTGAAATAGTGGAGAAGAAGAAAGTAAAAAAAGAGAAAGGTTGGGTCACCAAAGTTGATCTTGAGGAAGCATAGAGTTGATTGGAACCTTTTTCTACAAAGTCTTAGGAGCAAAGGGGTTTTAAGTGGAGAAGTTGGATAGCAGGCTGTACCTCAACACCTCTTCCTCCTTGTTACTTAATGGAAGACCTGGAAGGAAGATTAAATCTTCTTAGGGCTTGAAGAAAGGGGACGATTAGCCCCCTTCATCTTCCTCGTAGTGGCTGAAGATTAAATCTTCTTAGGGCTTGAAGAAAGGGGACACTTAGCCCCCTTCATCTTCCTCGTTGTGGCTGATGCCCATAGTAGGTTGCAGTCTACAGAAAATTCTTTTGATGATGTACAAAGATTTAGGGTGGGAAATGGAACTATCTATGTTACCCATCTACCAATATTTGCAGCAGACATCCTAATTTTAATGTTTTTAAAATCCTTAAATTGTTTGAAAACGCTTAGGTCAATTTGGAGAAGATAACCAATGATATTAATATAAAGGGAAAAAATCAACTTTGATCCTTAAAACATGTTAAGTTGTATCAATTTTGATGGTTTATACATTATTATTGGTAAAAATTATTTAGTGAATTAGCGAAAATTGAACAGATGGTTAAAATTGCAACACTTATCTAAGTTTAGTGATTTGATGAAATTTGAAGTTCAGTGGTGAAATTGATACAACTTAATAAGTTTAGGGATATAAATAAATCGTTTCCTTAATATAAATCTAGAGTTTATGAAAGCTAAAGCATTTTTTTTAAATAAGAATCACGCTTTCATTTAGACAAAATGAAAGAATACAAGGGCACACAAACAAATAGCTCAACAAAAGGAGCCAAACTAAAAAAAGGGCTTCAATCTAACAAAATAAGGCTTGAAGGATAATTACAAAAGTCCTTATGTATCAAAGCCTAGAGTGAAACCTAGAACTTGACAAGAGAGCAACCCTCTACTTAAGATCTCACCTCTTCTTAAGATCTCTCTAAACTCCTAAAAATTCTATTGTTTATCTCAAGCCAAAAACCCCACAAGATAGCAAGGACCTCCGCAAAAAAATGCCCATTTTCACAAGAGGGAGAAGGAGTAGCTCCTCAACCAAGGAAAAGCAATCTTTGGAATAGACCCAACCACACGACTGGAAAAAGTAATTCCAAATCGATGAGGCAAATGGTCAACTATATTCTTGATCAAGATCCTTTGATGCCCTCCTGCACAGGATGCATAACGGCAGACCTATAAGGAAGGAAGACCTTCTTGATATATGGTCTAGGGTATTAACTTTGCTGTGGAGGACCTACCAAATGAAATACTTGACTTTCTTGAAAATTTTAACCTTCTAAAGCAAGAAGAAAATAGGGAAGCTGGACGATGAAGTGTTCGAAAAACACGAAAAAAGAACTATAAGAAGACCCTAATGAAGGATTGGCCCTAAAAAACAAACATTCCTCCCCGGAACAATAGAAAAATCTTCAAGAAAAGAAAATAGATCTATAATATGTATCGTTTCCTATCGGACAACAAATGACGGAACCCAAGAGAAAGAGATTAACTCATACTTGAAGAAGGCAAAACTAAGATGATTGAATGACACATCATGGTGCACAACAAATATAAACGAGGAAATAATGAGCAGGAGGAGTCTATCCCCCAACCACTTATCCTTCAAAAATAGCATACCAGACCCATCACCCACCGAACACAAGTGCCGTTTGAACCCTTACCAGGGGACCACTCAAAAGAATGAGGATCATTCTTATTCACAATAACCTTATGCCATAAGATATTAGGTTCCCAGGGAAACACCATAACCATTTGGCCAATAAGGCTTCGTTACACAACAAAGTTTAAACAATTTTGTGCTGTTGCGATATGGGGTAATAGCCCATAACATACTTAGGAATACAGCTGAGAGGAAATCTATTAAATGAAAGATTTATTTTAAGCATATAGTTCGTATTTTTATTTTGACTTTTCTTCTCTCTTAAAAACTTCGAATCATTTAAAAAGTGTTGTTGATCCAGAATTCTCTTCCAACTCTCTCTTTGTTCTAAGATATTGCCGGACTTAGTAGCACGCATCTTATCTCTTTTCTCATATTGCAAGTTAAATTAAATTACCATAATTAGATAGAAACTTTTTATGTGAAATTATTGAAATGTTTAAAAATTCAAACTTTGTATATCAATGAATGTGTTCCTACTACGACTGTATGTAGTTTGTTCGAAAATGATATGTGTACCTATGTTCAGTGTTTTAAAAAGCCCAGTGAGGCGGGTGCCTAGGCGCGCTTAAGCCCAAGGCACGGTCTTTGCGCCTCGCTTCAAAAAAGTGAGGCTCGGTTAATAAAGCCCAC
>JAOANK020000042.1:1650945-1663034 GCA_026257165.2 Telfairia occidentalis | reverse complement strand
AATTGGAAAATGGTGAGTTTCCATTTTCACACCATTTTTCCTCCACCATTTGCCACCTCCATTTGAAGTGCTACCTCCCCTTGATTGAGTGTCAATCTTGGGTGAGGTAGTTGTGCTTGATTTGGGCTATATAATGGACTCAAAATCGTGCATAACAAGGATTGATGTTTTGATCATTTTGCTCTCAAAGTTTGGTTGTTCATGTGTTGAACATAAACCAAACATCACCTCTTTTCTTCCCCAATTCACCAATCAAGGGATCCCACCATCCAGTTCCAAGGCCGGAGAATAGCTGAGAAGACACTAGTGGCGGTCCGAGAGCTTGTTCGTGATACATATCACCAGAGATAGAGGAGAATTTGAGCTACAAAGATTAGTTTCCTATTTCTCTGTTTTTCTCCTCTATAAAGCATGATTTCCCTTCTTTAATTAAGCTAATTAGAGTGCTTTAGATCCTAATCCGCTGCACATGTATATTGATACATCATTCACAAGACGAAGTAGGAGCTGCTGCAAGAAACCCTATTCGACCTTGTCAAAAGTCTTGTTGAGGTCAAATTTCACAGCTGCCGAACCAATACTACCAGTTCTGTTCCTCAAGAAATGTAAACATTCATGGCCAAGGATTATATTATCTATGATAACTATGTTAGGAATGAACGCAGACTGATGGTTAGTAATAACATACCCCAAAATTATTTTCAATTGGTTGGCAATACCTTCTAGACTATCTTATATGCGACATTGTAGAGGCTAATCGGCCGAAAGTTAGATACAGATGGCACTGTTTGAGCTTTGGAATAAGGACAATATGCGTATCGTTCCAATCATCAAAATGCGCAGTCCTATTCAAGATAGCCAGACATGTGGAAATTGTTTTCGGTCTGACAATATCCCAGAACTTCTGATTAAAAATAACAGAAAATCCATCCCTTCCTGGCGATTTAGTACGACATTCGCTTAACAGCAAGTTCAACCTCATTTTCTCATCGCACTTCACAAGTTCACATTCACACTCTAGATGGAAATGGTAGCGCACAAAGACAAAAAGAAGAGAATCGAAAACCTATACTTAACAATCGATCATCAACTATGCTCTCTCCCTTGGCATTCTTGGGCGACTCAAACACCCTTCCTTTTCAATTCTTTGAATTCCTTGAATTTCAAACAACTAAGAAACCTAAGAAACCTGCATTGCCCGCTATTGATCACCAAACCATGAGGTTTTCCATTTTCTTAACACACTGAACCCACTAGATCGAATTGACAAACCAAATAGAATTCAGTTCGACTCAATCAGCTCGATCAATGGGTTTTGAAAGATTCTTTTGTTAAAATTAATAGGTAAATATAACAGAAGCAAAGCAAGATAGTAGATTTCGCTTTACTTACTCAAGTCGAAAATTGGTAAAAATTGACCCAACTTCTCATCTTCCTCATTCAAGTATCATCTTACAAACAACTGGTTATTATAATTTCTGAAAATACTTTGCTACATGTATATATCAGCAGATCATGCTTTCATACGATCATACATCCATCAAAGCCGAACAAAAAATCAGATTAGTCTCATGTCATTATTATGTGCGTATCGGTAGTTGGTTATGAAATTCAAAATTATTCTGGACAGCTGAACAGGTGTCCATTGTGGTTAAGGACGTCTCTCCTGTCTCAGAAAAACTTCCTTCTACACTTCCATTATCAGACTCATATAAATCGTCACTTTCAAAATCTGATTCACTTGTAGGTAAGCAGAAATTTGCAGACCCATCTTCAATCTCTGATGATTCGCCATTGGAGGAATCCGGATTTCTCTTGTTCATATGATCAGGAGCTAAGCAATGAGCAGCAGAATGAGAGTCTTCCATTTTACAGACTTGATGTTTCTTTGATTTCTTCAAGTTGTCAGATGGATAGTGGATTCCTGTCATTTGGGTCACCATAAAGTGCAACATGCCTGTAATATAGCTCCAGTTCCTTCTCAGCAATAGCAATAAATCGCCGAACAAACTCGAGTGATTGCTCATACTTGGATTTTTCCAGTGCCTGCAAGGAAGAAAATCGTTTGTATGGTTCATTTATAATCAATTTCCAACAAACTGAAGGTTTTAAACATACAGATCACTGCAAACAAATTGGATAACAAAAAGCCAACAATACCTCAGGATAATTATTAACTCCCATTAGAGACCAGACCAAATTTGCAACATTTGGTGCTTGCTGTTAATCGAAAACTTTCCCATACAATAATCCAATATCGGCATGTTATTATCTCATCAAAATACTGTAAGTCAACTCCCAAATTTTAAAAAGATTTATCAAATTAAAATGCCAAAGACAAGCTATTTGTCAAGAATAAGAAAACATTTATCAAATTGAAATGCCAATGACAAGCTGTTTGTAAAGAATAAGAAAATATTATAATTGGATGTCAATCAAAGTGAAATGCCAAAGACAAGCCTAAAGATGTGGCAGGGTGATCGGGAAGTAAAAACTAAGAAAATATTATCTAAACTTTACTGTTAAAAGGTGTTAAATATCTAACAGGCAACAGGCAGAGGGATAACTTTCATATATTTATAGTGGACATAGCAGTCATATATATCCACACTACAGGACAGCTAGCTAATCAAAACATGAAAAATGAAAAATCTGCACTATTGTTATAGATCATTCATCGTCAATCCGAACATAGTTTGATGAATAAGACATTTAATACAATCGCAAAGATTGATGGTTGATCCACCAACCCCACAATTGTTAAAGGTTTTTCATCAACTGACACTAGGATAGGAATCACACAATAAAAGTTAGAAATTGTACTAAGATTAAAGACAAGAAAGTACTAAAGATACTTCCTAGTGATTCATGGAACTTGCATCACTCCCCTTTCAAGGGCACTTAAAACTCTCCCTTATACCAATCCATTTATTTATAACAAACAGCCTCTAACAAACTCCTAACAAGCTATGTTTCTAACCCCTGGCTATCTAGTCCTATCAGCATGTTTTATCTTGGCCATTTACTATCGTACCTACAGATTGGCTATTATTGTTAGCCATATCATTGCACACTAATGTTCTCTATAAAATGTAACAAGACTCTATTCATAAACTTATTTTCTTTTAGAGAGAGAGAGAAATAGCCTTTATAGAGCATTTACATAATAAGATTCTGATAGGACACAGAACAAAGAAAGGGAAAAGCAGAATAGTTGTATTGATTTTATGGGTTAAGTACAAACTCTCCAAGTTTCCAAGAGACTTACAATTCTCCCTTCCTAGCGTTGGCACTCCAAAAATCCGGAAACAGAAAAGATTTGCATAGGTCAGCCTCACACTTCTATAACTTTAATACTGATACTTAACTAATTACACCGTTCACTCCCATGCACATATATTTTATTAAAAGCCAAAGGCCAAAAAGTCCTATCCCACATTATTTACATCATCGCTCGCTCCTAAACCAATAGCCTACCTTACTATTATCTCAGGCAAAAAAAAAAAATGAGATGCACTGGCCCAGGCCATCACAGATTAATTCAATAAAGAAATAAATAAGAGACATGTTTAACAATCCACTGAACACATTATGGAAACTGAAAATTGTAAAACTCACCCGTTTCTTAGATAGCGTATCAATTGGTGACATAACTTCTGGTTGCACATAGTCCTTCCCTCGATAAAATATAATAGTATCATTACCAATTATCTGTATTGGGATTCCTCCACTCAATCTTGCAATTTCCTGTGCGTAATCATGCACTTGGCCAGGTTTACAAGGCTTGTAGAAAACCTTAATTGTTTCATGTTTCTTCCAATGCATGTGCATGTTTAGAATCACACCTCCAAAAATTCCTCTTCTTCCAATCGGTGCATAATTAGACCTCTTTTGACCCATTTTCTTCATATAAAACCGTTCTTCAGCAGTTAGACCGTGTGGTTTCACCATAGGACCCTGAACCCTAGGAACTTCATACCGTTTTAATCTCTCAATCAGCAATGCCTCCTTAATCCTGGCCTGCAAGAATGTCTCTATAACTGTAAATGAAAACACATGAAAACTTACCATCATCCATTAAGTTGAAAACCATCTTGCTGCAGTTCAACAGTAGAACGAAGAAATGATTTTGAAATACTTTTTTTGCAAAGAGCAAAGAATGCCAGTACATCAATAATACCATAAAATAAGTTATACATTAACCATATAGACCCAAATAACATTCTGAATTGGTTCTATTAGCCTCACTTTTTCCAGCTTGTGCTTGATTCTTTCTTCTGCATTTGAAAACTTCTGCTTTTTCTTCCCCTTTACACGCAGTTGACGAGGGTCTTTCTTATTGACTAATTTTCTTTTCTGCTTCTCTCTCATTCGCTGCATCTTCAACCTTTTTTTAGTCTTCCACTTATCCTTTTTTGGAGGATCAACTTCATGTGTTTCAAACTTTGGTTTCCCTTGGGATATGACAAGATTCACGGAACCGTGGCTTAAGTTTCTAAATCCCAACAAAGGTTTTGAGATGCAGAGAAGAGGAAAGTGTTTGAATTGAGAGAAAACAGTGTCGGGGACCCCAAGAATAGGTCTGCAACAGAATATATGATGGAAACACGGTAAAAAAATTTATGGTCAAGCAGCAGATGAATCAAAAGCTAGTACAGGTTATAGTTTCTACAAAGTCGAAACACAAGCCATTTCTTATCTCAAACCTACTAAGCTAGGTTAAATTTTAAGAGAATCAAAAGGAGATGAAACAGGTCAAGTTTGTTTTTTTTTTCTTTTTTTAATAAGAAGCAGGGCTTTTATTGAGAAACATGAAAGAATGCACATGGGCAAAAAAAAACCACTCCAGAAAAGGACAGAAATTTCATAACTAGCTTGGACAATCAAAGTAAAAGGAGATGAAAATGGATGTTCAAAAGTAAAACACAGATATTCTCGTAAAGAAGGTGGAAGAAACTTAGTTGCATAGTACCTGAAAGTCATTTGGTTCGGAGATGAAGATCTGAGAAGCAGAGAAGCTCTACGAAGATTATGAAACAACAATTTTGCCATATATCGACTATCTTTCTTATATTATAGCTCGATCGTACTACGATAATTCCACGTTAATATGCTGCAAAAGAAAAAGGAATCAGCAAAGATAAATTTAAGAAAGAACCAGCCATACTGCTGGAAAGTATCTGCAACTCATTCACGGGCCATCTTAACTCAACTTGTACAACTCCAAAAAAATTTAATCAAAATCCTTAAACAGGCCTTCTTAACCCAACATGTACAACTTCATCTTCAAAACATTCAACAAGGGAAATAAATCTACTCAATAAATAAATTAAAATAACTTTATATATTAGTAGCTCCGCTCCAACGCAACAATTTCCAATTCAATTACAGCCAATACTATTATGTTAAGATTCTTCTTCCTCACCCTCAATTTTTCCTGCACTAAAATGACTCAAACACGGACAAGTTCGCTCGAATAATAGCTTGGAATAGGGTATTACTGTTCTTTTAAAAAAGGAAAACGTTCTAGAGTCTCAATATAGAAGCAAAATTAACAAGATGCTTTAACCACCAGCTATTCGAGAGAGCTGGGCATCTCCTAACTTTCATAACATTCACAAAATGCACACACCCCAAAAGTAACAAACTCTGCAGCTTTAAAACGAGGAGCTAGCGCCTACGCACAATTCATATCCTCACCGGTCCCCTCAACGGTCCCACTTGCCCTGGCCTGGTCATTTCCCATCCTGCCCCTTATATTGTATGTCATAGTGACAGGCGGGGATCTTGCAATACCCCCTTGGTTCGAAGACGCCTTGCCCTCAAGGTGGAAAGATGGAAATTTCTTACAGATTACGTCAGCGGCCTCCCAGGTTGCTTCCCATTCTTGCTGATTGGCCCAGTGAACTAGCCCCTCTTCTTGTGTTGTGCCAGTACTCCAACGGATTCCAAGCACCTCTTTGGGCTCTAGTCGCCACTCATACAGATCAATTAAGGTGCACATTCCTTTTCGGCGATTCATTGAAAATGAAAGAGCAATCAACATCAATACAAAATTGATAAATATAGAACAAATTGGTCTTAATAAAAGGAACGCATAGAATGTTATTGAAGGAAAACGATTTGGTAGGAGTAATGATCGTGCTTGAGCCATATTGTGTGACATTGAGATTCTGACCATTACCAACTTTGCTGTCATCCTCACCATTGTACGGATTCTTTGCTACTATGAGATTGGCCAATCCAAAGTTAGGTGAGCATTATAACAGGCGAAACAACATTAGATTTAGCAACAATTGTAGCCAATTAAGGTGAAGGATGACGACC
The DNA here is from genome assembly GCA_026257165.2 of Telfairia occidentalis. Taxonomy (NCBI): domain Eukaryota; kingdom Viridiplantae; phylum Streptophyta; class Magnoliopsida; order Cucurbitales; family Cucurbitaceae; genus Telfairia; species Telfairia occidentalis. The sequence goes on along the minus strand of JAOANK020000042.1, from coordinate 1,656,707 downwards.
TCGAAAGGAATAGTTATCTGATTATAACAATCCAGTGACAAATTTGACACATCCTTATTAGTAGAAGCAAATCACTATTACCAAAGGAATATGCCGAAGAAGCAGATGAAGACTGACCTACTGTGGTAGGAGAATTTATAAGAGCCATACTAGTATCACAGTTAGTATATGGTTTATTATTGCTACCATGACTATGGCCAAGGAATTGACCACCGCCTCCTCCACAACTGTTCTGATTTCCATGGATTAAAAGATCGAGAATTGTGAATAAAGTTGAATGTTGTATGAAATGATCAAGAGGCTTCATTTAAGCAAGAATTGTTTACTCGTTTGCATTTATTAAAACATGAATTTCTTCTAGAGAAACAATTATAGATCGAGTCTCAAGTATATCTCATGACATCCTCATTGTCATTATGAACCAACACACTCGTGAGTTCCTCTTGGATGACCTTAATGTTGCTGGATCATATTCAAATCCCAGTCGCAATGAAAGCACACATATTGATTAGAAATAAGCGAATCGGCAATGACTAACTTTTAATTAAAATAATATTTGCAAAAAAACAAAGGGTTTGAAGAAAATACTTTGGGATGACAAAGGTACAAATTTGAACTCCACATATCTTTCCAGTTATCCTCAATTTGCCATCATCTGGTCTGCAGGTACCTCATGGGGTAATTGAGGAAGAATAAAAGGCGGCCATTGAAGCCATTAGGTCGATCCTTTTTAGATTATATAGTTTGGGCCAAACAGCATGACCCATGTTGTCAACTCACAATACTTCCCCAATTATATTAAGAGAATAAACGTCAGAATTCTCCTATAGGGGGGATAAAACAACAGGGATATAGCTAATGATCACACATCTCTAACTGGCAGAATTTGAGCTTGTTAGAAATAATAGTAGCTCTAGATATATCAGAGTTTTTGTTTCACTCCTAAGAAAACATGTTCTATTGACCAACATTTTTTTAATCAAACTCAACATTCTCAGTCCATGATGCAATAACACTGCCAATCTCACTTGTACCAAACGGACAAATCCTAGTGATTCTTGCACATGGTTTTTATTTCTTAGAAAATTTTGCACACACATTTTCAAATGCACACATCCATCTCATCCATTTTGATATGCACTAAGCTTTCATTTAACTTCTTCCCATCCTGTTTAGCCTAAAGATTGAAGTTTGTATTACATAGTGTTCTATAAGTGACAGCTCCAAAGATTGTGATTGGTTCAAATGTTTTTATAAAAGCAAGCGAAATTGGAGTAAGCTTTGAGTTTATCACCTAGCATGACTTTTTTTTTCTCTTCTTTTTTTTTTCTTTGTCCAAATCAAATGCTAAAAGAAATATATGGTAGTTGACTGATTATGTTTCCCTTTCACAATATTATTACTAAAAAGTTAGGAAACAACAACACGAAAGAAGTTAAGAATTAGAGTTGGCAAGATACAAGTCTTCTAAGCCTTTTTCATTTTTATTTTTGTTAATATATACACAAAATTGGGTCTTGACACAAAATGGAGGTGCATTTCCTTAATTATCAGCAAGCATGTACTCCCTAAGAAATGTTATATCTCACACGAAACCACATAGACATATCAGAGCCAACGTCATAAGCATTAGGGGCATCACAATAGTACCATTAGTAGGAACAAATAGAATTCCAAAACTTCCTCAAAAAATAGAATTCCAACACTGCGACTCTAATCATGCTGAGACTGCCCGAAAAATGAAATGCCATGAAACAAAAGTGCATTTTACCCAGGTTATACAAATTTCTAATAATCACATCACGAATCAAATAACAAATTTGATTGCCATCGACACAAGCAACACATAAGGCCAAGGATAGAGAAACGAGCATTATTAAAAGATACCAGACATTGTTCCCGTCCACAACATATCTATTTTGAATTAAACCACAAACTTAATTTATCATTTTCATCCAAAACCCACACAATAAATATTAAAAATCATCTGGCAGGAGAAAAGAAAAGTAGCCCACATCAAAAAAAAAAATGGAACCAATGCAAAGCTGAAATCTGTGAAAATCAAAGGAGAGGCGGTCCACACAACACAACTTCAATCCAACCTGTGTGTTGGAATATCAAAGGCATATTCTACTGTGATTTTGTAAATCCTATGAGCTGTAAACTTGTGACAAAGAACTCAAAACAAGGTAAATTAACTTGAATCCCATTCTCATTTTCTGCAACCCTCACAAAAAAAATTAAATAAAAAAAAGTCTTTAAATTCCTCACCTTCCTACTTTCTATTCTCTTTTTTTTTTTTGGAAAGTTAATAGATGAGGTTGAGGGCTCATATCAAGTGTATAAAATTAATTAAAGAACCCATCACTATGAGAGAAAACCCCAAATACAAAAAAAATCGCAAGAAAATGAAAGCAAAAGAAGATAGAAGAAGTTGTGAAAATACCAAAGCCATCCTTACGATCAAAAGGTGGCATTGACTCAACTCAATCTTCTCCTCCATCGATTGTTTTTTTTCTTTTTTTCAGAAGAGTCGGAATAGAGTTTTCACTTTGAATCCCACCTGAACGTCTTTCTTTGTAATCAAACCCAAGCCTGAGAAAAAAAGTGGAAAATGAACTCAAATCTTGGAAAAAAATTAGGGCAAACAATTGTGAGAAATAGCGATTACGAGTGGGAGATGGAATGATGCGAGAGAATCGTGAATTTTTTTAGAGAAAGAGCGATTAAGAAAGGAGCATACATGTGGTGGGTTGAGAGAGAAATTGTAGACAGAATCACGAGACATATGTGAGGGAATTCTGAAATTTTTTAGAGAGAGCGTGCGGTTGGTTTTATTGATCTATTCGTAACGTTAAGGCTATCTACAGCCTTTTTTTTTTAATCTAACAACTTTTTTTATAGCTATTTTAGAATAATGCTATATTGCATGCTATGAAATGTGATATTTGTTGTAGTGTGAAAAAATCTTTGCAATCTCAGTTTTAAAGGAAAATGTCTCAATATCTTATGTAGAACTTTTTTCCCTTTATTGTTGTTCATTTTGTAACGAGGTTCATTGCATTGAGGACAAGTATCTGCTTCCTCATTTTCTTTCCAAAATAAAATACAATCATTCTTACAAGTATGTATTTAGTCTCTAAACTCAAGTCACGCAATATCTTTTTTGCACTATAATGAGACTCTAGAATTTTGGTACCATTAGGAAGGACTTCTTTGAGTAATTGGAATAACATATCAAACGACTTATTGCTCCAATGATTAAGTACTTTGATATGCATTAATTTAACCAATAATGTTAGTGCATAAATCTTTATACATATAGGGTATAATTCTTAGTTAACTTCATCAAACATCGACTTAAACTTATTACTCTCACTTCGCCTATATCACTTGATTCCATTCCAATCTCGTGCTCTTCACCATGATTTTCAGTGTATACCTCATTCGTCAAATCATTCAACATTTCACTAATCCCATATTCAACCTCTATATTTTGGGTGGCATTTCTTTTTACCATATAAACAGACAAATCTGGGGTTTCTCCATGGAAAATTCATCTACTGTAAAATTGAGACATTCCATGTGAGTATAAATCACCTTCAACATCACATGGTCGTTTCCAAACTGCATTATGACATTTCTTGCATGGACAACATGTAAACCCTCTCTCATCAACATAATTCTTTGATAGTTCAACAAATAATCCAATTTCTTCTGTATATTCTTTGCTTAACCTATTTGGATTTTTTGTCCAACTTTTATCCATATTTAAACCTATTCAATAATATAACGCATTTCATTATGAACATTTCATCGTAAAAATCTATCAAATTAACATAATTACTAGTGCTTTATGGGAAGGGTATAAAAGTTGATTGACCTTTCAATCTTGTTTCTTCTTTGCTTAACCTAATAGGATAAGGATTTGAGTAACCTCATGGTCATGACCTTTGCTTTTGGTGTTTGCAAAGTCCTATAACTTTTTTTAAAAATATATATTAGTAAAGAACACGCCTGAATACTATATGTATTAAACTACCTCTAAATCCCTGAACTAGAGCAAATTTAATCATTTAATATATTTTCATTGCATTTCTACCCTTTTCCTCACAAACAGATGGTTCAAAGACTTATGAAAAAAGAAACAAAGCAAGAGCAGTTTCAAGGGGAGAAAAAAGAAAAAAAGATGAGATGTTTGTGTATATTTCCTCTCATGCTCAAACAAATATATCTTTGAAATTGAGCATATTTTCTCTCATGCTCACTTACCTAAAATATTGAGTTTTTAAACGGATCAATTCAACACATTTAAAATACTAGACTCTTCTTTAGGATGTTATAATCACTTTATTCCCCCTCTCCATAGCCAAAAATATATGGTTAGCGTTCCACATTTGTCCAACAATTTCTCTCCAATGATGGTTTATCAATTAGTGCTAGCATGCACCAAGTCAGCCCATTCAACTTCCAACAAAAATAATTCCACGACAATAAATAAGATAACATTTGTTGCAATTTACTTATCAATTTTTCTACAGAAAGAAAAAGGTTGTACAAAGACACAAAAATATATGGATCAGTAATTGTGCACGAGACCTCAAATCCATATACAGTTTTTGCAATTTAATTACTCTCTAGCTAATATCTGAGACTTCAACTAATAACACTCTAAAACTTATAAATTGACTAAATTCAATCAAGCCATGAACTTATAAACTAACCAGATTCAAGCCTCAATTTTTGCAACTTTTGCAATTTAATATGTGTAGGCAGTGTAGGGAAAACAAAAGTGAAAATATTCTAACACTCTAAAACTTACGGTTTTTGCAACTGACCAGAACTTATAAACTGTTCTAACACTCTAAAACTTACTGTTTTTGCAATTTAATTACTCTCTAGCTAATATTGATATGTGTAGGCAGTGTAGGGAAAATAGAAGTAAAAATCGAACTTGCCTCAGTGATGAAATCCTTCAGACCTCTAGCAATAATGGCAGTGGCGCAGCCCTTCACAGAGACGACGTGCCCACTGTGAAAACACACTGAAAACCACTTAAAAAATAGAAAAAGGAAAAGGAAAAGGAAAAAAGAAGAAGAGTAAGAATCTTACCGAGGATCTTCGACGAATGGTGATTGCGGCCGGCGAAGGCAAAGGCCAGGCGAAATTTGGACGGCGATAGCAAAGCCCACGAAACCCTCTCTAAAATCGATTTGAGAATCAAAAGAGGGGTGTTGAATTTGCGTGTCACTAAACTAATCTTACAACACTTCTTTTCTGCAGTCTAGAGGACAAAAGACATGCAACAAAACACCATTCACCCAAGTCTCACAAATGCAGGAAGAACTAAAACTCTCTTTCGAAAGAATTTCTCTCAAGATGAAGAGAAAAAGCAGAGATGAGTTTCAAGAAGAAAGAAGAGGAACAACACACGATTTAAGCGGTTTAGTGGTAGCAGATGAATAAAATATTGATACTGATATTTAATTCGAATTTACGGATATTTCAGAAAAGATCACGGATATGCAAAAATTTATAAAATTATTGGATTTTTTTTTTGTGAAATTTTAAAACAAGTTTATTTAAATTATAAGTCACTATTTTAAGCATATATATCACTAATTGAAAACCAAATATAAACATCAATATAATAATAAATATTATTGAACACGAAAAATAAGTATGAACTTAAATTATTTAGTGATCAAAAAAATTGTATTGAACAACTACATGATTGATATTGATAATTTAAAAGAAAGATA
>JAOANK020000042.1:1616642-1640852 GCA_026257165.2 Telfairia occidentalis | reverse complement strand
TCTTTTTTCTCACATATCATAATGAACCGATAAAATCGACCGACCGACCGACCGGGCGGTCGGTCGATTTCACAAATTTTCTAAAATCGACTACCACCGACCGACTAAAATTGATAGGTCGGTTTTCGGCGTCAGTTTTTGCCCAAAACCGATGCCGACCGACCGATGAACACCCCTAAGTTTAATGACACCCTAATGCTCGGAATGGCATCATGAAGCATCAGTGAGGCTCTATAGCACCCAGTTGGCACGATATACTTGCACAATAGATCCCGATAAGCATTTTAATGGCTTGATAAAGCTCAACAGGCGACCATTAGGCCAGTAGAAACCCATGCATCAAAGGCCGGTAGAGCTTGATAAGTGTTATTATGCCTCGTAGGTCCCAATAAGTGCCTGAATAACCCAATAAGCCCCGGTAAAGGGTTTGAGGCTATTTTGACCTAATGAAGAGTTCACATAGGTCCTGATAAGGTTCCAAAGTGATGTAGAAGCGTGAGGGCCATGTTGAGAGACAAAATGGTGAATTGAGATGCGACTTTGTGTTGTGATGACCATGGCCTAGTGTTGAGGTAAGGTTGAGCCTTAGGACTTTGCCTAGAGTAGGGACAAGTCAACTAGAGTCGCAAATGAAGGAAAATACACGTACATGCGACGTGTATCTCCTAATAAAGTTTAGTTCCACATGAATCAAGTTTGGTTCAAGATGAAAGAACCTCGTCTAAGGTCCGACGAAGAAATAAAGAGTCGCAAGAAAAAAAATTGGGGCTAGAATTTCCCTCAAGACTAGTCATTTTTGAGTCAAGATTATAGTGCCCTACGCTTCAAAGAAATACGATTGTGACACGCAGTACTAACTCAAGACTTCCAAAGTTGTTCAATTACCACAATGTCCTTACATTGGACGGACAAGTAAATCCGTCGAAAAAAAGGGACAATTAAGAATTGGATTTGAGTCGAGGGGAGACTGGAGAGACAGGAGCTAAAACTCGGAGCAATGCGGAGCGTAACGGTCCGTCTTCTCCACTTCCGCTCGTGTTTTGGCGCTTCATTCCTCTGCCTCTGTTCTGTAGATATTTCTTTCTTCTCTCGAAGTCTTAACGTATGCATTCTCCCTCTACATACTATTTTCCCTCTCTCCTTTGTCAATGAAGTCAGTATTGCCATTGGGGTTTAGGAGTTTTTTGAATCCCTCAAGGTTTGCCCTTCCACCAAATATGCTTTTTAGTATTTTTAATTAATTATTTCATAATTATTTTATATTTATTTTCCTTAGCGCTGCATCTTTGTTTGCTGATTAGTTGTACAGAGCGAAATCAAAACTTCAAAATTTCGTAGCTCATTATTTTCCCTGAAGTTCTCTCCCCTTTTTTCTTTAACAACCATGACATGCCTCGCTCGTTTCATTTGTTCACAACATGAGTATGGTTTTATTACTAGTACTAGTACTAGTATGAGTTCAATCTTACTCATTGTTCAGCTGAACTAACTTGGCGCTCTGTAGCTTTGCAGTAAATCAGAGCAGGTGGAGAGTTGCAACATTGGTACCTTCACGGACGAATGAAATGGCGTCGGATCGATCCTCTGTCAGTTTATCCACACTGAGTAAAAGGAAAGCCAGAAATCTGGAAACAAAGTCTGATGCGATTGTCGTCGAGGTTGTGGGATGCCATTAGTTTAAATAAATTTCACCTTATAGGCTCTTCTTTATTTTGGTTCACGTGTTTCACATATAGGGAAATGACAGTAAAGTGGACATTCAAAGTTTTAAGGATGACCCGTCGAGAATTGAGGCTATGACGGTCCAAGAACTGAGAATGACATTAAGGTAATGATAGATTTATCTTTGAAATAACATGTGTTGATGTGCCCTCCCATGGAGAATTCTTCATTAGATTTTCAATTTGAATATTGAGCGTGGAGTTATATCTACTACAGCGTCGCAACACATGCACAAGCGCATACAGTTCGAAATAAATAGTAATAGAGCTCTAACCTTTTTATCTGTCGTTGATGTTCACATTGTGCAGTAGCGTAGGTATTGTGGCCAAAGGACGTAAACAAGAGCTTGTAACTGCACTGCAGTGCTTTGTGGAGAAGAAAACAAATGGTATTCATTATTTATTTTTAAAGACTGCATTTTCATTCTTCCTAAATTGTAGTGCACTATGTGACTAGAGTAGACATCATCCAAGATGGGGAAAATATCCTCGCCCTTATTGGCAGTAATCTTTTCTGTGAATTAGTTTTGAAGTTGAAATTCGTATGAAAGTAATGTGCATTTTCAGTCTTAGTTCTCAAGTTAATAGATCAACAATCCTCCATTTCTATTGACGTGTCAAATAAATGAGAAGGCTGAGCATTCATCTGATGAAGGTGGTGTTATTGATGCAGTAGAAGATTATGGAGCACAACAGATTAAGAGAAATTCAAATATATCAGATGGTGAAACTGTGAAAACTGAAACCAAAATCTTAACAACGAAGAAGCAGTCAGCCAAATCTGATGAGGTTTCAGGTGGTGCAACAAGTAATGTTCTTTATCCTTTGAAGACCACGATCTTTTTTTAGTATTGCTTTCCCCTTCTAAACCCGAGATACCTGGAACTTCTTAAGTAGTTCTTTGTTTATTGGTACTACTACCTGGCACTTCAAATTTTCTTACATAAATAGCATTTTTGTAGGTAGTAAGCCATCTAGAACAAGGAGAAAAGTATCCTCAGAAATTGTTTGCAGCAGTGCAAAGCATGGAGATGGAGTAGAGGTGAGGCAAAATGAACCATGGACTGTTCTTGCTCATAAGAAGCCTCAAAAAGCTTGGATTCCATATAACACTAGAACCATGAGGCCTCCAGCTCTTTCGAAGGATACAAAATCTGTGAAAATTTTATCTTGGAATGTCAATGGGTTAAGAGCATTACTTAAGCTAGAGGGATTTTTAGCACTGGAGCTAGCTGAAAGGGAAGATTTTGATATACTGTGCTTACAAGAGACCAAGTTGCAGGCAAGTAGAAAAATTACTATTTCATTTCTACGTAAAGAGTAATTTTTTTTTTCAAAAGTCCTTACCTGCCCCGATATAGAGTAATTTCTGTTATACGTGCAGGAGAAGTATCTGAAACCTTTTTTTTGGATGGAATCTTTTTTCAACATGAAATGAATAACGCCTTTATATTTAGATCATACCTTTGTTTTTACTCTAACTCACAATTGGTTCTAGTGCTTATCTTCGTTCATTTCATTCAGATGTTGTGCGTCCGATTCAAACCTTGAAAGAAAAGAAGTGGTTAGGATTGACATGCTCTTTAAGAAAGAAGGAAATTTAATAGCTTTATTCCTCTCCATCTGCGAATCTTTTCTGAGGACATACACCACTATTTATTTATTTTTGTCAGAAGTAACATTCACTTTGACTTTGTGTACTTGGATTATATAGGCTGGGTTTTGTATACCCCATTTGCATTCTTTTATTGTCTTAATAAAAGCTTGGTTATATATATATGTATGTCTGTGTATATATATATATATATATCTTTGCAATAAGAATTAAGAAGTTGGGTTCAAGTTGACTTCTTTTATCTTTATAGTGATATTGACTTGGTGATAAGTTTGAGTTTGTATAACATAGATTATTTATGTACTATTTCATTTTGGGAATTGTAGATAATTGGTGGCTATTAATTTTTTACTTACGATGATTAGGAAAAATTTCAATATGAAGAAAGTATTTTAACAGACTAATACTTCAAAGATTATCCCCACTTATGTTTTTGGGAAAAATACCTTTCGGTCCATAAGGTTTGGTTTTAGTTTCTATTTAGTTCATAGGTTTCAAAATGTTACACTTTTACCGCAGAGTTTTGAGTTTAGTTTCTATTTGTTCTCTATGTTTCACAATGGGCGTACTTTTACCCCTGAGTTTTAAATTTAGTTACCATTTGATTTCTAAGTTTTGAAATGTAGCACTTTTACTCTTGAATTTTGACTGTTGAGCGATAAATTTTGTGATCAATTACTAATTTACACGTGTCTTTAAATTAAAATTAAAAAACATAAAATTGAAAAATTAAATGTCACTTATTTAGTCTGACATAATTTGGTCCAATGAATTGTGTCACGTGATGGGCTAAAAGCCAAGTAAGCCCAAAATTACTAAAATGGAATTAGCTTGACCCAAATAATTGAAGCCCATTAAAAAAAGAACTTAATTAAATTTAAATAAGCTCAAGTCTATTGGTTGGGCCCAAAAGTCAAGCCTAAGCCTAAGTCCATATGAGATTATCCAAAATCTCTATAAATAGATAGATCCTCCCTCATTTACATTCATTGAGAATTTAGAGGGAAGACAGAAGGATTCAGACTCAGAGGATTCAGAAGCTATTAAGAATTCAGAAGATCCAAAACTCCTAAGAAATCCAAGACTTTTGAAGCTCAAGAGAAGATGAAGACTAGAAGACTTCAAGACATCGATCTTCTCCTTCAACAAAGCAGAGTCGAAAGCTGAAAACCTTCTACAAACTCGAAGCTGAAGTTTTTCAACAAGCTTGAAGCCGAAGTTCTTCAACAAATAAGAAGTCAAAGACTTAGAAGATTCTTTATCAAACAGAAGTCGAAGACTTAGAAGATTCTTCATCAAATAGAAGTCGAAGACTTAGCAGATTCTTCAACAAGCAGAAGTCAAGGACTTAGAAGATTCTTCAACAAGTAAAAGTCAAAGACTTAGAAGATTCTTCAACAAGCAGAAGTCAGAGACTGAGAAGATTCTTCAACAAGCTAAAGTCAATGACTTACATTCCCTCCACTTGAGAACAAGCTCATCAACCCTCAAAGTAAAATATAAATAAGAGAGAAAGCATTAGAGGATTATACATTAGAGATTGTACTACTACACCAAAAAATCAATAAAATCAAGTTCATTTCCACAAATCAGATTTTTCCAGAAATCTCGTGTGAACATTGACTATTGCTCACTTTTAGTCCTTAACATAACAAAAGTATTAGTAATGATTCCTTAGTGTTTTTGCCACATCACCTATTTAAACATTATAAAAATAATATTTTTACTATATAAACATATAAATAATATAAATTAATATTAAAAGAACTCATCAACATTTTGTAAATGTTACTAATAGTTATCATGTCAGACCAAAAGTAAGCATTAGTTTTAAATCTGGAAGGGGCAATTGGAATCGTCTACACATGTTTTAAATCTGGAAGGGGCAATTGAGGCGCATCATTTATTTTCAGATAGAAGTTTGGTTTCAATTAATAATGGGAGCAGTAATAAATTTGCTATTGGATACCCGATGAGGCTATTAATGATCGAAGTCAAAAGGAGCAATTAATGACCGCCTTTGAACACTACGCCTTTCCTCAAAATCGAAGTACAATTGGAAAAGAAGTTCATTTTTCTTTGGCGTTTGTCCGTCATTCTCTTGATTGCTTTGCTGGTCTATCTGGATTGTGTGCCAATCGTAATAAGAGTTCCTTTTTCTGTGCGGGTTTGTCAGATGATGTTGCATATGGACTGGCTCGGTTTATGGGGTTCTCTTTGGCATCTCTGCCGGTAAGGTATTTAGGCTTGCCATTGGTCTCTTCACACCTCACTTATCAGGATTGTCAGCCTTTGCTTGATCGTATTATGGCTCGTATACATTCATGGGCAGCGTCATCCTTGTCTTATGGGAGGCGTTTACCGCTTATTCGATCTGTGTTGCAGAGCTTTCAGGTTTATTGAGCCAGTGTCTTTGTTTTGCCTAAGCGTATTATTCACGATGTTGATCGTTTACTTCGTTCTTTCTTATGGAAGGGTCGGGTGGAGGAGGTAGGTGGGGCTAAGGTTGCCTGGTTAGAGGTTTGTGTACTGGTTCATGAGGGTGGCTTGGGTCTTCGTCATTTTATGTCGTGGAACTCTGCTGCAGTAATGAAGCTTCTCTGACTTCTTCTTATGCGTTCGGGCTCTCTGTGGGTAGCTTGGGTGGAGGCTAATCTTTTGTGTGGTTGTCACATTATGGAAGTTCAGTTGTCTCCTAGGTCCTCTTGGTGTTGGCGTGCGATTTTGGGTTTACGTGATAGGTTGAGGCCTTTTGTTCGTTTGTTGGATCATCCCTTTTGGATTCCTTCTCCTACCGGTACTTTTTCTGTGGCTAGTGCATATAACGTCCTGCGGCCTACTCGGCCTAGAGTGTTTTGGTTTCACCTTTGCTGGTTTGTGGGGCATATTCCTAGACATGCTTTTATAAGTTGGCTTGCGATTCGTGATCGGTTTTATACTCGTGACAGGTTGCTTAGGTGGGAGTCTTCCATTGTTCCCTTCTGCTTGTTATGTGGGACTGCATATGAATCACGTGATCATTTATTCTTTTCTTGCCCGTTTAGTCTTCAAGTTTGGGGCGGTGTGTTGCATTGGGGTGGGTCCTCACATCGGATTGCCTATTGGGATACTGAGTTACGTTGGATTTCTCACTTTAGTAGAGGTTCTGCGTTGCGTCGCCTTGTATGGCATGTGGCATGGTGTGCTTCTATATATCATATTTGGGCATAGAGAAATCGTCGTCTCCATGAGAATTTATCACGGCCGCCAAGTGTGATTCTGCAAAACATTCAAAATGAGATCTTTAATAAATGTTCGTCTTGGCGTTGTGTTCGTGAGGTAGGATCAGTGTCTACACCTTGGGATCTGTTTGAGTAATTTTCGTTTTCTTTCTGCTTTTCAGTTCTTTAACTTCTTGTTTTTAGTTTGTGTTGTTCGTTGGTTCTATGTACTTTGCTTCGATCCCGGGCGGTGGGATCCTCCATTCTTTTAATTGTATTTGATTCTCTTTACTTATTAAAAAAAAAAGAAGTACAATTGGAATTAACTTTTCTTTTATGGAGCACTTTGATTTTACTTTGACCGATGCAGAAATTAATGCTCAACATAAATCTGCCCCTTTGTCTCCCATGCTTGGTGGGCAAGAATTGAAAAAGTTTTCTCAATCTGTTGTTTTCGGAAAATTTAAGGAATACGGAATAAAAGCCTTACCTTATTTCTATAGTATAAAAAAGGAAGAGTTTTATGTTGTCTCCTCTATCAAGAAATAGTGGGACCTCTTCAGAGTAATTTAATTGGAGCCTTTAATGCAACTACTAGGCAACATTCTTTTCCTTTGCCAGATTTCGTCCCTTGCTCTTTGGCTGACAAGCCATCAGTTCCAGGGGATCACTCAGATGAAGATTCAATCTTACAATTGAGCATAAGTAGTAAAGATTCTCTTGTATGTAATTATACTTTTGATTTTCTAAATGATTCAGTAAGTGATCCTTCATTACATGGGGAGCTCAATGCTCTGTTTCAAGAAATTCCAGGCGTATCATCCTCTGTTTCAGTTCAAGTCTCCACAGTGACCCCTGTTATTTGTAAAGACACATCTCCTGCCTCTTTTCTCAAATAGGTTGGAATTGATTTAATTCCACTCTCTTCGTAAGTATCATTTCTCTGATATTATGAAGATTGTTTCTTGGAATGTTCGTGGTCTTGGGAATTATAATAATAGGCTGATCGTTAAGAATTTTATTAGAAAACAGAGTTCGGAAATTGTCCTTCTTCAGGAAACAAAGCTGAAATTAATCAATAAAAAAATGGTGAAGTCTCTCTGGAGTGCTAAAGATATTGGATGGGTTGAGCTAGAATCTTGGGGTGCCTCTAGTGGTATTGTTATTCTCTGGGATAAATTAAAGGTGAAAGTTTTGGAAACTCTTCGGGGTGGATTCTCTTTATCTATTTTAGTATCTCTTCTTGACAACAAACAAGTTTGGATATCGAACGTCTATGGCCCAACCAATTGTCATGATAAAAAGGCTTTTTGGAATGAAATTCATTCAATTTATGCTTATTGTGAACTGCCTTGGTGTATTGCTGGTGACTTTAATGCTGTGAGATGGGAATTTGAAAGATCTTCTAATAGCAAATCAACTAAAAGTATGAAACAATTCAACAAACTAATCGATGACCCTCAGTTGATGGAAATTCCTCTATCTAATGGAAGATGTACATGGTCTAGAGGGGGACCAAAGCCAGTGCAATCTTTGTTGGATCATTTCTTTATTTCAAAGGAGTGAGATGATATGTTTGAAAACTCCAGAGGATCGAAATCAGTAAGGTCTACTTCTGATCATTTCCCTGTAATTTAGATTCTGGAAATTTCTACTGGGGCCTTGTTCCTTTTCGTTTTTATAACTCTTGGTTGATGGATAAGAATTGTATTTCATTGATTGAGAATTCACTTAGCAAGGACTCTTCTTACGGATGGATTGGTCTTGTTTTAATGTCTAAGCTGAGGAATCTTAAGAAAAATATTGCTCAATGGGGAAAATTGTCTGAAAAGCAGAGGAGGGAGGAAGAAGAACTTATCTCTTCAGTCATATCACAAATTGATTCTAAAGAAGAATTGGGAGTATTGTCACCAGATGATATCACTTCCCGAAGTATTTCCAAGCAGAAAATTCTTAGTATCTACATCACGGAAGAAAGAAATTTAATTCAATAATGTAAAGTTCTTTGGCTTAGAGAGGGTGATGAAAATTCAGGCTTTTTTCATCTATATTTGGTTGCAAAGAAACGTAAAGCCCTTATTTCTCAGCTAATATCTTCTCAAAATGAGGTTCTCACATCTCACTTGGCCATACAAGAAGAAATTATTGAGTTCTTTACTAAATTGTACAGCAAAGAATCGCAGTCTCGTTTTACTCCTTCAGGTTTGAATTGGAGGCCAATTTCAAGTGAAGCAGGTGCAAGCTGGAAAAAATTTTTGATGCACAGGAAATTCATAATGCAGTGAAGTGTTAGGCAAGAATAAAGCCCCAGGATCAGATGGTTACACTATTGAATGTTTGCTTCGATTTTGGGTTCATTTAAAACCAGATTTCATCAGATTATTTAGAGAGTTTTTTAGGAATGGACATTTAAATTCTTATTTAAAGGAGAATTTTATATGCCTTATTTCAATACCTGAAAAGATCTCTGGTGTCAAAGACTTCAGGCCTATTAGCTTAACTACCTCTATGTACAAGGTGGTGGCAAAGATTCTCACTAAAAGGTTGGAAATGGTAATCTCTTCGACTATCTCACTTAATCAGAGTGCATATGTTGCTGGCCGACAAATTCTAGACTTAATTCTGGATTGCTAATGAACTTGTTGAGGATTATAAACTACGAAAAAGGAAAGGGTGGATATTGAAAAAGATTTTGATAGAATTGATTGAGATTTCTTGAAAATTGTGCTTCAACAGAAGGGTTTTGGGTCCAAATGGATTTCATGGATTCTTGGATGTGTTAAAGATCCTCATTATTCTATTTTCATTAATGGTCGTCCTAGAGGAAGAATTTGTGCATTCAGAGGATTGAGACGGTGATCCATTATCCCCTCTTTTATTTATTCTGATGGCAGATGTCCTTAGTAGCTTGGATCATATTCATTCTCAACAAATTTTTGAAGGCTTCGTGGTGGGTAAAGAAAATTTACATGTATCTCATTCGCTCTTTGCTGACAATACTCGGATTTTCTGCCAAGATAATGATGACATGCTTGATTCTTTAGGGGCAACCATTGCAGCTTTTGAGTGATTATCAGGTCTTAAAGTTAATTGAGATGAATCCTCTCTTAGTGGTATCAATATCCCTCTTCTTAAAGTACTACAAATGGCTTCAAAGTTTAATTGTAAGTCAGAATTTTTGCCCATTTCCTACCTTGGCATGCCTTTAAGAGGAAGCCCACGGTCTACCTCATTTTGGACTTCAATTGTGGAAAAAATGCAAAAAAAATTGTCAAGATGGAAGCGATTTGATCTCTCTCAAGGAGGAAGAATGGTCTTATGCTCTTTGGTACTTTCCAACTTACCTAAATATTATATGTCCTTATTTGTTATGCTTGCTCAAATTTGTGCTCTATTAGAAAAGCAAATCAGAAATTTCAGAGGGGCCGCTTAACCATGGTTCGTTGGAATGTAACTTCTTTGTCATTGGAAACTAGTGGTCTTGGTATTGGGGGCTTCAGCATGGAAATCAAGCTTTACTAGCCAAATGGGGCTGGAGATTTATCTTCGAGCCAGACGCATTGTGGGATAGAGTAATTTTAAGCTTATATGGGGCTGACTTTTATGATTGCCATGCTTGTAGCAAGTCCGTTGTGAGCTCTAAATGTCCTTGGTTTCATATTTCTAAGATTTGGTATACTGCAAAGTCCAATTTATTGTTCTCTTTGGGCAATAGTAGAAGAATCTCTTTTTGGTATGATACTTGGCTCTCTTCTTCTTCATTGGCTTCTCAATTTTCAAGATTATTTAGTGTGACTACTACAGCCTTATGTTCAGTCAATGAGATTTGGGATTAGCAATCAAATTCTTGGCATATTGTAACTTGTCGTAATTTAAAGGAGGAAGAAATTGCTGAATTTTCTGCTCTTTTAACTATCCTTTATCCTATTGTCTTGAAGAATGAGGAAGATTCTCTTAAATGGGGTCTTGATAAATCAGGGGTTTCCTCGGTCAAATCTATATGTAAAAGCCTAGTTGTTGCTCAACTTCTGACTAAGGATGTGTTTTCAGCCTTGTGGAAATCCAAAGGCCCTCGAAAAGTTAATATTTTCTCCTGTATTTTGTGGTTTGACAAGCTCAATTCTGCTGATAATCTTCAAAAGTAGCTCTGTAACACATGTTTGCAACCTTCCATATGTTCATTATGTTGCACAGCTGCTAAATCTCAACACCATTTGTTGTTTCATTGTGCTTATGCAAGAGCCTGCTGGTTTTCGTTCTTCAAAGAATTTAATATGTGCTGGCTGGGTGTTTCATGAAGACTCAGAGTAATTTTATGCAGCTCCTCTGTGGTCCATTGCTTTCATCTCATTCTAAGTTATTATGGTTAAATTTTACTAAATCCCTCTCTTATGAGCTTTGGATGGAAAGGAATCATTGTATTTTCGACGACAAACTCAAGTCTTGGGAGGATTGTTATGCTACTGCAAAATTGAAGGCTTTTTCTTGGTGTGATCTCTCCAAATTATTTGATGCTTATGCTCCTTTTGATTTATGTTGTAATAGAAATGCTTTTATTTTTCTGTCTTAGTTTTTTCTTTTGATTTTCACTCCCTTGGAGTTTGTTTCACCTTTAGAACATTGTATCTTTTCATAATTTTAATGAAAAGTTGTTTCTTGTTCAAAAAAAAAAAGTAAGCATTAGTAAAAAATTAGGGGTAAAATTGTATAATATTTTGAACCTTAGGGACCAAATGGAAACTAAACTCAAAACTCAGTATTAAAAATATAACATTTTGAAACTTAAGAACTAAATAGAAACTAAGCTCATAATAATTTTTTTTTTTTAACAAGAAAACAACTTTTCATTGAAAAAATGTAAGGAATACTAGTTCAAAGAGATACAAACTCCAAAAGGAGTGAAAAGATAAAAAAAAAGCAAACATAAGAGAAAAAAGAGTGGGAAAACACCAAATGAAACTTAGATGAAGCAAAATGATTCAAAACTTATGGAGCCCTGTCCAATTAAGAAGAAGCAAAAGTGCTATCATCATAACTTTGCGAAAAATGGCCCCCCGAACCAGCTTTGGATGCTTGAGACTATGCTTTTCAAGAACTTTAGCAATCTCTAAATTGTACTCTTTAAGAATTTCAATTTTTTGATTGAGATAAGCTATTTTCAGGAGACCCTCTCTTTTTCAATGGATTCCAGCCTTGAATCAAGAAGATCATTTCATTGGGAGAGAAAAACCGAAAATTTATCACTAGAATTAATTTCAAAGACGAAAGAGAAGAAAAACAACCACTAGGTGCTGAAGGAGAAGCTTGAAAAAGATACAAGTCTTGAAGGGGGGCTTCCACGGAGATGGGAGAATAAAAAGAGGGAAAGAGACCCTTCGACTTTCGAGACACTTATTTAGAGCTTTAGGAAAACACGCACCAAAAATAAAAACCTTGAATTCCATGCCAAAACTCTACCCAGCTTTTGGATTCTCGATGCAAGACTTCCAAGTGACGATGCTTCACACCCTTGAAGCTGTAGCCATTACAGAGGGTTGAATGGCACTAGGGAAATTCCCATCTTTTTGAAGCAAAGAACAGGAGCCAAATCATTCCTCAAATTTGAGACAACAGTCTTAGTAGAATCAACTGCAATTGATGTATGCACATTGTTTAAATCTTCATTAAAGAGATTATTAAGCTCCTCATAGAAAGACACGCTATCAAAATTCTCAGTAACATCATCAACATTCTGGAAATTTGGAGTAGAATCAATGCTACTCAGGCTAACATTAAAATCAGACTCGATATTAGAAAAATCTCCATTTAAAGGTTCTTTGGTGAAGCCATCATTTGATGAAAATATATTACCAGCAGACAAGGAATTAAATGCCTCACAAAGATTAAATTGAGGATGGCCCATCGAATTTAAATTTTTCAAAGAAGAGATAATCTTCTGAAATTTATATCTACTATGGAAAAGAGGAAGAACCTTCATACTATACTCTTTGAACTTCCCATTTGAATTTAGAAAAAAAACCTTTCATTGACTGTGAAATAGGCTTGGAAAATGAAGGGTCTAAGTTGTTGCAATTAATGGAAGGCAAATGATCAATGATGGACTGCATCCCTTTTGAAACATCACAAATCTCTTTTCCCGATTTATTAGCCAAAGAATCGTTAATAATCAAGGACTGGGCATTAAATGGGCTATTGGACTCTTTGAGAAATCCAACATTAATACTGCTGACCGATCGAATATTTTTTGGCAAAGGGGGAGATGTTTCCAAATGTTTAAAAGAAGGAGACTCTTCAACTGCCATGGAGACCTTCTGAATACCACCGAAGATATCTAAATCATTGGGCTTGGAACCATTCCCTGATGAGAAATAAATGCGCAATTATTTGAAGAAGAAGACTTCACTATCTTAGCCATTGGGGGATGGACCTTTGGAATTTCGAAAGGAGCTTGATCATTTAAATTCACATTGGGTAACTCAACAACCACCTTAGAATTAATATCCAGCTATTTTGTTGTTTGAGAATCACAAATGACATTTATGCCTTCGTAGGAAGTAGCGAAATCACAAGCCCCATCAGCCTCTAACTCTTGAAATAAATGATCCTCAATCGAAGCATTAAATTCATTGCGAACAGCAAAGGGGTCTACTGTTGAAAGATGCAATTTCGATTGGGAAAGAGCCCTTTTATCTTCCAAAATCAGATTAAGACGGTTCAAATCAAGCATATTTGAAGAATTTTCAAGATCAAGATTGAAACTTTTGAAGGAATGCAACTCATTCACAGTATGAACGCTAAAATTCTATTATCTTGGATATCAATAAAAGCTGGAAGAGAACTCCAAAAAGTTCTTTTGACTTCCAAGAATACAGCATGACAATCCAAACGGTTAAGGGTCTTCGAAGAGATACCTAAGAGATCGCCACAGTAGCTGCCACCTCAAAGCATCTTTTGGACCAATATTGCAAAGGTAGGCTCAAGATCTTGATCCATCCTCCATAGCTTAATACAAATTCCTGTTGCTATGCTTCATCTCATCCCACTTTTCAATTTCAATCAAAAGTTTTCCTCTATTGACCATTTTCCCAAGGTTTTAGGAACTCTTTTAGCTTCCATTTGAAGCAACGCTTTATCCACCATAAATGAAATAACAACACACTTGACTTCATAGTGTTTTTCCATGGCTGTTGAAATATCATTCCAACCATGAGCTTTAAAACCTGGAGACAACCATTAAAAAGCTCAACGCCAGATTTACCACTTCATTATCTTTTTTAACCCAAAAGGATTAAGGGGGGAATCAGAGAAACCATTCCTCACTTCTTTAGAAATTGAGATAGATTCATCATTAACGACTTCTGTAAAAGATTTTTCCTTGACTAAAGGGAATTTTTAGAGATTGGAGGCTAAATGAGGGGCACATCTAATACATATACATCAAATTTTCTCAAATAATCTGAGAGAGTACTAGGGCTGCACACGAGGTGGGTTGGGTTGGTTTAGGAAGATTTTTTGGATCAACCCGAAAATTCGGGTTGGTCAGGTTGACAACCCGAAGCACCAAGTATGGGGTTGCAACCCAACCCAAGCCAACCCTCCTAATTTCGGGTTGGGTAGAGTTGGGTTATCGGGTCCACAAGCATCTTGGGCATTTTGAACAAAAAAAAAGTGCCGAATTGTATCTACGGTATTTTCAAAGCGATACAATCTGTGAGATGCAGGATCGATGTGTGAGAGATGGTTTTTTTCCCTTGAAACTGATACTAAAATGAAAAATCTACTACCAACTTGCTGCTGGTCACCTCTCTTCTTCAAAACAAAAAAAAAGTCGTCCTTGTTTCAAGTATGTACATCCAAAAACACAAATATTCCCGAGAGAAGAGAGAAACAAAGAGAACTATAAGTATTTCCTAGATGGAGAGAAATAAAGAGAACTCTGTTGACATGATTCACAAGAAACGCAAATGAAGAAATTGGAAAATTTATATTTTAGGCGACAACGAGCGAAGAAAGGCTATGGCAACGCAAAACGGCGATGGCGAGCAGCGTCGGTGAGAGCAGAACAGCAACGGTGAGCAGAGAACGGTGATGGCGAGTGGCAACGATGAGCGGTGCGAGTGTGGATGCGATTCTACCATTTGTGTGAACTCAAAAGACTGGAGGTGGAGGCGCTAAATTTTATTCCAACTTCCAATGCAAGGCTAACAAAAAAACCCTGAAATGCTATATATATATAATTTTTATATTTATCGGTTTGGTTCGGGTTGAACCGAAAATTAAAATTCTGAACCCGAGAACCGAACCGAACTGGTCGGTTCTCATAATTTCTAAACCAACCCATCCCAACCATTACGGTTTGGGTTGGGTTGGTCGGGTTTTTCAGGTTACCGGATTTTTGTAGAGTCCTAGAGAGTATTATTAGGGTGATATTAGGAATATTAGTTGAATAGTTAATAGGGGTATAATAGTAATTAGTTGGGGGTGGTTTGGTTATAAATAGAGGGAGGTAGAGAATTTAGGTATAGGTCATAGTTTGGGAAAGTCAGTCCATAGTTAGTGGATTGTGAGAGAGAGATGGCCCACAATCCACTAACTATTGTTATATTGTAACTTTTCTTTGGATATTGCAATATATTTGTGTGTTTTCTTATAATTGGTATCCTAACAAATTGGTATCAGAGCACACCAATCTTGGCGATGGGTCTTGTTTTAGAGTCATCACTGAATATACAGAGATCATGGATGGAACATAATGAGAGAATAGAAGAAACTCAATGGCTGGTAGAAGAAATGCGACTTATGGTGGAGAGAATGTAGAATGCGTTCAAGAACTCAAATCATAAAAAAACGGATAGAGAGCAAACTGCAAAGATTAAGATGGAGGGCAAAACCAATTTGGTCGGAGAGAAAAAAAATACTCGTAGAAAAAAATAACAAGAAGGATCGGATTGGACTAACGAAGAGTAACCAACATGTCGCGAAGGTTTCAAGCATTTGCAAGCGGGGGCGAATGGTGGCTGGTCAACATAGATCAGAATTGAGGATATCTATTGAGATGTGGAAAGCTGATTGAGTAAGTTGCGTCCAAGGAAAAAAAAAATTCTTGAAATACCAGGGGTGGCTGAAAGGAGGAGAAAGTCAGCCTGGGCGGAAAATGAGGGAAAATCAACAAGGAAGATGAAGAAGCAATCGAAGAATAAGAGAAGCATGAACATAGGCTGATGGTTAGAGTTGCCGGAATTGCAGTGGCCGGCAATCCATGAAGAAACGGAAGAAGAAGTAACTGAGGAAGGGCGGTGACGCTGGAAACATAAAAAAGTGTAGAAGAGAAGGAGATGAGAAATTAGGGTTACATGAAGAGTTTTTAAGAAAGAAATCAACTTCTTGGGCTTGGTCCACAGCTAAACCAAGTTAAAAGGGCCCAATATGGTAAAAATAATACTCAACCTTTCTCTATTTTGTTTTTATGGAAGAGGAGTTGGCTACTATTTAGTTTGGGGCCAAGAAAGTCTTTAAAGCAGTAGAGCATTATTGGTCTTGGGCAAGGGAAGAGAAGCAAGGCCCAATTTATAAAACATGCTAGGGTTGTAAGTCCCAACAAATTCTTTTTTCATGAAGCTTGCCATTTATCCTTCTGCAAAGAAGGGCCAATGAGAAGAAGAAGACAACTGCGGTCCGCTGCCCACCATCAACATGCAACATGTCATCATTAACCCTAGGTTTCTTTAAGTTGGGTTTCTTGGCTTTAAAACGAAAAAAAAGGTTGCTATTGTTTACCCACACCTTGAGGACAAGGCGTCTTTGAAGGGTGGAGTATTGTGAGAGTACTATTAGGGTGATATTAGGAATATTAGTAGAATATTAGTTGGGGGTATAATAGTAATTAGTTAGGAGTAGCTTGGTTATAAATAGAGAAAGAGAGAGAACTTATGGATAGGTCATATTTTGGGAAAGTCAAGCCACAGTTAATGGATTGTGGCAGAGAGATAGCCCTCTTGAAAGACTATTGTTATATTGTAATTTCTCTTTTGATATTGCGATATATTTGTGTGTGTTTTCTTATAATTGGTATCCTAACATAATCCTTGATCATCTCCCAAAAAGTAGACCAACCTCATTTGTGCAGTCCAGCAGAGATACAAATGAATTTTCGCCCACCCTAGAAGGACAAATAACCCAATTCATAGACCATTTGAAGGAGAACCACTGTTTCTGAATTCGATATCTTTCACCATCAGTCTTTGCTTAAAAAATCTTGAATCCAAGGGATTTTGCAACAAATCAACCAAAGTGTTTTCCAACCAATGCAATTGAGACAACTTAAGAGATCTTGAGCTTATTATCCATATTTTCAACGTAAAAATGGTCATTATTAAACCAAACACCAAAGAAATTTTGACCAATGCAACAGCTACTTAAATCCATCTAATAAAGATTTTGGAGAAAACTTATCAGAAGAAAGATGCCAAAGAAACTTTCACAAAAGCGAGCGGAGAGAGGAAAGAGCACTTCTAGGCAGTTTCTTTTGTAACATATCAGTAGTGTTGATATGACCATTAAATAAATTCCAAGCACAAATATTGCATTTTCGAGGGTTGATCAATGATTGTTTATGGAGTTCTATGGATACTGGACGGGTTGAAGTTCAAAACTCAATGATAAACATGCAACATTCTGAAATCCAGGGACTAAATGGAAACTAAACCCAAAACTTGGGACCATAAATATATTTTTTCTATTTTTTGTTTTTATCCGTGAGTGTTCGAGCTAGCTTACGTGCACCTCGATTATTTCCACTGGACAACTGCCTAACCTACTGCATTTGGTTGCCAAGGAAACTCGTAGGATATTAAATCCTAGATAGGTGACCACCATAGTTTAAATCCATTCCCTTGAAGTCTTCTTACAATTTACAATGACCTTTATTGACCATTAGGCCAACACATGATTGTTGATTATGCCTACTTATATGAGCAATATGGTTGTATAACCAAAACAGAAAATTTTATGCAAACAATTTGCTCCTTTTAATCATGATGGTATATACTAAAGTAGTACTTGGATGCAAAACTTTTCAATTAGATGCTTATGACAGGAATAAGCCGCCATTTGTCACATATGTAAGGAGGACAATTAGTTAGCTGGGCAGTTAGGCAATTATATCTGTTTTAGTTGTTGTAACTTAGCAAATCCCACATTAAAAAGGATGGAAGCACTGAATTGGTCTTTAGTTTCAATTGCTTGTCTATTTATTAAGCATCCATAAAGTATTGATTTTTTTTTAAAAAAGGAGAAACGGGCTCATAGCTCAATTAGTTAAAGGCATATCTCCTTGACCAAGAGGTCATGGGTTCGAATCCTCCTACCTCCACATGTTGTTGAACTAAAAAAAAAAGGAGAAACGGAATCCATGGATTGTAGCTCGTATATGGCTTAAATATCCGTTCATATGATTGAAAGATATGCAAAAAGGTTTTAATTGTAACAATAATTATTCAACCTTAAAAAGTTTTGAGATGATTAAACATTACGGCTTCTTGGTGTGTGCTTTCGAAAGAATTTAGGAAATTTTCATTGTCTAGTATTAATTCTTGTTGGAAGCCTTTTTGCGATTGTTTTGGATTCTACATTATTTTGGTATTTGTGTGGGAAGTTTTCTAATGTGAAGCTCTTGGGTAGGGTGTGTCCATCATATCTATAGCAAAGGAATGTCAGAGCAATGGGATCCAATTGTACTTTTATTTATTTATTTTTATTTATTTTTTGAGAGGAAACTATGATTTTTTGTTGATGAAATGAAAATTACAAAAGAGAGGGAAGGAGAGGGCCTTCCAACCACCCGAAGTGGATACAAAAAAGTTCTGCACCGAGCTAAAGATAAGAGTAATTATAGAGATTGAAAGGATGTGCATACTTGCACCAAGAAAAGTCTAGCTCAAAAAAATTAGTAAAAGAAAGAGATATATCTTTGAAGACCCGGTTGTCGCTTTCACACCGAGGATCCAGAATTTTTTGATATACGAATGGCTTTACCATTAGATCCCATCATGATTTTTTTTAGGGTGGGATCTAATTGTAAAACCATCTGTAACGTCTAATTTATCTGCAACGTGCAGATAGCTTGAACTCTTTTGCCTAGGGATTGTGTCTTGTTCTGATGCTCGGGTTATTGGAAATTAAATATCTTTGGGCCCGATTGGTAATGTCTATGATTCTTCTTTTTGTTTTTTTTGTTGTTCTTGTGAGAGAAACAAGTGCATTGAGTAATGTCCCTTATTTTTTGTTTCCTGTTTCTCCTTTTTTTTAAACAAGAAACAAAACACTTTTCATTGAAGATATGAAAAGAGTCTAATGCTCAAAAGATACAAGATTCTATAAATTAAATTAAGAAAAAAAGTCATAAAAATGAAGGAGAAACAAAAGATTCCCAATTTAAGTAAATGTCTAACAATGAGAAATTCGAGAAAGCATTTGAAAGAGAACCCCATCGTGAAGCCTTGAGCCTTACTAAAGAAGAAACATCTATCCATGAAGAGGACTTGTTTTTAAAAAAACTTAAGATTTCGCTCCATCCATAATTCTGAAATAAGTTTCCCCTTTCTCTTTTTGTTGGAAGCTTTCCCAAAATTGGAGACAAGTCATTTTCATTTTTTTTTTCAAAGTGAAAAAGAGAACAGAAAGTAAAGTTTACTTGTTTTATATCTCCTAAAAAATGAGTAAGAAACCAGAAATAAGAAATAGAAATGTTACTAAAGCACTTTTTGACTCAAGTCTAGAGTTATTCAGATGTCAGTCACCTTAGGTGGGCTTTAATTTTGGAGAGTAAGGGTGGAAATTTTAAGTTTTGAATTGTTTATTCTAGCAATAGTCATCATTATGCAACTGCTATAATTATCAACAATGTTATGCTTTCTTTCCCTATAAACTGGACTTGAGTTTCACTTGTCAATTTTATGCTACAGGAGAAGGACATACTAGAAATTAAAAAGTCTCTCATGGATGGATATCACTATACCTATTGGACATGCAGTGTTTCTAAACTTGGTTATTCTGGAACTGCAATCATATCTCGGGTATGATTTTCCTTTTCTCATGTATGAACAACAAATTCCTGAACAAGAAAGAAAAAAAAGCAAATAAACTTTATTTATTTATTATTTATTTTTTTAAGGGATGAAAGATGGTATTATAAACAATCATAAAAAGGGGAACAATCTAAGGGGCAGGGGGAATACAGATCCCCCTTCTAAAACAAAACTATCTAAACAAAGCCTTCCAATCCAAAGAAATCATGGAGAGACTTTAAGTACAAAAGAATTTCTTGTGGTTTGAGAACTACTAAGAGGTAGTATGCTGTATAGTGTTCCAAAAAGAAGTAAATAAACTTGTCAGCCTGATCATCTTAGATGTGTATATCATCGTGGATCTAGTCCTGGATTCTACTTGTGCAGCCCCGTATTGAGGATAATACCCTATAAATTACTTGACTCTGAAAGTTAGTGAGATAAAACAATAGTCTTGCAGGGTTTGGCAATATTGAGAGGGGAAGAGTTGTCAGTCTTATTACTTAAAGTGCATTTCATTGTTGACTAAGCAATTTTGTGATTTTTTTTTTTTTTTATCATTCTTTTCAGAACATGCTTTTGTTTGATATGCTCGTAGAAACTTGGAGACTTGGGAATCGATAAATTATCAAAATAGACAAAATTATCTCTTTCTGAATGTCTAATAAGTATGCTGTTTTAACTTTGAACTAGTGTGGTTGGTAGCTGTCTATTTAAGCTACTCAACAGCCTATGAGTATCTTGATTCTATAAGTTGTAGAGATAGGCAATGATCTTGTAGAGTTAGGTGATAGTTTTGTCCATATTAAGCAAAGTTTGGGTAAGACATCCCAGTTGAGTTATGAACCAGTGATGCATATTATTACTTTTTTCTTTTGATTGCATTCTTTGCTTCATCATTATAACTTAAATCTTACATTTTCTTAAAAATGTTATTTTAGTGCAAAAGATACTATCTGTGGACGCTTCTAGTTACTACATTCTATTTTATATATTTCATAATGGTTCCTTTTAGTTTACTGAATGAAGATGTGTTACATTACAGATACAGCCACTTTCAGTCAGATATGGTGTAGGCATGTCAGAACATGATGGTGAAGGGCGGGTTGTGATGGTGGAGTTTGATTCATTTTTTCTATTAAGTGTTTATGTTCCTAATTCTGGAGATGGATTAAAGAGACTGGTATGACTTCCAGCCGTGGTTCTTTATTCTATAGCTTGATTTATTTCATGGTAACATGAATTCTTGATATTTTTGAGCTTCTTCTTGCCCTGATATGTCTGATTTCACTTTTAGTCATACAGGATTACCCAGTGGGATCCATCTCTCAGTAATTATTTGAAGGTAAGTATGCATTGTTATTCTTATTTTATTTCTTTAATGAATCCTAATGTCACATAGTTAGGGTGAGTTTGTGATGAGTTTTGGAATGGTGAAAGAGTACTCTTTAACCAATCAAAAGCCTTGTTCAAAATTTCAGTGTTTGTTTAGATAACCACAAGTGATTTTGAAAATTTTAAAAAATATTAAAAGTTGTTTTTAAGTTAACTACTTAATTAGTGTGCTTTCTAAAAGTATTTTTAAAAGAAGTGCTTTTAGTTAAAAACATTTTTTTCAAAAGCCATCTTTAACTCAACGCTTTAAAAGTGCTTTAAATTCATTTAGAGGAATACTTTAATCAAAGTGCTTCATTTAAAAGCCCTTTATAAGTACTGTGCTCTTACAAGCCAATGGCCAATTTTGAAGGAAGAAACGTAGAATTTATTTGCAGATTTGCAAGTTTATGGAAGCACAACTGGATGTTCCCTAATTCCTAAAGTGTGTTTGGGAGAGTGCTTTTAGAATATTTATTTTAATTATAAGCACTTGTGTAAAAAGTGCTTAATAACAATGATGTTTGGTTTCATACTCTTTAAAATATTTTTGAAGTATTTTCTGATCAAATACTTGGGTCAAAAGAGCATTCTTACAAATCACTCTAAGGTGTTTTTGACTTTTTTCAAAAGTATTCACATGATTTGATTGGGAAGTGTTCTTGCCCATAGCAAAAGTGGCTTCATTGTTTAGTGCCTAAACATAAAACATAACATGGTTTGCTTTTCCAAACGTATGTTACATTTAGTGCATGTTTGGTATAAGTTTTTTAAAAAAATGTTATTCAGCAAAACATTTATTATTTAGGCATTGTTGGAAGAAAATTAATTAAATACTTAATTTAAAAAAATGCTTTAAATGTATTTTATAGGGTTTTACACAATTTCAAACCATTTTTTATTATTAAAAATTTTAAAAAGCATTTTTAATTAGTTCAAAGCACTATCAAAATTTGGAAAAAACAGTTTTTTCTATCAATAGTAAACAGTTTAAAATTCATACCAAACATATCTTTATTGGTATCTACTTGTGTAGGATTTAGAAAAGTTGAAGCCTGTGATTTTGACTGGTGATCTGAATTGTGCTCATCAAGAGATAGACATCTATAATCCTGCGGTAAGTGATCAAATTTAGTGCTCTGTGACCCCCTTTTATATCTGAACCTTCAAAGATGTACTTAAAATGAACATTTTGTGCAGGCGACACGGCTTCATTTAAACTCGTTGATCCATGTTGTGATTTTGTACTATTAGCTTTTTGTTGCATTTTTTTTTTAAAATTTACTGGACATGTTTCGTTGAATAGGGAAACCGAAAAAGTGCCGGTTTCACGGATGAAGAAAGGAAATCGTTCGAGACAAACTTTTTGGCAAAAGGATTTGTAGATACATTTAGAAAGCAACACCCGGATGTCGTTGGCTATACATATTGGGGTTATCGTCATGGTGGACGGAAAACCAACAGAGGTAACTGAATCTGCTTCATCCATCAGTTTTTTTCCTTTGCTTTGCTCTGTTAAAAATCAGCAGCCTATTTGAAACAAGTGCGATGATGATGATATGGGATACCTCAGCTATTAGAGTTAGTATGGAGTAGCTATCTGAGGTTAGTGTTTTTAGATGGATCATTTGTTCTCTCTAAAAATTTTTGAGAAAAGCACCAAATAAGTTCATCCTTTAAACGCACTTCAATGTGTTAAGATTTTTTAAAAGTTCCTTTTAAGTATGTAATCAAATAACCAAAGAACTTTTCACTCTAAACAATCATGTCAAATCTACCCTTATATATTACTTGGATAATGGTTTTTTTGCCCAATGCAACTTGAACCATCTTGTGAGTAGTGGGTTGGAGAGAAATAGGGGAGTTTTTCCACGAGGAAGGGCTTTTCGACGGTATCCTTTGCTTTTGAGCTCAATATTTTGAGGTGTGTTTGTAAACAAAAGTTCTCGTTAAACAGGATGGCGGCTTGACTATTTTCTTGTGTCACAAGCGATAGCGGAGAAGGTGCACGACTCTTACATACTCCCTGATGTGGGGGGCAGCGATCATTGTCCCATAGGCCTTGTGCTCAAGCTATAGCTTTCTTTTGTGCGGAACCCATACCCTTACCCAATTTCTCCATTTTGTTGGCTTTACAGTCTCCTTTTTATTTTTATTTTGTACAGTTCTTTCGTATATACCCACTCGTCCCTTAACCTCCAATTTTGTTAACTCAAATTCAAAAAACAAGGGCTCATTTTGGCAATGAAGTTGATTCATGGACTTCGTGTTGTAATTTTATCGTGATTCACATCCACTTTTGAAGAATTCTCTCTTCAAGGAAGAGTTTGAAATCGTTATCAACTGTCTTAGGTTGTGATTGATTAAAATTATGTGATTTAGTTATGGAATAAAAAATTGGAAAAAATCGTTGAAATTGCAGTGATATATCGAACATCGGAGGTCTCGATATATTGTGAAATATCGAAATATCGTCGATTTTAATATATTACCGCAAAAAAAAAGTTGAATTGTCTCTTTGGCTAGATGGCAAGTGCGCGCTTTTGGTGATTGTGAGGGTGCGGGTTCAATCCCTAAAAGATTTATGTTATGTATTCTTTTTCTTTTTTTTAATTTGTCTTTTTCCCTTTTTTTCCCTTTATTTTTGCCTTTTTTTTTTGTTCTACCAATTATTTACCATTTTCTTTATGCATTTTTCAGTCTTTTGAATGAAAAATTAAGATTGATTTGATATTTCATATATTATATTTCCAAAAAAATTTCAAAATTTCAAAATTTCAAATTAAAATTTTTTGTAAAAATAATTTATATTTACTAAAAATGTCTATAAATGTCATTATTTTTCTAAATTCTAACTAACTATTACAACATTTTTATTCTTAAATTTCAAATTTGTTATTTTTGCTCTTTCTAATTCTTTTTAACTCTCTTGTATGTTCTTGCTTCACCCACTATATATGAAGTATATCATTAATACACATACATCTAATACAAAGTATATAAATTACCTATTGTATATTAAGGTATATTATTAATATACCTAATAATAAGCATACAAGTTATATACTTTGTATTTAGTATATCGCTAATATCAATGATATACTTAATATGAAGTATATACTTGATATATATATAGTAAGTATATTAATAATAAACTTTCTATAAAATATCTCACTAATATACTTTTATTTGAAATATATCATTGATATATTTTTTTAAAAGCAATGACATTGATA
>JAOANK020000042.1:1544817-1557834 GCA_026257165.2 Telfairia occidentalis | reverse complement strand
GCCGGAGAGCGCCTGCCATCGCTGACATTTTGAGAACCGAAGCTGTTGATCGGCGACTGTGAGTTTCTTTTTTATTCTTTTAACGCTTTGTGCTGTCGCTTTCTCATTCTCCTTGGCCATTCTTGCCTTTTCGAATTTTGAATCCACTTTGTTTCGCCATTCTTAGTCACTTAATTGATTTATTATGCTAATGTAATAACGCTTCTTACCAGTAGTTAGAAAAAAAAGTGTTGTAGAAGAGTTGTTTCTTCATCATACTGTTCTTTGTTCCCATCCATCTGAATATTGGACTGCAATTTTGGTTTTCAGAATAATTTCTCTCATTGAAATTATTGCTCAAAGGATTTTCTTTCAAAACTGTTTTTAATTGCGGATTGACGGTGGGGTGAGAATTTTATCATCATTCGGGGACGAGGAACCTACGCGGGCCTACATATTTTCTTTTGTTTCTGTTTTTGTTATTCATCTATCTCCTCTCAATTGTCAATTTTTCTCTATATTTTTGGCATTTATGTTTTCTTCAAGTGTTGCTAAAGTCGAAGCTTTACAAATGTGGTGGTATCTACTATATATTTTGCTTCACATTTTCCACTCTGGCCGTTTACTTGTATCATCGTTTAAACCTTTGTAGTTTCTTTCTTTCTTTTTTTTCCCTTAAATTATAAGCTCAAGTTGCTTGAGTTGTTCTGGCTGGAGCTTGGACCATATTTCATGAAACTCATTCAACCAGTCTATAAATATAAGCTTCATATTCTCAAACATTAATAATATTACTGATTTAATTTTATGGGGCTTTTTGAAAATGGAAATCTTATTTTTGGATTGTGTTAATTTCTAAAGCTCTAGGAATGGATCCCAAGCACACAGGAGAGATTTTGAAGTAAGTCCTTTTCAACGAACTCTGGTTTTTGAATCCCTTCAGTGTCTTTGGAATACTGGATGCTGATCATCAACTTTTGAATTTGTTGTGCAGGCATTTGGAGAAGCAGGATGAGGTTCTGATGGATGCTTATAGATCAATGTCCCATGAATTGCATAAACTTCAGGTTTTGTTTCTTTTGCTCTGGATTTTCTGATTTATTTGATGAATTTGTATTGCTGATTTGATACTATCTTTCCATCTGAGTTCATTCTAATGAAAATATTGGACTTGTACTAATGCATCTTTCTAGGGTTTTTAGTAGAAATCTGACAAATTAACTCATAAATATGACTCTATACCCCTTGTCTTTATGTATTTACCTGATTGGCATCCGTGGATATCCCATTCATTTAGAGATTTTATTTCATTTTACTTCCACTGAAGTTTGAAGTTCTTAAGCCTCTATTGCTCTAACTCATGCTTTTTTGTTTGTTGATTATAGTTCTGTTAGAAACTACAATACAAAAATAAAATGTTGTTTCATATTTTTGAGTATACTACTACCCGTATTTCATCAATTTGGAAATGTTTTGTATGATCATTTAGTACTGTGAAAAGAGAGCGAGGGGAGCGAGGTTATCATTCATGATTTCAGTGAATTTATTTTCAAATGTAGTCAATTACTATTGCAAGATGAATAACGTTCTTTCTGGATCATTAAAATAACTTAGTATTGTTTGTATCACTACCTTGTTATTGTAAGTGTTAAAAAAGGAAGGGTAGCTAGAGGTCACTTATGCAGAAGAGCCTCCATTTTAATGCAGTTGAAAATCCAAAATCAAAGTAATGTTGTTTTTGGGTATTATTTGTACTTGTAATATTTTCTCAGATGAAACTCTGCTTTTTGATTGGACATCTAGAATTTTGGATTACTATGTGAAGGTTGTTGGTTCGATTGCTAGTGCATAAGAAATTGAAGATGTATTATTTGCAGGTAGAAGAAGAAATGCTCATGCGCAAGTTTTACGAAATAATGTCAGCTCGTGGGTTGGCCAAAAAGGTAGCAGTACCCAATTTGCGTATAATTGTTCTTTGAATGCTCTTTTTGACGTGCTCAAATAGCACGAATTCTTAATTAATTTGATTTAATTATGATATACCTTGAAAACTGGACTCGCTTGAATAAATGACTAAAGTAAAGCTAATTATAGCAGGTTCCTTTGGCAGTTAGGCTGTTATGAAGTAGTGCAAGCTTGCCACTAACTCTACCTTTAACTAAACTGGGTCTCTAATAACTGCCAGGCCAGGTCAACCAATTAACTATTAGCGACCAGTGATCACAATGAACGCAGTGAAACAGTATCAGACATTTAACACAATTCGGACAGTAGAATGGCAGCCTATGCATCAGTCACCCCTGACTAGGATTAAACTCATCTCAAGTTTGAACAGCCACGAGAAACTATTTAGAGGGTTGTAAACATGTAGATCTTCCGTAGTAAAATGTCAATTTGATGTAGATCCATCTGGAAGATCAACAACATAAACATTTGAATTGATATTTTTTGATAATTTGGGAATTTCTGTATCGTGGTACGTTTCGCTAATTTTATGTACTCCTAGTTCTTGAACATGGACTGTAACAAGGTCACCAACTAAAAAATCATTGTTTTTAGCATTATCTTTGTAAATTGCTACTTACTTCCCGTGTGCAAACGAGAAATACTCTTTGCCTATTCTGGTTGCCTTTAGGCTAACGTCCATGGATTGAGGCAAAGTGACTAAATCAATTGTCATGAAGCTTAATATGTATAATCTCAAAAGAAGATATACCCTCTTGTTCTTCTTTTGATTTAAAGAAATCTTAACATGGACAGCATAGATCCTCTATCTTAAGTTTAGACCCTCGTGAGTAGAGTAGCTTATCGCCTACACTGCGATTAGTGTTTTCGGGTTGTTTGTCTGTTGGTGACTTGTTGTACTACAACTCAATCCACATTTTTAAATCTCCCCACAAAGTTATCCAAAAATGGCATAGAATCTTCACATCATTGTCGAAGGACATGGTTTTGGATATTCCCTGCAGTCTTACCGACTATTTTTTTTTCTTTTCTTTTATCTTTTATCTTTTTGAAATAAATTACTGCCTATTTTCTGTTAATCGGGAACTTAATTTTTCATTGAATTAATGAAAAGTACAAAAGCAGAAACAAGACTTGGGGAGTTTACAGGGGAAAACTCCAGGTGGTTTCTGAAGGAAAGTGTTGCAGTTACAAAAAGAAGAAGAAAGTACTTCAAAAGGAACTAACAAAATGTATCAGTATAAGATGTCGAACGTTAGCCATATCTCTAGTCTGATCTTGGTCAAACCCCAACTTTATAAAACAAATTTGGTATATACACTTCATTTGTCCTTTGCGACATGGTAGAAAGTTAGACATTTTACTGAAGCAGTCCAGATGCACAATGATGGAGGCAACCGTAGTTCTAGATCCTCTACGTTCTTTCGAAGTACTTTAGTTAGCTTTAGTTTATTGTCTCTTTAAGATTTTTTTTCCTTTTAAATTTGTCTCTATAAGTTAAGTGCTGTTAGTGGGTTCTCTACCGCTTGCTGCATTCCTTTTCTTTGTCTTGGGCTTGTATTCTTTCTTTGTAGTTCTCTTCCTGTTTTGGGCTTTGAAACTTGGCTCATTGCTGAACTATTTTCATATCTTAGCCCTATGTACAATAGCTACATAATTAAGTCCACCGCTGCAAAAGAAACTTTAGAATTGATTGTCATGTTGAAGAGTTTAGAGGAGGTGGATAGAACAAATTCTTGCATGTTGTCCAATTAGATGAGATGTTCACCCACTATGTTCATGTCGAGCCAATGCATATGACTTCTATTTGTATGTTCTCTATTTGAGTTGACTTATTTAGATTCCTAAGACACTGCAGCTTCAACACTCACTATCGAAACAACAACTTGCTCACTGAATGGTTTGCAGTCTAGTAAGGTGAAAATTAGGGCCGACTTGCGTGTACCCGTAATTAGTTTGAAACTGCAGCTTTTGAATTTAAACCACACTAATATCTAAATTGAATTTCCCAATATGAAACCCCTTAGTGCTCAGGACAGTTGGTTAGAATAACCTTTATTGAACGAAACCATTTTTGGTAGAATGAAGCAAATTTCAAGAAGTGTTATGCCTCAGAACTTGGAGCAGGCCACCATTAACGCTTTGGAAGTTAGACTAATTCACTTGCCTGCCTAAGCTATTGATAACAAACCCCAGAAAGCATGATGCTCACTCTTCTGCAGTATTTTGAAAACCAAATACAGATTTTCTGGGTGTCGTTCCTGGGATCTAAATAAACCAGTTTATTGTCAAAATGAACCACCATAAGGCCTTGAAATGATTTCAATCAGCCTCATGAATATTCTAGTGTTGTTTAGTAAGAAGCGTCTAACTGACTACTCGAGAGTCCTTAATCGCTTACACGGTTTTATTTTATATGCCTCGCCTTCTACCCTCCTAGTCTTTTATATTATATCCTTTTTTTTTTCTTTTGTGACAAAATTGTGTTACAAACAAATGAAGAGGAGATGATTCAAACATACTATTTATAAAGGGAAGGGGGGAAGTACTGATATCTGATCATTGGAGTTATGCTGGAAGGTCAAGTTTAGAAACTAAGGATGACCTAATTTTGTTAATAGCCAGCTTACTTACCACAAGAAGCTTATTTCTTTCCCAGAAAATATGCCTTTTCCCCAATCCTCTAACTCAAACTACTGGTAACTGTTCTAAGTTCTTTTTTTTTTTTAATTCAACAACATGTGGGGGTGAAGATTTAAACTCACGACCTTTTGGTCAGAGAGATATGTCTTAACCAATTGAGCTATGCTCAGTTTGGCAACTCTTCTAAGTTCTAACTCTAAGGAAGGCACCAACTAATTATCAATATGCTTCTAATAATATTCTTAATAATATGCACTAGCCTATTATTATTATTTTGTTCCATTTCTGGACTTTAATAAACATATATTTCGGTGATTTGCAGCGTGAAGATGGTCCTAATAATTCTGGCAGCAAAAGCAATGCGTTAACATCTAATACTGGCAGCAAATTGGACTAAGGTAAAATTACGTACGGCCACTTGATAACTAAGAAAAGAAAGTCTCAATGTGACTGATACGTAATTAGATTTTTCTTCCCAAGTATAAACTAAACTAACAAATATTTCTCCAATGTAATTACTTCTTTTTAACCTAGTTAAGCAAAACTTAAAAAGAGTTGATAGTTACCATTTATACTAACTAACAACATTAAAAACTCCCTAGGTTAAATGTGATTTGTAATTTGAGACATTCAAAATTGTCTTAATAAATAACCCTTCTAGTTCAAGCTTATATGTCACACCAAGTTACAAAGCGAGATGAACAAATGTATTATTATGTAGGAAAAAATATATATAAGAATAATTCATTAGTAATTTAACATATCGTTTAATTTTTGAAGATATCTGGATCAAGGATGTCATGGATTCCCATGCTTATTGAAGAAAATGTATAATGGCCTATCTAGATTGCAAATTTTGTTTCTATGGTATGAATATTTGATGTATTAGAGTTCAATATTTGTATTTCGATAGGTAGGATTGTTAATGTCTGACAATTAAATGTCGGTGTTTGTTTATATGATTTAAAATATTTAATTTGTTTACTCTAAGTCATTTGATTATAGTTAGTGTCACACATGATTTTGCAGCAAATGTTTAGGAAAGTTGATTTTAAATGTGATTATCTATTGGATTTTGCAAATGAGAGTAAATTAGAAAAATGAGTTTATATAAATTAATAAGTAAGTAATTTTACTATACACTCTAGACAATTAAATTTTTTACATAATTACTTTTAAGTTATCCCAAATGAGCCCTAAAAATGTGTAGAAAGTAGTGTGAGATATGTTAGAACAAAGGTTTAGGTGAAAAGCATTTGATGAACAAAATTTGAATTGTAGCAAAATATTAATAGTTCATATAGAAAGTCCTTTTTAATCATTTGAAAGCATTTTACCATTAAAAGGCACTCTCAGATATCCTTAGTTCAAATTTATCTTAAGATTTAGTTAAGATTTATTCTTTGTTTTAAGTGTTGAAAATGAATTTGATCTCATCATTTTTAGAGTAGCTCCTTGTGTATTTTCTTTTAAAAAAATCAAATAATCAAAGTTCATCATTCTTCGTCTTTGTAATATATATATTCGAAGAGTAGTTTTAGCTTGTGCGCACCTCTTCATTCTTCATGTTCTTATTTCAATTTAGTTTGAAAATTTCATTCGACATATAACGGTTTAAAATGTAAAAATATTGTACTTTGAAATGTGAATCCAAAAGATTAATAACTATGAATTTGAGACACTCTAAATCTTACAAGTGCTTTAAACTGATTAACAAAAAAAAAAGTTCAATTTTTTCCATGAGATCCATCTATATGTCAAAATGTGTATTAAAATCATTTAAAAGAAGAAATACTTTTAACTTTTCTTTTTCCCATTGAGAATACTTGATGGGAAAATGCTTCACTTAAAAAATATTAGCCTCAACAACTATTCCAAACACACTTCGAATAACCATTGCTTGAATAAGAGCAAGTCGTTGATAAAAATAAATCATGGTCACTTTGAATTATGTACACAACTATCATTCCTTTTTTTTTTTTTGACCTTTTCCTTTCCTGCAAAATCTCATAGTCTAAAATACAAAATTTGTGTTTAATCCTCCTATGCCTTCCTTCCACCAAAAGAATGTCCAATAGATACAGAAATAATGTTCACCAGGGCTGTTTGCTCTGTGAGAAGATGATTGATTACAGGAGACAATGTGTTTTAAAATCATTCTCTCCCTGTCTGTTCGGAAGAAGAAGAAGAAGAAGAATTCTACATTTTGAGATTTTAAGACAAATCATCACTAGGATCTTCGTCGTCCGATGATGAAGTCGAAAATGAGTGTTTTGCATTAGCAGGACCAAATACCAACTCCAGGCAGAAGGAAGGACCACAAATTGACCTTCCCCTTTTCCCAACTTTGTCCAAATCCTGCAACCTTAGCTGCAATATGCATCAACCAAAGAGTGAGTTTATAAGAATCATTTTGCCTAGTTCTTTTACATAGGAAAGTTGGCCTAGCCATTCATCACAGTTCTTTGGTCAAAGTACCATGTTAGGATAATTTGAGTTTGGTTTCAGGTTCCTATGGTTTTATTAGTTTCAATTTGATCTGCTTGGTTAAATTTCTCAAAGCTTTTCTGGATTGACTAAATGTTTGATAGTTTTCTTACGTGATATATTTTCTTTCGATGCTAACTCTCTTTACCACATCCAAAGAAAACACGTCAAGAATTCCCTGTCATACAGGAAAACTACCAACATTTGGTAACACCAAGAGCATTAAACGATTTGACAAAATTATAGGGACCATGGATTAAATTGAAATCAAGCACAAACTATAAATACCAAAATGGTAAGTTAATCTAGTTCTTTCTTTTAATGAGCCTAAATTACGATAATTCTATCACAGCATTTTGTGCAAATTCAAGCCTTCTTAGACAAAAATTTGTGACCATGTTGTCTGAGATAATAGTTTTCAAGCGCAGAGCAAGGATTTCAACGCAGTAGAAGATCAGAATCAAAGACGTACCTGTAGCAAGCTGTTTTTAATGAAAGCTGTGTTGAAGCAAGCATAGAAGAGACGCCCTCCAAACATCTTTGCGTAGAATATGATGCGTATATCTCCAGTTAGCTGTTCAGTCAAATTACATAACTTTTGAGAATAGTGCGTTTAGATGGAATATGTTGTCTATTGAGACATTTTCTCTAAAAGTACTTTAAAGTGTACTTAATTGATTTTAGAACACAATCAAACATCGTAAAAAAATTGAAGCACTTTTAGAAATTTGAGAGTAGTGCATTAGATGAAATACATTTTCTATTGAGATTAATTGCTTCTTCTAAAATACTTTAAAGTGCACTTTCAGTGGTTTTAGAATACAATCAAACACTGTACAAATTTAGAAGAGTACTTTTAGTTAGCCAAAAGCACTTTCAATGTGTTTCTAAGGCAAGGCCTAGAAATTTTATTCTATTTTTTTTTTTTTGATGGAGGCCCACTGAATTGTTGCCAAAAGAAATGCAGCAAATCAGTTTTTTCACAAGTTACTCCCATAGTGTGTGCATCAGAAACAAAGCATATTCAAAGGATTGTTAAAACTAATGACAGAAAGAGCCTTTTTGTGACTTACTGGTAGAGGCTTCTCAAAATTGTAGTCAAGGCAGGTTTTGTTGTATAGTGCTGAACACTCTGTATCCATTTGAACAACAAGGTGGGGTTCTAGTTCTGACTTGTTCCCTTCGTTTTCGCCTTCGATAAAAGATAGAAAGTAACGAGGACTGTTACTTCTCTCATAACCTCTCCTAAATTGTCTGCAACGACTCCTGGTAAGTTCCATACATGGACGGTATAGCTGAGAAGGAACCTACAAATGTCAGGGAATAGAACTTTAATGTACATAAAAAGGAAGATAATTAGAAAGACAATCTAAAAAATTGATCACCATAAAACCAATAGAGAAATGAGGTAATCAAACAACTGGGAGGGATGAGGATATGCCAAATAATAAAAACAAATAATAAAATGCTAATAACAAATAAATTACAATATCCCCTTGCTCATATGATGGTCTGCAATTAATACTTGCTTAACTTTTTGAAGTAGTGGTAAATTAATATAATATCAAGAGATTCTAAAGTTATTTTTTGATATCCGTGATTGTTTGGGCCAGCTTGTGCACACCGCTAACTATTCTCACAAGACAATCATCTAACCTTGCTACTTTGATTGCCAAGGTAACTCATAGGATATTAAATCTTAAGTAGGCGATCACCATGACTTGAACCAATTCCTTAGAATTCTTTTACTATTTACATTGGCCCTTATTGAACACTAGAACCAACTCATGGTGGTTAAGAGATCCTAAAATTTTGAAATCGTCATTTTTCTTTCTGTATGATAATTAAACAGTTCATCAACTGGATAGCATAAAAATGAGCTCATATGTGAAGGAAAGAGAGTGTGAGAAGTAATTTAAATAGACTTTATTACCTCCTGCAATTCTGAGATCACAAAGAAAATTGATTGAGTGTTAACTGTGTCATAAAGACGAATTCTCTGCAACTCTCTCCTGCATGGTCTGGGCAACTTCATCTCTGGAGGTCCATTATAAACTCCCTTGGGAAAAGAAAGGCACTTTGCCCAGTAGCCCACATACCGCCGCTGGCTTGGAATTGATACCTGTTAACATTATAAGATAACATCAACGTGAATGACCAATCACCACAGTTAAAGATTTTAAATTAAATTCAGTACAAATAAAAGACATTAGAAAAGATATGAAGAAATAAATGCAAAATAAACTGTTTCACTGAGCTAGACTGTCTTGGAACAGAGCTTCCATTCTCCCTACCCTTACCAAACTTTAAATCTTCACAGTATACCTCAAGAATTGCTGATTTACCTCGTCTTTTCTTTCCTCTATTTAACAAATGATGTTCTTTATCACCCTTCATTCTTTTTAATATCCGTAGCGTCCGAGCCAGTTTGTGTACATCTTGACTATGAACAACCGTCTAATCCTACTACATTTGGTTGCGAATGAAACTTGTAGGATATTAAATCTTAAGCTTGAACTCATTTCCTTGAAGTGCTTTAATATTTACATTAACCTTTACTAACCACTAGGTCAAACCGTAGTGGTTTCTTTATCACCCTTCATTAGATTTAAGTCTTAGCAACTTCTTTTTCCTATTCTTGTTGAGATCATATTAAGTGATTAGATTCATATCAATAATCCATGTGTTAGGTATCGTGAAATGATCTAGTATTTAAGCTCACAAATGAGAGAAAATGTTGAGAATGTAACAAGATCGAACTTTTAGGATTCGGTAGTAGTTTAGCACAAAGCAAGGTCAACATTTTTTCCTCTCTCTCAGTCTAAGATCGCTAATTTTAGATTGTAGTCCTAGTCCAATATTAATAACAAAAAAGAGCTGATTTTTTAAATGCAAAGTTTCATGTTACTAAATTCAATAATGTGACCCTGCCATTAAATTTTAGTACCTAACAGAACTTACTCCTTCGTTATTGGTTGTCCGCCTCTGAGCATATAGCTGAAGTGCATCCTCCGCTGACATGCCACAGTAAACTAAGTAGGCACATACCATCAATCCCGTCCGACCCTTCCCAGCCTGAAATGTAGTTACAAATAATTTGAAACTAAAAAAGGAGTTAGCATAAAAATAAGTATGATAAAGACGTGACAATATTTTTCTTAGATTTCTTGTTCCAAAGTTTTTCTTAAAATCTAAACAACAGTCATGCTCTTCCCCTGGCTTTTTATCAATAGTTTGGTTGCTATCTGATGGCTTTGAATCATAACACCAAAAGTTAAAGGAGTTATATCTGATGACCCTTTCTAAAAGTAGATAAACTAATTTAGATCTATATACTCATTACTTGCAAAAGAAATTTTAACCCTGCAAACAATAATCATTTTTTAGGATTGGAAGAACACAAATCAAACAATAATGTCAAAGGACCTTTCAGCCAGAAACTTAGAGGGTAGGCTTGTTATCTTGGTAGAATTTGATTACCATACATGATACACCCACCAAACCCTTCTGATAAAGGGAAAAATTAGGCCAAACTGTTACATGTCTCATGATATGGCTAGGTTTGTTCAGATTGAGCAAAGACATCAGATACATCGTCTTGTATGCATAAAAATAAATTCTTCCTTGAACTATTTCAACTGACAAAATATTTTCATCATACTAGGAACAAGAAATTAGCATGCAATTTACAACATTGAAAGGGTTGGGGAAAATTCAGTAGAACAACCATTTTAAACTTGTCTAGGAGGGTCACAATTACCATGCAATGGACAACAGCAATATTCTTTGGGTGGGACGATAGCCATGAAGAGACATTCTCACAGAAAAGTTTGATCATCTGTAGAGGTGGGACATGATTATCATCAAAAGGAAATGACTCCACGCGGCCATGAAAATGTGATGGATCATATGATTCTTCGATACAGAGATTGTAGATCTGCATTTTCCCAAGAGAAACATCAAGATGATGCACGTTAGCCATGTGGGATTTGCATGGCAGATAACTGTGTATAGTTAGAGAAATAAATTTCAATGAACACTGTAATTGCACAGGAAGTGATAAGTTCTTAAAAAGTGTTGTAATCATAAAGACCGCTAGAGGAAAAAAATATTACCATTAATCTTTTATAAATTTGTGTTATCTAAAACCATCAGTATATGTTTACATTACATACTGCGATTTTAACTTAAAATTTCTGGTTTTAGTCAGTTACCTTGCTTAAGGGCTGTGTATAGAAGTATTAACTTCTAGGAGGTAGCAAAATAAACTAAAGACATCTAGACTGTAGGAAAATCAAGTGAAAAGATATGATAGATCTAATGATTTATGATTAAGCAGCCAAAATGATACCTTGTAATGTCCTTGATGCCTCATGTCCAATACAGACTTAACCTGCCATAGAGGATTACGATACATCGCACGCATACGCTCCGCAGGGAATGACATTGC
Source organism: Telfairia occidentalis (assembly GCA_026257165.2). Classification (NCBI taxonomy): domain Eukaryota; kingdom Viridiplantae; phylum Streptophyta; class Magnoliopsida; order Cucurbitales; family Cucurbitaceae; genus Telfairia; species Telfairia occidentalis. The sequence goes on along the minus strand of JAOANK020000042.1, from coordinate 1,546,310 downwards.
CAGTACATGATCCGTGATATACGACATGTCAAGATCATACCCAGCAACAAGCATGCGCCTCCTTTGCTTGGAAACCAAGTTACGGATGTAAAAGCTTTTCGATAGATAATTGATCAGGTGGTGTTGCAGACTAAGGTGTTCCACCTTCCCCTGACTTGGCTTTGAAAATTTTAACCCCATTTGATCACTATGACAGGCTCCTCCTCATAGATGGTACGCTACCTATCAAGAAAGCAATTAAGTCTAAGATGGCATACATGCATCAATTGAGTCCTAGTATTGTTTTCAATTTTTTAAAACCACATTAATGGTTCATGAAGTGAAATTTACAGGTTCTACAGTTGAAGAACGACAGAGTTGAATTGCTGCACTTAGCTTCTGGAGGAGGAAGGAAAAATAAGTGCTTAGGAAATGAAATCACTAAATTCAATGAGATTCCAAACAATGAGACAAAACTTGCTCTACTCGATTAAGAAAACAAGGAAAAGGGATTTATCTTCATTAATCCATTAAACTGAAATGATTGTGAATTAAAGCAAAATTAACAGTAGCAAGATTTTTTTTCCACAAACCAGCGAGGCGTTATCCTACATTACAAACCCTAACAAAACAGAGGGAAATAAATATAAAACAGAAATCACAAAAACATAAAAATGGAAAGAAATGAAGAAGAAGAAGTAAATTAGAAATACCTGGATGGAGGGATCATAAGCTCCAGAGACGAAAACGAAGAGCGAACAGTTCTAGGGCATCCAATTCGGGGTCGTAAAGAAGTTGAAAATTCAGAGATTTGGAGTACCCTAGAAAAGCTGGAGAACAAAATGAAGGTGGAATTCAAGGTGGCCGGGAGGTGAAGATGGCGTCCATTAGCTCAAGATGAGGGGGGAGCGGGAGGTAAAATTAAGAATGGAAAGATAAGTAGGAGGAACTGGAGGGAGTTTTGGGCGGAATTTCTCAGCCCCAAATTTGGAGGAAAAATGGCCGCCATTGTAGGGCAAAACAAAAACTTGGATGCTGCTTTTGGTTAATGGTTATGGTTATGGAACGTGGAATAAATTTTAGGGGAAACTTCCATTACCGTTGGCTATTGGCGGCAGAATAAGAAGTTTCTATCTATCGGGCCCACTTCTTCCCAATGGGACCCAATTTAACGGAATTCATTTCAAGTGGCTTTCTTTGGATTTCTATGTTTTTCGTTACCATTTTGAGATGCCTTTCAAGTTTTCAACAATAATCTCGTTTTTTTAAGTTTTTTAAATCATACTTACAACAACCGACAAAGACAAATCGAACATAGCTCAACTCATTAAGATATATTTCTTCGATCAAAAGATCGTGAGTTTAAATTTTCATCACCACATGTTGAACTAAAAAAAACGACAAAAAAAAAAAAATCAATTTTGACTCTTAAACTTGTCAAGTTATATCAATTTTGACTCTAAACTTTCAATTTCATCTAATTGAACCTCAAACTTAGATAAATGTTACAATTT
>JAOANK020000042.1:1530128-1541944 GCA_026257165.2 Telfairia occidentalis | reverse complement strand
ATCGCTAATAGACTATAAACAAAAAAACTGAACAATTTTTTGCTATATTAGCAAATTCTTTTTTTTTTTTTTGTTATAAATGTTATTATTTTATGTTCAATTGCTATATTTGCTATTAGCCTTATATCTTTTATTTAAAACAATTATTTTTTAATTCAACAATGTAGAAATAAAAATTCAAATATCAAATCTTTAAAACAAATATATAAGGGTAAAATACACTTTTGGTCCCTAAGTTTGAGTATATGTTTCTATTGAATCCTTAAGTTTAAAAAATGACAGTTTAGTTCCTAAGCTTTAGAAAATAGTTTTAAAAGGTCCTTACAGTCAAACTATCACTTATAAAATGCTCACATGGCAATTTAGGAGATCAAGTGGCATGGTGATATGTTAATTTTAAATTATGTGGCCAAATATAAATATTATTAAACAGCAAAACTTTAATAAAAAAAATATATCAAGACAATAAAAATAATTACACAAAAAAAATCATCGGTTCATGCTCTTCATCTTCTTCTTTTTCTAATTGCCAGATTGATTCAATAAAACAAAAACTCAGAAAAGAAAATTCATCACATGTTCATCAGTGATCCTCTTTCAATCACTAACCTGGGCCTCAACCTGGAAATTTCAAATTCAATATCCTAAGATTTAGTATCCAGAAAATACGTGATAAGGTCGGTCACATTGTCTGAATTTACATGAGACTATCTTAAACAGAGATAAAGAACACAGTCAGTGGTCCCCAACCATCCAGCACTACAATTTGAAATAAAAACAATCCAATTTAAAAAAAAGTCAAATTGTCAAATTCAAAAACTCAAATGCTAGAATTACCTCTCCAAGTGCTCTTCGGCGCTCTCTTCCCAAACTTGGTGCTTGAAAGCCTCGCGACCTTTGGCGTTGCTGCCTATTGAACTCGAATTGAGCGATATGGCCAATCTGAGGTCGTTCCAATTTTCTTTTGTGAGTTTTTGTTTAATGAATCTGGAAAGAAGATGAAGCAAATGAACAGATGATTTTTTTTTTTGGTCATTTTTAATATATTTTTATTAAAGTTCTTTTATTTAATAATATTTATATTTGGCCACATAATTTAAAATTAACATATCATCATGTCACTTGGTCTCCTAAACTGTCATGTTAGCATTTCATAAGTGATAGTCTAACTACAAGGATCTTTTAGAATTATTTTCTAAAGATTGAAAACTAAACTATTAGTTTTTTTTTAAATTTCGGAATCAAATAGAAACCTATACTCAAAATTAAGAACCAAAAGTGCATTTTATCCAACATATAATGTTTTGGTCAGCAACAAAAACAAAACATATAAACATACTCGATAACATTTTTTTTTCTTTTTGATTTTTGTGATTGACAGTTTTCTTGTGCATTCCTACTCTTGTGAAAAAGATCATAAACTAAGCAAAAAATTGAAAATACAAGGATGGAAATGGACATTTAAATAGCACAAAACGATAATGAACCAAAACCAAAATAGTATTTAAACCTAAAATATTTAAGTGAAGGTCTTTTTTGAAGCTAGCTGCAATGGAATTAAACTTGTAGCACATTTGCTCTAGGACTCCGCCTTACAAAATGGTAATATTATTCCACAAGATATTTGAAAAATAATCACGCCGATGGAAATGAAAGAGGGTCGCAATTACAATAAGTCAAGCCTATCATTAGTACAGTGCTGTGCGAATAAGCTTCACCAGGACCTTCTATTGTCTCTCTCCGCGCTCACCATGTTCCTTCTCTCCTCCACTCCAAATTTAAATCTTGATGTTGAAGTAATCAGGGTCAAAATGATGCAGTCTTACATAACCATCTTCACCTCCACTTGAAAAACTACAAGAAAACCATATCCACAAGCATTTCGCTCAATCACCATCCAACACTATTCATCCAATCAATGCTCTGTTTTCACATATGCAAACACAGCAATACACCATACGTACCTCTTCCCATCAGGATTGAAAGCCAAAGCATTTATGGGTCCAAAATGTCCCTTCACACCTCCAATCTCTTCTTGAAGGATCTATCAGATAAAAGAGATATATTATACAACCCAATTAACTCCAATTCTAAGGTCACAAGGAAAATGCGCCATAAGAATGCACCTTGTCATAAAATTTAGCTTCAAACTTTCCTGCACGATGATCAGTTGTTGTTACTGCTGAAGCATCCTGACCACCACCAAGTACCACCTGAAACCCAAAAATACAATCCGAGTCAAAAGAATCAACCCCTAGCACCACCCTCATCCACCAATCTCAAACGGAACACAAACTTTATCGGTCTCATAAACGGAACTCTGCGGGTGCTAAATTTGGCAATTCATCTATACATACATGATCAAGAAGTGGAGACATTGCAACTGCATTGACAGGGCGTTCTGTCACATATGCCTTGATGAGTGTCAACGTTCTAATATCCCACAGCTGGATTTTAAAAAAAGATTGTATATTAAACCACTAAAATATAAAAGATAATGAATTTTAATCAATTAGCCAGATGTTGGAAATGAGAGGGGGAGGAAGAAGAATTAGAGGGCAGTATGTTACCCTTGCAGACTTGTCCAAAGAACCAGTGACAAAATGTGAACCATCAGAGGATTTCGTAAGGGAAGTTATTGTTTTTTTATGCCCTGTTTCCTTGTCTGATTCTTTTAAGATTTTGCCTGTCTGCAGTTCAATCAAACATTAAGTGGACAATAATAAGCTAGATTCACCAAGAAGCAAAAAAATTATTGTTCTTAATAAAAGTAGAAGTAACAAAATAAAAACGTAGTTAGATCATTAAATTCAGCAACCCCACATCTTGATTATACTCTAGAGGTAACAAACTTTACTGCACATAAGAGTGTTAGTAAAGAAACATTAGTTGGCCCTTACCTCAGCATGTCCCTAAACGTAACATTAATACGTCAATTCCAAAAATATATATTAAATTTAACTTCTGATGTACAGTGTATCAAGTGTTCTTGTTTCTCTGTTACAATTTTTTCTATTTTTCACAATCATTCTTAAGCAAAGAAGAGTTTATAAATAAGTAATAGACAACACATTCGACCGAAGTTTCAACTTTAATCTTCTACTCTACTAAAGTTTGAGTAGCAATTTTTTAAGGGGGAGAGCACAATAGACAAGTAAAATGAAAATTGCATACATGAAAAATATTTATGGTTGCTTTTTATGAGAAAACATGTTTTCACTGGGAATAAATGAAAGAACACAGCAGAGCATACAAAAAAACAAACAGCCCAGCAAAATGAAATACCCCCAATTGAGAAAAGCTATGCAAGAATCTAAAAGCCCATATGCAGAGGATAGTTACAAAAAGCCTTAGTCACTAAGGCCCAAAGGGTAGTGTTGTTAAACTTAAGAGACCACAGCTCCTCCCAAGATCTCTTAAGCCCCTCAAAAGCTTTTTAGTATTCTTGATGAAATCAATTGTTGTTGTTGCTGTTGTTATACCACACCACTTGGCAAGGAGGGCATCATCTTTTTTCCAAGTTCCCAATGCCTAACCAACCTTCATCACTCAGATTAGCCACAACTCCTACACCTAACCTAAGAAGTTTACATTGAAAACAATCCGATTCCTCTAAACCCCAAGTGCCTCATCGGCCAAGAGAACCTCATCCAAAATCTATTTCCCAGCAATGAAAGCTCATTGACATTCATAAATAGCGTTGGAGAACACTTGCCACAACCATTCTGCAAAGACCATAAGAATGGCCCCTTTACATAAACTAATTACCAAGCTAAAGGGTTTGGAATCCTTTACTTTTCGGACATCTTTTCTTTTACAGGAGCAAACTGATATACGTCTCATTCATAAATTGACTGATAATGCCTCTATTGTGGAGGAGCAATACCATACCTTAGAACAGTGATTTTGTGCAAAAGGGAATTTTCTTCCGAAGAGAATCTCTATAGCCAATTAGAAAGGACAGAGAAGCCATATTCCCATTTTGAATGTTGCAAAAGGCCTAGAACCTCATGAGATGATAGCTTCAATGAGGGCCAATCTACCTTCGATGAGGGCCGATCTACCTTCCTTATAAAAGAGTTTCACACCCATCTATCAAGCATTCAAGAAATTCTTTATCTGTCAAATTCCAAAAGAAGACTTTTCAGGGTTGGTAATGGAAAGGAAGACGAAGGTAGAAAGAAGACATTCCTAAAAGAGGAGCGAAGGGCTTTTTTTGAAAAAGAGCATTAGACATGCTTTTCAAGACACTAGTTTCCATGACAGAAATACAAAGATTCCTATTCAGAAATAGCTTCTAGGGCAAAGGAACGATCTAACTGCTTCCTTTTCATAATAAATCTCATTGAAAATGTGAAGGAATTTCTTTTCAATCTGATAGCCAATGACAAGGCTAGTGACATTTAAATTGAGGATCTTAAAATAGGAGTTCTATTCCATGTACAGTCTGTGGAAGAAGCGAGCAGCTTAATCTTTTATCAAACCAAAATGGTTTACATTTCAGTCACCATAAAACTACGTCCTTCAAAATTAGGTCTTCTAGGGGCTGGGACTTGATGATGTCTCTAAAGGCTCTTTGCAAAGCATTTTAACCAGATGTCTTGTTGGCCAATGAACCTTTAGGTCAGTATGGACAATTTTTTAGGGAAAATGTTTCCAAATTCTTCCCCATTCAATTTTTTAGCAGATGCTTCATTTTCTTGAATACTATTATGAATAATAAGATAATGGCATTGTATAGGAAAAAGATTTAACAAGGAAATTGTCAAAATATAAAGGCCTTTATAACTAGTACATATGTACTCCCCCTCTTTAAATCAATGTGATTTACTTTTATCCCTCATTTTATTATCTTCATGCATCAACTATCGTCATCTAAATATGAAAGTTGTATATAAAAAATAATTTTTTTGTTGATGTAATAATTTGAAATAGATTATCACAAGTTAGATGAAAGTGTGATTCACATGACATTCATGAAAAAAATTCCTTTTTTTGTATCTGGCATTCGATACATCAAGGGTGTAACAAACAAATTGCACTGAAAGCTCATATTTTTAATTGTAAGTACTAGCTCATGAAGATGTAAATAATATTGCATAGTTCTTTTAATCAAATTATTGCATAGGTATCAAGGATTAAAATATCGACATCGGTATTGATATCGACATTTCAATTTTACGAATATATCGATGAAAAATCGATATTCACGGATATTGTGGTAAACTAAAAAATTTATAAAATAAATTACTTCAAACAATAATTAAGTTACTTTCATCCCAAAATAAGTAATATTTCTTATTATTAGTATTTACATTCATATTTATTACTAAATGATGTTATTTTTTACGTTTCATAGATATTTATACTGATATTGGAAATATCGATTATTTTTAATATCGATATCGAACCTTTCAATTTACGGATATATCTACGGATATATCGACATATCGATGGATATTTAAATCATTGATAGGTATGAACTTCTATTATGAAATACAAAGTAGTTGTAATATGAAATATCTGGTGGCCAACATCTAACTAAATACATACAAAATGTTCTTATCAATTGTAAATTGTTGCCTTAAACAGTTATATACTATTTGATAAGCATTCATTTTTTGAAGAAAAAATCTTCATATATAAAATAAAAAATCAAGTAAAACAATAGCAGAGATGCTAAAAGATTAGAGTAAGTTTAAATATTTTAAGCGGATGTTAACACTAGACATTCGTAATAAGTATATCACAATCATTACCTCAGAATCCCAAATGCGAACAATAGCATCTTCTCCTGCACTTATAATGGTCTTATTTAGAGGCCCCCAAACAGCTCTATTGATTCTTCCCTGGGGACCCTTAAGAACGAGCACAGATTCACCAGTCTCTACAGTACATCAAAAACTCTTTAATAAACATAAACTAATCTCTTAGAGCCTAAAATAGAATATCCACTTTTAATCACAAAGCTAATCAAATAGAGAAATGCCCAATGAAACATTTCTTACAAAAGCATGCTCATAGCAGCCCAAGCCCCTTAGTCGTTATATGAGAAACAAGCACCAACACTAGTAAAGCACAAAGAAGTTGCGCAGTAATCTTACACAAATTATACCATCTAGATACTCCCAGTATCACAACAACTGAAAAATTGCTTCTTTCCTCAAAGCTACTGTAAGTTTATTGTGTGTTAATATGACTGTTGAAAATGTGCAAGAAGAATGTCATGTTACTTAGCAGTAAAACAGGTTGCAAGTTAGCCGTAACAAACTCCTCGCCCACCATCAATATTTAATTACTTAAAAAGAAGTATGCTGAAATAAGGAGTATTCATGAAGAATGTATTCCAACAAATCCCTCATATCATGTATTATACGACTCAAGGGCATGATTGGAATGTCAAAATCATGTCACGACATCACACGCCTAATATTATAATGGGTTCATATAGAAAGAAAAAAGCACCTGAAATTGAATGGAATTGATATTCAAAGAACAAAAAAACATTGGAAGACTAATAAAACGAAATGAGAAATATATCTTACGTTCCGAGGGGTCTCTGGCAATGCGTTTAACATGAATAGCAGAAGGCAAGTCCATGAAAGGATCAGTGGTAATCACTGCAAGCTTATCGCCGACAGAGAAATCAACCGCCCTGGCAGGTGAGTCGAAATTGAACGAGAAGAGTTGCTGCCCAGTTTGTACATTCCATAGTTTTGCCGTCTGGTCCGCACTGCCCGTGATTAGCCGCATTGAATCTCCTGAAATAAAAGTATCGCACACAACCAGCTCAGTCTCTGACTCCTCAATTGGCGAATCCGGAGAAACATAAGTATGGCAAGTGATACAAAAATAATAATAAAAAAAAAAAAGTCCAACGGAGTTGCAATTGGAGTAAAGAAACATGAGGTTAAGCATACTAGAGACATCGCAGCACCAAACGGCACCATTATGACCACGGTAAGTCCCTAAGCGCTCGCCGTTGTCGGCAAACCAGACGGTGGGGTTGTGATCCTTGGCGCATGAGAAAAGGAGATCACCATCTCTATTGTACTTGAGGAAAGTCAGTGGCCGCTCATGGCCTTTCATCAAGATTGGGCGCATTTTCGTTAAATTTCCAAGCTAGAAGCTGTTCGCAGAAAGGATAGAGGCGGCGGGGAAAGAGCGGGTCGTAGGTATAGAATGGGCTGATCGACCCACTATGGATCCGTTCACGTCCGTCGGACTGCGGCTAATCGCCGGCGATGAAGGATTGAGAGTGCGTTAAGGGACAAGAAGGCCAGGAATTTAGGGTTAGGGTTTTCTAAAACTTTGACTTGGGCTCGGGCCGATGTTTATTGGGCTTTATGACGGGCTGGTTAGGTTGGGTTGTATTCGATTTTATGATGAGAAATTAGAATAGGTGTCCACATTTACTACATTAACCTACATTACACGTAGTATAGCTTTTATTTAGAACTTTACTAACATCAATACAAAATTAAAAAAATTTATTAAAAAAAACAATAGTAACACAAAGATTAAGAAAATTCATTGTCTATCAATTTATAGACAATAAATTTAACTCACGTTCGTTGGTGAAATAATGGTGGAATAAAACTTTATTTTATGAACCTGGATAGTGGAAAAATTATAAAGCTTTTGAAATTCAAACTCAATTAAAGTTTTATATACTTATAATTAAAGATAAAATATTTTAAAACAATGAAATAACTCAAATTTTTTATTTTAACTTTTTAAATTTTCATACATTTATCAACTTAATGCATAATAAATTTTTCAACTTGTTTTTAAATATCGATATAGATACTCATAATTTGTCAAATCAAACATAGCTAAAAGCATATCTCCCAGACCAAAAGATCATGAGTTCGAATCCTTCCACCCCCACATATGGTTGAACTAAAAAAAAAAATACTAGTAATTTCACATTTAAAAGTTAATTGTATTTATTTGAATTCATATTATATTTATAAAAAAATATTATAACTATTTTTTATAATATTTATTTTTAGTTTATTTTTAATTTATAATTAATGAGAGAAATATACTTTAGAATATAAATTAAAAATATTATTACTTAATTTTTATAATATTTTATAATAGCTTAAAAAAATTGGTAAGAAAGGTTGTGGAATTCTAACCTCTTTTAAATTCTATTAACTTCCATTTAATTTAAAATAATAAATCACTAGAAATAAATAAGAAATTTTTTTTCTATTCAGGTTCTTCATATTCATAATTTTTCAAAACTTTTGATATTCTATAATTAAATGTAACAATTTTTTATTTTAATACATGTAAATAAAGAAAACATTTTTAATATTCTGACCTATGAAAATTTATTATTGAAATTAAATATATAACCTATTAATTATCGATAAGACTTTTCATATTCAAGCTCTCCATATTTGTAAACTTTTGATATTCTATAATTAAATACAATACTTTTTAATTTTAATATATGTAACTAAAAGGAAAAGAAAATCATATTTTACTTATGAGAATTTATGATTGAAATTTAAAATGTAACCTATATATTATTATGAATTGCAAATGACATATGTTGTAAATATAAAATTTGACAAAAGAAAAAATGATCCAAAAATATTTTTCAATGATTGTAACATTTTAATGTATTATAGATTATAGAAATAGATAAACAATAATCAAAATATTACAAAAAAACATAATTCAACTAAAAATATAACATACAGAACTTAAAACATGCAAAAAAAAAAAAAAAAAGTAGAAATATCATTATCTATAATTTAACTAAAAATAGAATTTAAAATAAATATATATTTTATATTAATTATAAAATAATCTAAAGAATAATCATAAGTAATGGCGATGAAGAAAATAAATATGTAACATAATTTGATTTACCTCTCACCAATATTTGAGATTGTGCATTAAGCAACATTATTCTATAACAATGTTCTATTACATCAAGTTTAGAAGAAAAAAAACATAGAGAGAAAGAAACATAAAGAAAATAAAATGAAACTCAAAATGGTGTAGAAAATGAGTGGAGAATTGTCATTTTATAGTTGTATGAAATTAAAAGGAGTTGCAAAACTTTTTAGATTTCTAAACATTTGATATTCTAAAATAAAATATGATTAAAGATGATAATTATTGAATTAATTTATATAAGTTATAACAACTTCATATTTTATCATTTTAAATTATATTTTATAATTTAATAGTTAATGGTAATTATGAAAGGCATACTTTTGTAAATTTAACATTAGATGGAGGGACAAAATAGTTCAAAAATGTCTTTCTAGTATTGTCACTTTTTAATATATTATAGATATAGATTGTAGATTGTAGATTTATTTCTCCATTTAAATGAATAGGCAAACAATTTTTGTTAATAATAAATGTCCTTTAATTTTTTCCAACTGTGTTATACATTTATTTTTAGCTTAATTATACAAAATACTCTTATACTTTGTACCTTATTTCAAAAATATCTTTATCTTTTCAAAAGTTTCAATACTACCCTTCACATTTGCTAAATGTTTCAAAAAATACCCTTCAAGAAAATTTTAGTTGGTTGTTTGACAAAAAGTTTGACGTGTCTACTAAAATATGAATTACATGGATATAAAATAGCTTACGTGGCAGCTTAAGTGAAAAAATACAGCGTTTTAGGATTGATTTGAAGCTTTAAAATAAAATAAACATTTTTAAAAATCAAAATCAACATTTAAAAATGCCCACGAAAAGAAACGAAACGCTGCATTTTTTCACTTAAACTGCTATGTAGACTTTTTTGTATTTATGTAGTCTACATATTAGCAAATACATCAATTTTCAAGCAAACATCGAACCAAAATTTTTTGAAGGGTATTTTTTTAAAACATTTGGCAATGGTGAAGGGTAGTATTGAAACTTTTGAAAAAATAAGAGTATTTTTTAAACAAGGTATAAAGTATAGAGGTATTTTATATAATTAACCTTTATTTTTTTTACTATTTTACCTTTTTTCTATTCAGCTATCCCTTTAAAATTCAAAATAATTTTTTTCACCTCTCTCCTAAATTCTGACAGTTTTCTATTTTTGTTATATTCTCTCTTCTTTTGTCTTTTTTTATTTTTGCATTCTTCCTCACCTTGATTTTAGCTTTTTTCCAATTTGTTGTAATTCTCTATTATAGATTCTATTTTCAACTAAATAATTATTTATTCTCTTCATTTCTCTTTCATCCTCATCCTATTCCAAAAAAACTCTCCCTTGTCAGAATATATGCATTATAACGACCCAAAAAAGAGAGAAAAAATAACTTCTTTCTCGCTTACTTCTTTTGGCAAAGCCATCGAGATCCATCTGCATGTTTGTACATCTTAGGTACAACAAGTACAAAAGAGACAAACTTTTCTTATGCAAACATCTAGCCCCAAAAAGTAAAGTACTTTTGATTCCAATAGCTGCAAGCTAAAGCAAGGAGTGTTTCGAAGGTGTATTTTAGGAATAGTAGAAAGATCTAGAGTGCACTTTTAGAATATCTGAAGTAGAGAGTATTTTTTTATTCCATCGTAAAGTGAGGCTTTACAAATTAAAGATTGTTTCTATGACAACTAAAAAACATTTCTTAGTGGCAACTTTAAGGGGTAATTGAGAAGAAGAGGACAATTTATTAGGCTTTAAAGACTTATAGGACTCTTCTAAATTTGATAGAGTTTTAGGACTTTTTAGTGGTGAAAAGACCTAATTGCCCCTTTTAAAAATTTTCCCTTTCTTCCCAAATTCTGAAACTTTCATTTCCCTCCACTGCACCTTCTTCCTCTATGTGAACCACGGTGACTCCTCATATTCCACTGGCGACCACCGACGACACATTCCATGGAGACCTTAGTGACTCCTCATTTCCCTCCACTGTAGTGAGAATTGGAGCAAGATGAGCTAATGACTTTCTAACCATCGGCGACTAGCGACCGACGACTACAGCCCACTCTGGCGACTTGCGCAGATTTATTCCCACGACAACGAACTCCCATGACAAACTAAAATTTCATCCCATGCAGAGTTTTTGGTAAATTAGTTCTTCCTTCATAGTTATTTGCTTTTTTTTTTTCTTATTTGTAGTTTGGGTTTTGTTATTTGTAGTGTGAGTTTTGTTGTTGGTAGCTTGATTTTGGTATCGTAAGAAATTGCAAGAAAAACACACAAGGTAAAATGGTCATTTGTCTTGATTATATTTTTTCCTTTGATTCTTTTGCTTTCTTGGAAGCCATTCGGAATATTGGAATAAGTTTGAATTTGTGTTTTTGTGGTTGGAAGTCTGATTTTGGTATTGCGAGAAAAAAACATAAAGTAAAATGAAGATTGTTCTTGCATTTTTTTTCTTTTGATGGTATTGTTTGTTTTATTTGAAGTCATTTAGAATATCCTTGTATCGAAGTACCTTACTTGGAAGCTTTGATTTTGAAATTGCGAGACGGTGCAAGAAAAAAAAAAAAGAATGTAAAATATAGATTTTTCTTGCATTTTTGTTCTTTTGATGATCTTATTTGTTTTATTTGAAGTCATTTGAAATATATTGTTGCTATTGAGGACCTTTAAATTTGTATTTTGATGGTTAGTAACTCAATTTTGGCCTTACGAAAAGTTGCGAGAAAAAAAATAAAATTTACAAGAACTTGTATTTTTTCATTGAAAAATTTTATGATGTATTTAGTTGAAAAAGGCAATGCAATTAGAATATCTCTTTGTCATTGGGGTCACTTTAAGCTTGTATTTTGATTGTTATTAGCAATATTTTGAAGTTGCGAGAAGTTGCGAGAAGTTGCAAGAAAAAAAAAAC
>JAOANK020000042.1:1506368-1521214 GCA_026257165.2 Telfairia occidentalis | reverse complement strand
AATTTCAAATTCTAGAATATGAAAAGTTATCTTAACTTATATAAACTAATTGAATAATTATCATCTTTAATTATATTTTATTTTAGAATATCAAAGGTTTAGGAATCTAAAAAGTTTTGCAACTCCTCTTCATTTCCTACAACTATCAAAAATGCTATTTTCTACTTATTTTCTACAACATTTTGAGTTCTAAGTCCAATTGGAAATTCTAGCATACAATTCAGGTTTTTACCACAATAACAATGTAAAACATGTTTCAATAAAACAATTACTTCATACAAAATTGAAATATACATTCTAAGAAAAGAAGTAATGGCATACCCAATGGTGATGAGGTGGTTATTATCTAGCCATGGTCACGTTAATGCTTACAATGTAAACGGTCTACAGAACAGTATTTGCTTTGATACCAACTGTAACGACTCGACTTTCTAAGACTCAATTTTCTAAGATCGTCACAACCATGGATGCTTAAAACGATGAAACGACTTGAGTTATCATTTGGAAATTTACTTGATTTTAAAGTAGCCAAAGTAATAGAGAAATAATTAAATATAAATTATCGGGATCCCAATTTAATAAAATAATAATATATTACTGAAAATTTTCTCCAAGAATTTGTAAGAATGCTAAACCCCATAGAGGCTCAATAATATAAAATAACTAATTTACTAATCTTACATAAATTCGATTACTAAAAATAAAATGATTAAAAATGCAGAAAACTATGTGACTCGACCATGGCTTTCTACAACCGATCTTCATCAACCATCCAGTACGTCCTTGCCATTACCTAAAAAAAAATTAAAGAAAAGGTTGAGTATGTAAAACACATACCAGTAAGTAACTCAACCCACTGTTGGACATGCAAACACACACAATCATGCAATGCTCATGCTGGACCTATTTCTAGCGTTTTCAGTCTAGGTTACTAGCCAATTCATTATTCAGTCTAGGCTAGAAGTCAATTCATTATTCAATCTACGTTGGTAGCCAATTCATTATGACATGTCATTTAAAAATTCTCTCAGTGACAGCGCACCCCCTCCCTTTCAAATGCCACCTCTAGAGACTTCTCAAGGGGCCTTACTACTATCTGATGATTGATGATACTCAATCAGTTTAGCTGAGGCCCCCCCTCAACACCGACCTTCTAAACCGGGAGAGGCTGTTCACTCATCATTTCAGTTCGTGCTACACACAACAGTCCATGCATAGGTTTCAACTAACTTATCAATCATATTGAACACAAGTTTCATTCATGAAATCTCACAACATCTAAGGTACCCAACATATTCATTAGCTGATGCCTCTACCAGTCAACATGCTTATACATATCATGACATATCTAGTAATTCGAAAGTAAAACAAGAATATAAGATCATATAGGGATGCTTATCATCGACATACAACACATATATACAGTAAGATTTTTAATAAGAAATTATCATAAAATTTTTCTATCCTAGTCCGAAGGCTTCTCCGTGAACAGAGTCACTTACCTTGGCTTTCTAAATAATCCTAAATTAATTTTTACTAACTTGATCTACGTTCCTCAACAATTTCTCAACTTACTATTTGGAACCGTTGTTGTTACTGCCCACGCGCCGCCGCTGATGGAAAAAGAGAAAGTGAATGCATGAGAGATGAATGATGGAGGAGGATGTTGGCATGAAAGAGAAAGAGAAAAGAGAAGAGGGAAATTTCTATTGAAAAGAAAAAGGTTTGGTGGATATGGTTTCATAACATTCATATTTATAGGATTTTTCATAAATCCTAATCTTATTCGTATAAATTCAAAAAAAAAATGTCATTATCTTTAACTATTTTTCTTTTACTAAAAGATAAAATCTCTCTTATTTTATCTTATTTTATCCAAATAAAAACCTAATAATTTCCATTATCTTTTCCTAAAAGGTAAAATTTTCCTTATTTTATCTTATTTTATCCAAATAAAAACCCAATAATTTTCATAATCTTTTCTTCAAAGATAAAATTTTTCTTATTTTATCTCTTATTTTATCCAAATAAAAATCTAATAATTTCCAAAATCTTTTCCTAAAAAATAAAATTTCCCTTATTTTATCTTATTTTATCTCTTATTATATCCAAATAAAAACTTTAATAAATTTCATAATATTTTCTTAATCATCTCTAAATAAAATCAATTAATTCTTAATTCCAAAAATTCATCTAATTAATACAATTAATTCTTAATCACTTAATAAATCTAAAAAATAATGCACATTAATAGCCAGTTCAAATAACAGGACGTTACAGTGTGTACCCGACCCTGTAGGTCTTTTGTCATCCCTATACATGAAGGTCCTAAAATACTTGAAAGCCTCAAAACTATCTTGTTCATTAAAGGGCCTAAAATATTGCTTCAAGGTTACAAAATTGGAATTAGCTTTGTTCATTAGTCTATAATCTATAATCTGTATTTATATCTATAATCTATAATTATATTAAAAAGTGACAACTATTTTGTCTCTCCATCAAATGTTAAATTTACAAAGTATGTCACTCATAATTAATTACCATTAGTTATGAATTATTTATATTTAATTTAAATCATCAAATGTAATTTCAAATTCTAGAATATGAAAAGTTATCTTAACTTATATAAACTAATTTAATAATTATCATCTTTAATTATATTTTATTTTAGAATATCAAAGGTTTAGGAATCTAAAAAGTTTTGCAACTCCCTTTCATTTCCTACAACCATCAAAAATGCTATTTTCCACTTATTCTCTACAACACTTTGAATTCTATTTTGTTTTCTTTACTTTTCTTTCTCTCTAGATTTTTTCCCTAAACTTGATGTAATAGAATATGGACGGCTATAGAATAATATTGCTTAACGTTCGATCTCAAATGTTAGTGAGAGGTAAATCAAATTATGTTATACATTCATTTTCTTTGTCATTACGTATGATTATTGTTTAGATTATTTTATATTTAATATAAAATATATTTTCATTTAAGAAAAATTAAATTCACAAGAAATAAAATATTTGAAATAAAAAAATTAATCCATAAAATAAAATAAAATAGTAATAAGATTTATAAAAAACAATCTTAATTAGTTTTAATAATAATTACACTTAGTAACATTTCACTTAAATAATTTAGAAATTAAATTATTTTAAAATTTAAAAATACATGTGCATGGCACGTGGTAATACATTAGCGTCCTAAAATGCTCGAAGGTCACAAAATTAGAATTAGCGTGATGAAGGTCCTCAAATGCTTCAAGGTCACAAAATTAGAACTAACTTGTTCATTAGGGTTATAAAATATTGCTTCAAGGTCACAAAATTGGAACTAGCTTTGTTAATTAAGGTCCTAAAATGCTTCCAGGTCACAAAATTCTAACTATACTCCATGTTCGGTTCATGAAAGTCCAAAGTGTCTTTTGTAGGAAAAACAAGTTGTTTGTTCATTTCTATTTCTAAGACATCTTTGGGCCATTGACAAATTTAATTTAACTTCTTGTCAAATTCATACCGGACTAAACTTTGTCCATTCATCCCTTGCCTGAAAAGGTGATGACGAGGCTAGCCGTAAAAAATAACTCAAATGGGAGAGAGAAAGCCAAGAGGAGAAAGAAAGAATGGCACTGTCGTCCCTTGCCTGCCGCCTCCTCTTGCCACCGGTGAGGTGTGGATCATGAGAGAGAATTTGACAATGATGGTGGAGAAGAAGGGTGATTGGCGTGAGGGGGAAGGATAATTTTTTTTTTTAAGAAATAAAAGAGTCATGGTGGCTTGCATTCACATCATGCATATTTATAGCTTGGTTCACCATAAATCCTAACCTTAGTTCAATTTGAGATAATTACAAATTTGTCATTATCTATACTTATTTTCCTTTTTTTCAAGAGATAAAATCTCTTTTATTTTTAAAAAAAACATAAATCCTAATTATTCTCTTCTCTAATTAGCACTACATTACAATTAATCCATAGTTTAATTTGAGATAATTACAAATTTGTCATTATCTATAATTATTTTCCTTTTTTCAAAAGATAAAATCTCTCTTATTTAAAAAAAAAAATCCTAATTATTCTCTCTCTGATTAACACTACATTACAATTAATCCATAGTTTAATTTGAAAATAACAATAAGCATACAAATTGAATGTGTGAACTAAAGAAATCCAAGTCAAAATTGAGCGTGGATTTTCAAAAAAGGAAGCCACGTCATGGTCAAGGGCCCCAGCGTGGGTAGAACCGTGCCGCGTTAAGGTATGGTTCTAAACCCTATACTTAAAAATCCAACGTAACCCTCAAAAAAAACGAGAAAAAAAAAGGCTAACAATAGTTAGCTAGCACCACCTAACCCTGGTTAAAAATAAACCATACCAAGATTCCACAGAAACGACAACCACAACCCGCCGTATTAAAATCAATCTCTCAAAGGGACAGTCCACCAAACAAAGCATTTCCAAGCTCCCCTTGCGATTCACAGCGTCTGCGTTCGCCTTTACGTTTCTCCTCTTCGCCATGGCTGTTTCCTCTTCTTCTCACGCCAGAATCCTCGCCCCGGCCTTCGAGTGCCGCTCCGATCCCGATTACTCTGTGGCCGCTCGTCTTCGAGGCCCCAGCTATGGCCGATTCAATCATGGACTCAAATCGGATCGGGGCACGGTTGCATCTCACGCCTTGTCTTCTTCCCGGATTTTCAAGTTTCCGCCCAACTTCGTTAGGCAACTCAGCAATAAGGCGCGCAGGAACTGCAGCAACATTGGCGTCGCTCAGATTGTTGCGGCGTTGTGGTCTAACAACTCACCTCCTTCTCCCTCTGCGGCGGCGGCGGCGGCGGCGGCTAGTGCCGTCGACCCCGCTTCCGCTGCCACTGCCTCCGTGCCTGCCGCTTCTCTTGATCTTAAGGCAGGCGGCGACGCGGAGGCGCTAGAAGGTTGCGCTGGAAACCTGAGTTTAGCTGATTCAAAAACCTCTGTATTCGATTCCGACGGGAGTGTTGCAATCCACGCTGGTAGGTATTAGTCAGGATTTTTATGAGATTCTTCGTATTTTTTTTTCATTTTTGTAAAAAAATATTTTTATGATTCATTCGGTGCGGATTTCAGGCGAAAGATTTGGTCGTGGTAGAGTTGACGACGCTATTACTACGCCGGTTGTTAATACTTCCGCTTATTTCTTTAAGAAAACTGCTGATCTCATTGATTTTAAGGTAGATATTATCTTTCCATGTTGATTCAAAACGGGTGACTTCAAGTCGTGGCGCTTACTATCATTTTCTCCCTTGTAGTCAAGATTCTTTTGGTCGTCAATACATACATCAATATCCCAAAAAAAAACGTCTGAATCTTCTTTCTTACTCTTTGAGATAATCATCGGACTAATACATAATCGGATCTCTGGCAGGAGAAGCGCGCTGTGAGTTTCGAATATGGGCGCTATGGAAATCCAACGACAGTTGTTGCGGAGGAGAAGATAAGGTGTGTTGCGTTGCGTTCAACCATTTGTTTGTTTCTGTCCTAATCCTTACCAATTAGCCATGTTCGGGTCAAATAGAATTGAGTGTTGAAGTTTGTTTTGGTTCTGCACCAGTGCTTTAGAAGGGGCTGAATCTACTGTGATAATGGCATCAGGAATGTGTGCTAGCACAATGATGTTCCTGGCTTTGGTTCCTGCTGGAGGGCATATTGTGACAACCACAGATTGCTACAGGAAGACGAGGATTTTCATTCAGACCGTTCTTCCCAAAATGGGAATCACGGTATAATTAACTATTACGCCAGTATTAATCTTAATTTTTTTTTCTTTTTGGCTCATTGAATAGTGATCTGATTTGGTACCTACTTTTGGTCTGGGTTGTTAGGGAATATAGCATTCGTATCATTGCATTAGTTTTGAACAGATACTGTCATAGGACTGATTTTTGTTTTTCGTTCAAAGTAATATGAGTACTTATTTTCTGCTTGAAAAGTAAAAGCTTATTTTAAAATATATATGGATTGGAAACCAAAAAAAGAGCAATTGACATTGACGGAGAAAGAAAAGTTTTCGGCAGATAAAATGGTGTGCACAAACAAGTTACCTAAAGGTTCCAAGAATTGACTAAAATAAATAAGCAGCTTTCTAGCTCAATGGGGGCAAGTCTGTTTGGTGCTGTGGCGTTTTGGCTGCTTGTTTCTAGCGGCCTTGGTTTTTACTTTCGTCATTCTTAAAAATTTTTGTTTTCTGCCACAATGATGATATCCTTAAGGCTTGTTTCTCAAAATAAATTTTTTGTTTTCTGCATGAAAATAGAATTAATGGGGAACGAGAATATATGAGAGAATGCTACTTCTTGAGGATTTTTCTTTAATATTTAAAGAAAACAGAGCAAACAAACTAGTTTGACAGAGTAGAATATCTGAAAATTGTTAACTTTCCAGTTAATGTGTCAGATTCTGTTAACAATCTTCTTCTTGTTTATCTGTAGTCATTATGAAAGCTCTTAATTTTTATTATTGTTGGTAATTGTTCCAAAATGGATTTTTCTTGTGGGGAATTGGGTGGTTGGTAGCTCTAATCTTTGACCCATTTTTCCTTTTTATGTGTTAGTTATGTTAATTCAGGATTACCAAAAAATATTAAATGAATAAAATATAATGCCAAAATTAAACAAAAAACAGCAGGATTTTTTTTCCTCAGAGGAAAAACCATAGGAGGTTGCAAAAGAAGTTTATTTGTGTATTTAAATTTTGTTCTAATTGCTTACTTGGTGGTAACTATAATTATAACTTTGTATGCAGGCAACCACCATTGATCCTGCGGATATGAACGCCCTTGAAGTTGCCCTGAAAGAGAATAATGTGTGACCATCAACAAACCTTTTTTTCTTTATTATTTTGTTTTATTTTTTATTTCAAAGTTCTTTAATTAGCTCTTAATAGAAAATTGATGTTACATGACTCTTCCTTCCATTCAGGTTTCTCTTTTCTTCACCGAGTCTCCTACTAATCCATTTCTAAGATGCGTCGATATCAAACTGGTTACAGAGCTTTGTCACAGACATGGAGCATTGGTATGCATCGATGGTACCTTTGCAACACCTATCAACCAGAAGGCACATTCACTTGGGGCTGACCTTGTTCTTCATTCTGCAACAAAGTACATTGGGGGCCACAATGATGTAATCCCACCTCTGATATTCTTTGTTTTTATGACTTATTTGAATATTCTGGCTTTAAACTTGTAATTAGTCTCTTATAAATAAATAAATAATAAAAACGTGTAATTAGCTAAGAGTTTCGTGAGCGATTATCCTTAAAGAAGTAATTTACCAAGCATTGTCTTTTAGGTCATTGCTGGTTGCGTAAGTGGTTCTCTCAAACTAGTTTCAGAAATTCGTAATCTTCATCATGTTATGGGTGGCGCCTTAAATCCAGTGAGTCATTCTTCTATCCTGTTTAATTCTTGCGTCCATTCACTTTTTGATTGTGGAGTAATGCTTATTGATGGTTGAATGCTCCCTTGGTTTTTCTGCACTCTCAATTTCAATCATTTTTTTGTGCCAAGCTTTGCTGTCCATGATAATTAATTGGAATTTCTCTATCCTACAGAATGCTGCTTACTTGATCATACGTGGCATGAAGACATTGCATCTTCGTGTACAGCAGCAGAATTCATCAGGTTTGAGGATGGCAAAGCTATTAGAGGCTCATCCTAAGGTATGCATTTAATATTATCCGGCTGCGGTCCTTTTATTATGAGGAGAAAACACAACTGAACATTGTTTAGTACGTTTAATTTTACCAAATAATAGACCAAGGCAGTGCAAAGGAAAAGGTAAGTTCCATTACTGAGATTGTAATTCTAAAAGGTGGAACTGAAATTGTAATTCTAAAAGGTGATCTTTATGTTTGAACCTTCAGGTGAGTTTAATAAGAAAATATCCTTGATGTCTCTTTGGAGGGGTCTAGGTTTCAGGGCTTTTGCATGGATGGGTGCCCTAGATTAGATTAGTGGGGATGGGGCCCACGATACCGGTTTATCACAAAAAAACAAAGGTGCTGAAGCCTGAGGCATAAACCCGAGGGCTTAAGCCTGTGGAGAAGTTAACACAGATAGCATATTCAATCTGAGTTTATCTCATTAATCAATCACTGATGAGATTTGACTTATAACTGGATATAATCGTCTGCTCACAAATTGATTTACATTTTAAGATGTGACGAAATTATTACTCTACTATTTGCAGATCAAACGTGTTCATTACCCTGGACTGCCAAGTCATCCTGAACATAATCTTGCCAAAAGGCAGATGACTGGTTTTGGGGGCGTAGTTAGTTTTGAGGTAAGAAAAACGACAACCCATCTCTTCATTCGAAGGGTTTATCTCCATAGTCTCCATGTTTGGTTCACATCAATTTCTTCATTCTGGTGCAGGTTAATGGTGATTTAACTACCACCATAAAATTCATTGACTCACTAAAAATTCCATATATTGCTCCATCGTTTGGTGGGTGCGAGAGTATCATAGACCAGCCAGCAATAATGTCATATTGGTAAATATTCAATTTTTGACTTTGACATCCTTATTTGGTGGAAAATATTAATTGGCTAAGCATATGTTTCTGGTCCCTAATGTTCTGATGTTATTTTCAATTTAGCCCCATTGTTTAAAAAATTTCAATGTTTTTAACATTTTTCAATTTAGTCCCTTTGTTAAAATTGATTGATGATAAACTTACCTGACATAACATTTAGTGAATTGGTTGAAAATTAGATGATAAAGGTCCTCAAAAGAAGAAAACTTGAAATTTCTATCAATTTATTAGAAATTTGGAGGAAGGATTTGAAACTCTCTTATATAACTTTTTTTCTTATCTAAATTTTTGTCAATTCACCAAGTTACCCAGTTTTAACATACCAAAGATAGACTATGTTGAAAAATCTTAAAATATAAGAGACTAAAGTGAAAATTTTTAAACAATAAGGACTAAATTGAAAAAACACTCCAACATTATAATGGAGCAAAACATATATTTAACTCTATTTGTTTAATGCTTATTATGTTTTTGGTGATGGAAATGCAATAGGGATCTTAACCAGACAGAGAGGCTCAAGTGTGGGATAATGGACAATTTGGTGCGCTTCAGCATTGGAATAGAGGACTTTGAGGATCTGAAGGCTGATGTTCTGCAGGCTCTTGATGCCATTTAAAAAAAAATCCTAAGTCTGCCATAAAACATTCAGTTAAGCCCTCTATCTATTTAAGATATCATCGCCCTTTATTTCAAGTTTTGGTGTATCAATGGAATTTTGATTTGCCAACATCGTATCTGTAACATTGTCGATTCGATTGGAAATGAACACGCCTTCTGCGTATGTATGGTAACTCGCCCCATCCCCTCATGAACAAAAATGGAACTCCTTGGACATTTATGTTTTCTTTTCTAATCAATTCATCAAGGTTAAAATATCTCTTAATATCTTAGGGTTACCCATGATTGTGTTTTGATCAAAATCAGGTTGGCCTTTAATTTCTTTTGCATCATAAATATAGCTCAATGACTTGAGGTTACAATCAGATTTTCCATCAATTTCTTGTCCCTCAAAGATGGCTAAATGGATAGAGATTATTATTACTATTATTATTACTATCAATTTTTTTTTGTGAAGGCAATGGAAGATATGAGAATCTGAATTCAAGATGGACTGGTCTTTTTTGTTACTTAAGTTGCATTTATGGAACAATGATGTGTTTGGAGCCGGAGATTAAATTCGAACAACTTGAATGGTTTTATGTTAAAAACTGGTATATAGAATGTCTTAAATGGTTTTATATTATTTTCTAAACTTAAAAATATGTTTTAAATAGGATTGTTGTCTTCAAACTCTCTTCCATAATAAATCGTTTCTTAAAAAATTAAGTTGGGTGTTTAGCCAAGTTTAGACCATTTCATGCCCATCCTCTCAAAGGCAGGTAAGAGCAAAGGCCAATTTAAATATAAGATGGTTTTAATTCTTAATTTCTCAATTTATATTTGACATTAAACTATTGTTTTGTTCACTTATTTGGTATTTAATCTTAGGGGTGGATCTATGTTGGGACTAGGGGCACATGCCCCTCTCAACTTATAAAATAATCTATTATACATAATAAAGTTCAATTCATCAACAAAAAAAATGTCATGGTTCAATAGTTATTTGACTCGTTATGTGTAGATTTACATCCTCCAAAACTCTCTTTTTAGGATTGTGCTTCGATGCACATCTAAATGTGTAGTTTTAATTATCGAATAGTTCTAATTTAAAGTAAAGAATAATAGTATTTTTTATAATTGAGATTACAAGTCAGTTTCATCATGGAGTCTCTTTCGAAGCATTTCATGCAATTCCGCACTAATGCCACGATGAATAAGATTGAATATAACCTGCCAACTCTTCTCAATGAGCTCCAAATTTACCAATATTTGTTAAAGAATAAAGGTACTGAAGCAAAAGCAAATGTTGCTACTTCTTCCAAAAAGTTCCAAAGAAGATCATCCTCTGGAAGTAAATCTGATCATTCTTCTTTCAAAAATAAGAGTATTAAAGAAGAAGAAAAGGAAAGGGAAAGCCATAGCTCCTGCTACAGACAAAGGCAAGGGAAAGGCTGCAGATAAAGGAACATGTTTCCACTGCAACTAGGACAGGCACTGGAAACCGAATTGCCCAAAGTCCCTCGCAGAAAAGAAAGCTGAAAAAGAAAGACAAGGTAAATAGGATTTACTAGTTGTTGAAACACGTTTAGTGGAAAATGGTTTTTCCTAGATACTAGATTCAAGAGCCACTAATCATGTTTGTTTTTATTTTCAGGAAACTAGTTCCTGGAAGCAGCTTCATAATGGTGAGATAACTCTCAAGATTGGATCAGGAGAGCTCATCTTAGCCAAAGCAGTGGGAGATATGAAGTTGTTTTTTAGAGATAGATACATTTTACTTAAAAGTGTGTTATATGTTCCTAATTGTTGTAGGAATTTAATACCTATCTCTTGTTTGCTTGAACAACTGTATAAAGTATCTTTTGTAGTAGATGAAGTATTCATTACAAAAGGAGGTATTAATATCTGTTTAGCAAATTTAGAAAACAACTTATACAAGTTAAAACCTACCAAAGTTAAGGATGTTTTTAATACTGAAATGTTCATAACAGTTGAAACTCAAAACAAAATGCAATGAGTTTCTCAAAGTACCTATCTTTGGCACTTAAGGTTTGGTCACATTAATCTCAATAGGATTTGGAGATTGGTCAAGAATGGACTACTAAATCAGTTAGAAAACAACTTTTTACGTCTATGTGAATCATGTCTTGAGGGTAAGATGACCAAAAGATCTTTTACTGGAAAAGGTCTTAGAGCCAAAGAATCCTTAGAGCTTATACATTCGGATCTCTGTGGTCTAATGAATGTCAAGGCCCGAGGAGGGTATGAATACTTTGTTAGCTTTATTGACAATTATTCTTGATATGGATACATTTGCCTGATGCATCGTAAGATTGAAACTCTTGAAAACTTCAAGGAGTACAAGGCTGAGGTTGAGAACCTATTAGGTAAAACCATTAAGACACTTCGATCAGATCGAGGTGGAGAGTACATGGACTTGAGATTCCAAGACTATTTGATAGAACATGGAACTAAGTATCAACTCTCTGCACCAGGTATGCCTCAGCAAAATGGTGTATTTGAAAGGAGAAATAGAACCTTGTTGGACATGGTTCAATCGATGATGAGATATGCTGAGTTGCCTGGTTCGTTTTGGGGATATGCAATAGAGACTGTTGTATACATTTTGAAAAATGTTCCCTCGAAAGAGTTTTGGAAACACATAATGAGTTATGGAGAAGATGTAAAGGTAGTTTGCGTCACTTCAGGATCTAGGGATGCCTACCACATGTGTTGGTGCAAAACCCAAAGAAGTTAAAACACCATTCGAAATTCTGCCTATTTGTAGTATATCCCAAAAAAACGAAAGGTGGTATGTTTTATGATCCTCAAGATAATATATTATTTGTATCGACAAATACTATGTTCTTTGAGGTAGACCACAAGAGAGATCATAAACCCCGAAGCAAGCTAGTATTAAACGAGATTTCAAATGAAACTACAGAAAAATCAACAAGAGTTGTTGATCAGTCGCATCTTTCTCAATAGTGTAGAGAGCCTCGACGTAGTGGGAGGTTATTCATCAGCCCGACCGTTACATGGGTTTAAGTGAAACCCAACTCGTCATACCTGATGATGGGATAGAGGATCCATCGTCCTATAAACAGGCAATGAATGATGTGGACCGGAATCAGTGCATTAAAGCTATGGACCTCGAAATGGAGTCATTGTATTTCAATTCAATCTAGGAACTTGTAGGTCAACAAGATGAGGTGAGACCTATTGGTTGTAATTGGATCTATAAGAGGAAACGAGATCACGCCAGTGAGGTACATACCTTTAAGGCTCGACTAGTGGCTAAGGGTTATTCCCAGGTTGAGTGGGTGGACTATGAAGAAACCTTCTCTCATGTTGCCATGATAAAGTTGATTAAAATACTCTTATCTATTGCCACATATTATGACTATGAAATATGACAAATGGATGTCAAGACTTCTTTTCTGAATGACTATCTTGAAGAGAGTATCTATATGACTCAACTGGAGGGGTTTATTGAACGGGTCAAGAGCAAAAGGTTTGCAAGTTTAAAAATCCATTTATGGGTTAAAATAAGCATCTAGATTCTAGAATATGAGATTTGACGCTACGATCAAATCTTATGGTTGTGAACAGAATGTTGATGAACTTTGTGTCTACAGAAAGATCATTAACTCAGCTGTAGCTTTCCTGGTGTTATATGTAGATGATATCCTTCTCATTGGCAATGAGTAGGATTTCTAACTAACATAAAATAATTGCTATCGAACGAATTCCAAATGAAAGATTTAGGAGAGGGTCAGTTTGTTCTTGGAATCCAAATAGTTTGGAATCATAAGAACAAAACATTAGCCATGTCTCAAGTATCGTATATTGGCAAGATGTTGTCTAGATATAAGATGCAAAATTCCAAACGAGCGTAATTACCTTTAGACATGGGATTCATTTGTCTACGGAAGAGTATCCTAAGACACCTCAAGAAGTTGAGGATATGAGACGTATTTCCTATGCATCAGCAATTGGTAGTTTTATGTATGTCGTTAAGAATATCCTCAAGTATCTTAGGAGAACGAAGGGTATGTGCTTGTGTATGGAAGTAAATATTTGATTCTTACGGGATACACTAACTCGTGTTCACTCTACATGAAGAAGCCATAGTTTGGAGGAGTATTAAGCAAAGTTGTATTGTAGACTCCACCATGAAAGCTGAGTATGTAACTGCTTGTGAAGCATCAAAGGATATTGTTGATCCGTTTACGAAGGCCCTCTCAGCTAAAGTGTTTGAGGGTCATCTACAGAATCTAAGACTCAGAGTTTTATAATCTAGGGCAAGTGGGAGAAAATCTTGGGTAAGAGATGCCCTAGTTTATTGTATTTATTGTTTTTTCTCTCTCGACTCAATAACATATGTACACCACTGGAGTTTTAGTCCAAGTGGGAGTTTGTTGGGTTTTATGACGTAAAACTCACGCTATGTAAACTTTGTGAACATATTCTTATTTTCAATAAACTTGTTATTGAAGTTATTCAGTAAATTTATTATTGAATAAGTAAATTGATGAGTATAACTCTATAAATCCAATAACCTAAGAACCCATGGGTATAGTATGAGGACTTGGACTTTATGTGGAGACATAAAAATGGATCAAGTTCGAGTCAATAGCCAAAATGGTCTCTAATATATAGATTAGGCTGCGTACCTTATCCTGGGGTCACTATAGGGCGTGGCTCATTTTGTATATGATACAAACGATGTGATCCAGAATCATTCATTTGGAGACATGTGAATGGGGGCATTCTATGTAAAGAGTTTACATAAGATCGGACTGCGAAATAGTCACTGTTTCTTTATAACACCGTTTACTGATAAACACTGACTTATTTCATACTTGATGACCTAGGTAACTCAATCTTAATCCTGAGCTAACTATGAACTCCTGTTTATTCAGGATTATCTTTAGATCTGCATGGGTGAGAGAGGCTCATCATCGCCTGCTCAATATGCCTCCCATTTCAAGGGTAAGACCGGGTAGATAGCTGGGGACATGGTCGTGCAAGTTGAAATTCACTCCTACCCGACTTTATGGATAGTAGAGAGGTTGTTCCCTTAAATGCTGATTTCAGGTCTTGAACAATTGGCCCACCCTCTCATTCGCCCGAGAGGGACTCCGTTTGATGGTAAGACCACAAACCAATTGTTCATTAAAGGGTCAATGGTACTTACGGAGCAAGAAGTAATCAAGGGGTAAAACGGTAATTTTGACTAGCTAAGATTACGAACAACCTGTGAAGAGTCAACTTGCTAATCATGGTTATATCAAATGGATAGAAATATATCTATAATGAGGAGAGTGCAGCTACAAGCTTTAGTGGAGTGACCTGTTAGTTAACGAATGTTGGTTAGCTTGGTTAAAGAGTTTAACCAGTTAATCTTGGATCGTTGGAGCTCATGATCTATAGGTCCATTAGGTCCCTCGGCTAGTTCACATCGAATAAGACCTTAAAATAGTGAAGTGCATGGATTTGAAACGTTCAAATTTGATTAAGGGAGTGAACATTAAATATATTAGATATATTTAACATCTCAACGTTTAATTGCGAATCAAACGTACAAGAAAAGTTAGAAACAATATTTAAATGAGATTTAAATATTATATATATGAATAGAGATTCATATTCGAAAAAATTATTTTTTCGAAAA
>JAOANK020000042.1:1480728-1497716 GCA_026257165.2 Telfairia occidentalis | reverse complement strand
CCACTAAAGAGATTTTAATTTCAATTTAAAATCAATTTTAACTAATTAATAACTGGTCATGAGTTCCAACGATCTAAAATTAACCGGTCAAACTCTTTAACCCAGTTAACCAACATTCGTTAGCTATCGGGACACTCCACTAAAGCTCGTAGTTGCACTCTCCTCACTGTAGATATATTTTTGTCCACTTGATGTAACCATGATTAGTAAGTCGATCCTTCACAGGTTGTTCATAATTACAGCTGAGTCATAATTACCGTTTTACCCTTATAATGACTTATTGCTCCTTAAGTCCCACTGATTCTCTAATAAACAATTAGTTTGTAGTCCAACCACCAAACTGAGTCCCTCTTGAGCCAATGAGAGGGGTGGGGCTCTATGTTCAAGACCTGGAATCAGCACTTAAGGGAACGACCTATCTATTATCCCTAGAAACGGGTAGAAGTAAATTTCATCTAGCATGACTATGTCCTCAGCTATCTACTCGATCTTACCCCTGAAATGAGAGGTTTATTGAGTCGGTGAAGTCAGGTCAAGCTATCACCCATGCAGATCTAAGGATAATCCCGAATAAACAGGAGTTCATAATTAGCTTAAGATTAAGATCGAGTTACCTAGGTCATCGTAATTGAAATAGTCAGTCTTAATAGTAAATGATGTTATAAAGTAAAAGTGACTATTTCTTGGTTTAGTCTCATGCAAACTCATTGCATGGGATGCCCCCACTCACATGTTTTCACATGAACGATTTAAGAACAGATCGTTTCTATCAAATACAAAATGAGATGCATCCATAGTGTCCTTAGGATAAGGTACCCAGCTTAATCCATATACTATAGACCGTTTTGGTTATATATTTAAAATTGATCCACTTTTA
Organism: Telfairia occidentalis; assembly: GCA_026257165.2. Classification (NCBI taxonomy): domain Eukaryota; kingdom Viridiplantae; phylum Streptophyta; class Magnoliopsida; order Cucurbitales; family Cucurbitaceae; genus Telfairia; species Telfairia occidentalis. The sequence continues at coordinate 1,496,839 of JAOANK020000042.1, read as the reverse complement.
TGTCTGCATATAGTTTAAGTACTCATACTATAGCCATGGGTTCTTAGTTTATTGGATTTAGGGTTATATTAACAACAATTCACAAATTCAATAATTGAATAACATCGATAACAACTTTATCGATAATAAAAGAATATGTTTAATGTTTACAAACCACGAGTTTTAGGACATAAAACCCAACAATTAGATCCACTCGAGGAGGAGTAGATAGCTTTCAAGTGTCAAGTGAATGACAATGAGCTATGGCACAAGAGGTTGGGACACTTTCTTCAGAAAGGGTTGCAGTATCTGCAGAAGAATGAAATGGCAATAGAAATACCAGTTCGGGAGGAGCTGAAAACAAACTCCAAAGCTTGTTTGACTGAGAAGCAAACAAGGCTTCTATTCAAGAAGTCAACCTCGAAAGCAACTGAAAAACTACAGCTCATCCACATCGATTTGTGTGAACCTCAACCAACCCTCTCACTAAATGGTAATAGGTATTTCATTATTTTTATTGATGATTATACCAGGATGTGTTGGATTTACTTCATGAAGCAGAATTTCAAGGTAGCTAAAGTGTTTCAAAAATTTAAAAGATGGGTTGAGAATCAGAGTAGCTGCAAGATTCAAATGGTGAAGTCTGATAATGAGACTGAATACACATCATAAAGGTTCAATTCCTTTTGTGAAGAAGTTGGGATAGAGCATCAGCTCACTACTTCATATCTCCACATAAAATAGAGTCAGTGAGAGGAGGAACAAGAGTATTATGGAGATGGCAAGTTACATCTTGCATGAGAAGAACCTGTCAAAAGAGTTTTGGAGTGAAGTAACAAACACAATAGTCTTTCTATTGAATCGATTGCCTACAAGGGTATTGGAGAAGAAGACATCCTATGAAGCTTGGTTTAATACTAAACCAACACTAATAAATTTGAAGGTATTTGGTTGTTTGTGCTATTCTCATATTCCACAGGTGAAGAGAGACAAGTTGAGTGAGAAGGTAGAACTAGGAATCTTTGTAGGCTATAGTATGGTGTCCAAAGCCTACAAGATCTATCAACCTCACACAAAGTCGATGGTGTAAGTGAGGATATTCAATTTTTGGAGGATGAGAAGTGGGACTAGACAAGACAAATAGAAGGAAGCAACAAGAAGTGAAACTGAGTATGAGACTAGACCACTAAGTGAAGTGTATGAAAGAAGTAGTGTAGCTGTGTTAGATCTTGCAAGATATGAAGAAGCTAAAAGAGATCAAAAGTAGATGAAGGCAATGAAAGAGAAACTGAGTATGATAGAAAAGAATAAGACATGAGAGCCGAGGGAGAGGTATGCAAGCAGAAAAGTGATTGGTGTCAAATGAGTTTTCAAAACCAAATTGAATTCAGATGGCTCCATAAACAAGCCCAAGACTAGGTTAGTGGTGAAAGGGTATGCACAAGTCTAAAGAGATGATTTCTTCAAGACTTTTAAACTTGTTGCTAGGATGGACGCAATCAGACTACTACTGACTGGGTCAGCTCAGCATGGATGGAAGGTGAATCAGTTGGATGTGAAGTCAACATTCCTAAATGGATAATTAGAGGAAGAGATCTATGTCGAGCAACCAAATGGGTTCATCACACTAGGACAAGAACAAAAGTTTATTTGTTGAAGAAGGCTCACTATGGGTTGAAGCAAGCTCTCAGGGCATGGTAGAGTAAGATAGATGAACAGTTGCTAAACTTGGGTTTTGTGAAGAGGCTAAGTGAATTCAGGTATTGATATTGTGATTGTGTCTCTCTATGTAGAAGAGTGTGAACACTCCCATGATTCAGAAAGAGAAGTTGCAGAAGGCTGATGGAGAAGAACCTGCAGATGAAAGTATGTATAAAATAGTTGGATGCCTCATGTATCTAACTTCCACTAAACCTGATATCATGTACTCTGTAAGTGTTTTATCTAAATTTTTTCACTGTGCAAGCAAGAATCATGTGGTTGCTGCAAAGAGAGTTATGAGAAATCTAAAAGGCACAATATATTTTTGGATCAAATTCAACAACGTTGAGAGTTTTGAGTTGCAGGGTTACTAAGATAGTGATTGGTTTGAGTAATTAGATGTTATGAAGAGTACTTCAGTGTATTGTATCACTTTTGGCGTAAGGTGTTTCTCATGGTATTTAAGAAAGCAAGATATAGTGGCTCAGCCAGCTGCAAAAGTTGAGCTTATTGCAACAACTGCAATAGTGAACCAAACTGTTTGGTTGAAGAAGTTGAAGCATGATTTGCATATAAAGCAAGAAGACGGTCTAAATGTGTTTGTGGATAATCAAGTCGCTCTAGATATTTCATTGAATCCAATTTTTTATGGGAGGATCATGCATTTTAAGAACAAGTATATGTTCTGAGAGAGATGCAGAAGGAAAAAGTGCAGGTAGTCCATTACAACTCAAAGGAGCAAATAGCAAATATCTTCACTAAGTCTTTTAGAGTTGGTCGTTTCAAGCTCTTAAGAACAAGCTAGGTGTTTGCAACATTTGAGTCGGGAGGAGAATGTTAGTTGACTCATGTTACAATAGAATTAGTCTAAAGTCCTAGTTTTTAGGAAATTTGACTGATTTTTAGTTCAACTTAGTTGTTATTCTTGTAGAATTTTTGTATAAATTGAATAGTTATTGAATGGAAATTCACACTTCCACAATTCGTTCTCTTTTTCTCTAAAAGAATAATTAGAACTATGAATAGTAACTATTACTAAATATTATTAATTAGTCTATTAACATATTTTATGTTATAGATTTTGTATAATTAACATTTTATAATATTATATAATTTATTTATAATATATTATGTTAGGTTTGTTTTCATTTTTACAAAAACAAAATGAGTTTATAACATGAAATACTATACTTCATAGTTCTTTAAAAAAAAAAAACAAAATAATTTTCACTTCTAAACTTATCATGTTGTATCAATTTTTACCCTAAACTTTCAATTTCATTGAATTAAGCATCAAACTTAGATTAATATTGCAATCTTAACCCTAAACTTGAAGAAGTGTTGCAATGTTTACCCTTCAATAATTTTTTGCTCGAAAGATCGTTAAAAAGATATGAGTATCTATAATCAATGAATTATAAAATATACATAAATAGCAAAATTGAATGAATTTCAAATAAAAATAATATTATAGCTAAATTTTTTGTTGAAATTTATGAGTTCTTGCAAAGTTATTCAATAATTAATTTATGCATTAATCAAACTTAATTTTGTGCAATACTTGATTTTATTGAAAAATGAATTAGTGAAAATTGAATAGAGGATTAAGATTGCAATACTTATATAAGTTTATGGCCAATTTGATGAAATTAGAAGTTAGTCGGTAAATTGAAACAACTTGACAACTTGAAGAGTAAAAATTTATTATTTTTTTCTTTTTCTTTTTCTTTTTTTCTCTTTTTAAGTGTAATTTTGCATTTGCATATTTAAAATTTAAAATCTGGAAATACTAGGAACATTAAAAAAAAAAAAAAGTTGTTTTCAGAATTTATATGTTTGAATCACATAATTTAGAAACAATTTTAAAAAATAAACTCACCAAAACAGATATCACGGAATTCATTTGATTAATCTAAAAAAAAGAAATAGAATTCGCATTGCATACCAAACAAATCCTAAACAACCCTAACTTTTAGCTTAATCTTTCTAACTTTTTTTTTTAAAGTTGAGTTCGTTTAATCCTTTGACTTTAAAAAGTTATAGTTGAGACCTTAAATTTTCAACTTGTATTTAGTTAGATCTTTGTTATTTACTCAATCAGTTAAATACTCACATGACACATTAATTGTATTGATTATTTAATGTATATTCCGTGGCGACAACAAAAGCTTGTCAATTGGCTAATTTCAGCCATGGGACTAATGAGATGGGGTTTAGGGCTTGGAGAATTCAATCTAAATTATTCTATATACTCCTTCATTTGGTTTAAATATTATTTTGGTCGTTATATTTTCAGCTTTTGTTCATTATGCATTGTAAGTCATGGATACTTTAAGTTGGTATTAATTTGAAATAATTGATCAATGAACTACAATACAAAAATTTAACAATAAAAATCAAAACAAGTATTTATAAAAGTTTCAAAATAAAACTAAAACATAAAAATTAAAATAAAATAAGTATAAAAATTCAGAAACCAAAATAAAAATTTTAACCTAACAATGACTACTTCATAAAAAAAAAAAAAATTCAATGAAATTGTCACAAGTGTGGCTCGTCTCTCATAATCGTTGGATGCATACTCAAAAATCTCGTTAATGTTATTTCATTAAATCAAGTTCCAGTGTAATTTGGCTGGGTTTTCTTTGTGAATAAGGTCAATGGAAAAGATAAAGCAGAGTTTTTTTTTTCCTATCCCCCAATAACTTTGGATGGAGTTCCCCTGAACAAAGCAAGTAGGTCGCATGCAGTATGAAAAAGTATTAATTACTATGAACAAAAGTGAAGCACCAGAATCCTAACTTTACTGAAATATGATTTCAATATCAAAATTTTTCGTTTTCTTCTACAACTCATCAATTTTCATCTCAATGTCATGTTCATACTTCAACCTTTTGGGCTGCTGGGATGAATTATTGCTTGGTCCTGCATCATGATTATCAGAACCTCTCTTAGTCCCAACTCCTCCTTCATCTCCAGTTGCATTTTCAACTCCATTTATGCCATCGACATCGTCGTTTGAAGCCGAAGCACACTCTAACATCTGTCTGCCGACATACTTGTCGAATACGAGCGAGATGCCAATCTTCTTCACATTGATTTCAGCTCCAAAATCAACAATGATCTCCACTTCATCGCCTCCTTCCATCTTGAATGTTTTGTTTAATAAATGGCCTTGCCACAGATGATCTTTAGTTGACATTATTACATCATTGGTAAGACATTTGTTGGTTGTAATGACACTCTTTGTATAATTTATGACGGATAGGCTGGAAAGATCAGTCGATATTACGTTGTCAAGACAAGAAGAATAAACAATGCACACAATAAAGCCTTCTAAATTGCAATCGGTGAATTGAGGAACATCAAAAAATACTGAATGACCCTCATCCTTGTATGCAAACCAATCTGGAATTTCATTGCCTGGAAGACAAACTCCCCCAAACCCAGTCACTGTCCACCCCTGTTCAAAATGAAAGGAAGCAGATGAGAAAATGCTTTTAATAATGGTATCATTTTGGTCTCTAAACTTTCAAATATTTTGTTTTAGTTCTAACTCTACGTACAAAATTATTTTAATCTTGCTATTAATTTTGAATAAAGTATTGGATATAAATATATGATAAAAGCACATACATCATTTATCTAATTAATAGACATTTACAGGTTTATATAAGTATTTCAAACTACATGTAGTAAGTCTGGTGTCAGATTTCCCAATGGATTTAGATGCTTATTAAATGATGAATGAAAAACTAACAATAAGGATTAAATTAGTTTCTTATTCAAAGCTTAGGAACTAAACCAAATAAATAAATAAAAATTGAAAGCGTAGGAACTAAAACAATAACAGGTATGAAAATTTAAAACCAAAAATAGAATTTAAACCTATAATCATTAAATGATGTCTGAATTATTTTGGAGAGAGAGATAACCTGCAGAATGGTTTCCTTGAATGAATCTGTCATCTTGCTACACCCCTCCATGTGAATGACTCGAACAGAGTCCAAAAGTTTGTCCAGGCCAGGAATCTCAACAAGTTTGGGGCAGTTATTGACAGACAAAGTTTCCATATGCTTGACCTTTGATAGATCTGATGTGCTTTCTAATGAAGTGCAATTTGATGCATACAACCTACGCAAATCCAGTGGTAAATCTGGGATGGATTGAAGCTCTGTGCAACGGTCCAACCAAAGAGTTTGAAGTTTTGAAAGGCCACTAATGCTTGATGGTAGGCTACGAAATGAATTGTCCTGCAAATCCAACTCTATCAAAGAAACCAAGCTCCCTATATCTTTTGGAATTGTGTTATTTGACAAGTTGCAATTGTTAAGACGTAGTGTTCTTAGAGAGTTAAGACCTTGTAAAGAAGAAGGGAGCACAATAGAATTTGGATATTTCTTTGGTGAAATCCAAGACCAGAAGAGTGAAGGGAATGATTTGGATGGAGGTCCTTTACACCCACATAGAGATAAATATCTGAGATTCTTCAACTTTACAATTGTAGAAGGAACATGTTGTATAGCAGTGTCATCTGCAATTAGAGTTATCAATGATTCCATTTCTCCTAAATCCTCTGGCAAAGTATTAAACCTTGAGCACCCAGATAGAATAAGAGTTTCAAGAGATTTCAACATGGAGAAACTCTCTGGAAGCGACTTGAGGCATTTGCAGTCTTTCAAATTTATGAATACAAGTCTTTTCAGTTCTCCAATAGAAGGGTGCAACTCAACTAAACTCTTGCAATTTTTGAGTTTTAGTTTCTCGAGATTGGGAAGCTTTGAGAAATCCGGAGTATGCGTCAAGTAATCAGAATGACTAAGATTAAGAATTTTTAACTTCTTGAGAAACTGTTTACAAAGGCCAGAAAAAACAATTTAAAGGGAGAAATGTATAATATCATAGTTTGATATTAAATATGGAAAGTATAAAACAATGTGTACCTTGGACTCCTTCCAAAAGAATCTGATCTGGCTATATCTCAAGTCAATAGCAACTAATTTCTCCAAATGAAAGTCCTTTGGCAAGAACTTCAAAGGGAATCCATGCCAACAAAGCCATCTTAACTCTTTGGAAAGATGCTTGAAGTCTCCAGTCAAGTTGACAAAATTAAGTTGGAGTAACCTCAAATTTTGCATTTCATTAAATGCTTTCGTACTTAGCTTTTCCTTGCTAAAACTTGATAAGTTTAAAGTTAGTCCTTCAATTGCATCAGTTCCCTGTTAATCAAAACTGCCATGAGAGAAAACACTTGAAAGTTTGTTGTAAAGGAAAGCATCTACAATCAAAGGAGGAAAAAAACCCAACATTTGCATTCAAAAGCATCCCAAATATCAGAAGGAGCTAAACAGAAAGAAACTTTATAAGAAAGGTCTTTTACCTTTTGTCTTGTGAGTACAGAAAGTACTTCATCATGAAGCAAAAGTCTGCTATGCTTTTCAGGCTCTTTCGGGAACTTTTCGCGAACAATTTCTCGCCCCATGTCTCTCAGTAAATCGTGCATCATTAGTTTGTTTCTGTCACCAATTGTCAGAAGGCATCTTTGAAGGAGGACACTGATTCCAATTTTTGGAAAAAAGCCACAACCATCCAACACTTGTACAACATAGTTTCTGTCCATTCCAATAAAAAAACATGACACATCAAGGAATATATCCTTATATGTGTGATCACTAAGGCCATCAAAACTGATTCTAAGCTTTCTTTGAATCTGATCATCCGGAATTATCTTCAACTTGTCTAATGCATCTTCCCATTCGGGTATGCTTCTGCCAAAAAGGAAAGAGCCCAAGACTTCAAGGGCCAATGGCAGTCCTCCAGAATACTTAACAACACATTTTGATAGTTCATGATAATCTTCATAAGGATAGCTATTACGAAAGGCATGCCAACTAAAGAGTTCAAGAGCTTCATTGTCATCCATTTCATCCACTGAACATATTGCATCTACTTCAAGTTGTTTTAGCAAATGCTCATCCCTAGTGGTTATAACAATTCTACTTCCCGAACCAAACCACTCACGGCTTCTTGCTATTGCATTTAATTGGCCTATTTGATCTACATCATCTAATATCAAAAGCACTTTTTTCTGACGAAGTCTTTCTTGCAGAACTACCATTCCTCGATCAACATTTTCCAACTTCGTCTTGCTAGATTTTGAGATAGAACGGAGAAGTTGTTCTTGTAAGCGAACATGACCATCAGGTTGCTTCGAGGTTTCTTTAATATCGGCAAGAAAACATCTCCCTTCAAAGTTGTGATAAAGTTCATTGTAAACTGCTTTCGCAATGGTTGATTTTCCCATTCCTCCCATCCCCCAAATTCCCACCATGCGCACACCATCTGATCCAATATCTAGCTGTGATGTGATGACTTTTGTACGAGATTCAATTCCCACTGGATAAAGGGCTACAAATAAGTATGTGCTGTTGAGTTCCTTCGATATCTTTTCAACTATTAACCTGATAAATTTTGCCTCATGTCTGCCATGAACCATTTAGATTTACTCAAACTACAGAATTAAAATTCCTACAACGATGTATATATCTAATTACCAAATGGCAATATACAAAATTGCAATGCTTGTGTGGTCTATCACTTTACTTATTATGCACATTTTCTCAAATACAATGGCTAAAAACATTTCTCCTACAACATGAGCATAGCTTACTTGGTTAAAAACTTACCTCCTTCCGTAAAGATCCAAGGTTTAGAACAATTAAAAAATTAAAACAAAAACAAATTCTACCGTATGAAATAAAAACTAATGGCTTAATAAATATTTTAGTACGTGATGTTTTTCGGTTTGGCTTCAATTAGTTTATTTGATTAAAAAGTTTCAATCTGATCCTCTACATTTCAACATTTTTTTAATTAAACCTTTTTTGTTGCTGGATGTTAAATGTGGATTATGGTAAGTTTACGTCACATGATAGGTAATGAATTGATAGAAATATGGAGAAGAAATTAAGAATTGGAAGAGAGGAAAAATTGAAATTCCTACCCATTTATTAGAAATTGGGATGTAGAATTATAAATTTCTCTCCTAGATTACTTAATTCTTTATCTAAATTTCTGTCAACTAATGTAGACATAGTTATCATGTCACGTCAATAATTGAAAAATATTAAAACATAATTGACTCAATTGAAAAAGAAACGCCAATAGGGAGTAGAGGAATTGAATAAGGAACTGGAGGAAGAAATGAATACCCATCCGCGACGTTTCTCAAATCCCAACCAGATAAATTTGCAGCTTCAGTCAAGGCCATTCTCCACCTAAGAACTCTATCGATGTCGAAGAAGAAACGCTGTTCATGTCGAAGAAACGCCTCTTCAAATCTCCCCGTCTGCTTCCTCACAGTGGAGGGATCAACATCGTAGAAAATCGGGAGAACCAGTTGCCTCAAAGTTCTCCTACACTCCATAATCTTCACGACCTCCTCCAAACACCATCGCGAATCGGCGTAATTCTGAGAGAAGACAACAACAGCGACCTTAGATCCTTGGATTGCCTGCTCGAGCTCCGAACTAATGTGTTCGCCTCGTCGGAGCTCTTCATCGTCTCGAAAGACGTTGATGCCAGAATCTCTCAATGCATAGTAGAGATGATCGGTGAAGTTCTTGCGCGTATCCTCGCCTCTGAAACTCAAGAAAACATCATAGATCCAACCGCCGTCTTGAGCTCTGAGCTTATCGGCCATGGCCGCAACGCAAGCGAAGTCAATTACGAGAAATTTTGCTTAAAACTGAAATGGAGAACGCGTACTGAGACTGACTCGGACGCCCGAAACTTGCAAATTGCAATTGCATTACACAAAAGTCTTCTCTTCTCTTCTGTGCCACTGCAAGAATTGCGTGCAGCTCATGCACGCTGGCTTCATCTCGACTATTTTTATTCTAAAATTTGTTTAAATTTTAAAATGTTGCTTTTAAAAAAAATTCATTCAACTTTTTTTTTCTTTTGGAGGGAATAAAAAAAAGTTTAATTTCTAAGGAAAGTTTCTTACATGTTATAAAAGTGAAAAACAAGCCAAAGAAATGGTGAAGAAGCGAGAATAATTTTTTTTTTTTTTAAATAGTTATCAAACAAGATTTTAGAATAAAAAATTGAAAAAATAGTGTAGATAAATTTTAAGGAGAAATTTTGTTTGTTTTAAAAAAAAAAATTGTAAAATCCACACTTTAATTGTAGGAACATTTTTCTTAAAATAGTTTTGTTACAATAATTTCATTTATTCGAATAATAATATTTATTCTAATTATTTATGAAGAATGTTTTTTAATTAGAAATAAAAAGAAATAACTAATCCCTCAAGAGTTGACTCGCAAGTCTTTGTTTTTAGTCAAAATAAGAAAAAGACGACATCCAACTTGTCAAATTGGAAAGATTTGCCACTCACTTTTAGGGAGAAAAAAGTCCACAGCCAACAGGCTGTCCCGGCATCGCAAACTTGGTGAAGAAAATAAACAATATTCTTGGTTTGTTTGTTTTTTCTTAAATGTAACTTCAAATTTGAGGGAGGGGATCAATTAAACTAAAAAATAAAAATCATATAATTCAGAGGTGGAAATTCCAACTTTCAAGCCTAGAAAACGTTATTGGTATCTTTCTTAATCCATATTTGGTATAACTTTATTAAGAAATATTTTTAAGTAAGACATTTATTATATAAGATTTTTGAAAGAAAATTAATTAAATATTTGGAGTGTGTTTGGTATGACTTTTAAATTGTTCGTTGATGGAAAAAAAATATTTTTTTTTTCTAAAATTAACAGTGTCTGGTTAAAAGTTAGAAGAATACTTTTAACTAATTAAAAATGATTTTTAGGTTTTTTAATATTAAAAATGGTTTGAAAATGTATAAAAAATATAAGATACATTTAAAGCTTTTTTAAATAAAGCATTTAATTAATTTTCTTCCCAAAATACTTATATAATAAATGTTTTACTTTAAAACATTTTTTTAAAAAGTTATACTAAACTTGCACTAAATTTTAAAAAGCTTTGATTTTCGATCATCGGGGCAATATGCCCAATCGGCATCAGATTATGTAGTTATAGATAAGTCTGTTGATGAAGTAAGATGAAGACCTTGATTTATTATTCCTTTAAGATAACGTAGGACTCTTTTTATTGCTTGCCAATGAGTAGTAGTAGGAGCTTGCATGAATTGACTTGGCCGATTAACAATAAAGGATATGCATGGTCCCGTGTGGGTGAGATATTGGAGTCCTCCAATGGCACTTATGTATAGTGTGAGATTGTCGATTGGGTGACCATCATGAGTGGAGAGGTGTTTTCTATGAATAGCTAGTGTTGTGGTTGATTTTAGATTTTCAAAACCAAGCTTCTTTAAAAGAGTGGTGATGTATTTTTGTTAAATAAGATATAAACCATTGCTGTCTCGATACACCTCGATGCCAAGAAAGAAGTTAAGGTGACCTAAGTCCTTCAAGGCATGGAGCTTGCTGATGAAATGTTGATTTAGTGTAGAGTTTTTTCCTGTTACAATAATGTCGTCAACATAGATTAGAAGAAAAACCCTGAGATCGCCTTGGAGAAAATAGAACAAAGAGGAGTCGGCCCGAGAGTTAACAAAATTTCAAAACAATAGTGTTGAGCATAGTTTGTTAAACCATTCTCGAGGAGCTTGTTTAAGCCCATATAAGGACTTTCGAAGTTTGTAGACAAAGTGAGACTTAGAATGATCGATAAAACCAACTAGTTGTGACATATAAACATCCTTCTGAAGATCACCATTAAGGAAAGCATTATTAATGTCAATTTGTCGGAGTTCTCGATTGTGGGAGATATCCAATGTGAGTACAATGCAAATGATAGAGGGCTTGATCACTGGATTGAATGTTTCTATAAAATCAATTTCAGGTCATTGATGAAAGCCCTTGGCAGCCAGTTGCGCTTTATGCTTGGATATGGAGCCATCTGGGTTGGCTTTGACACGGAAGACCCATTTGTTTCCAACAAGACTATAGGTAGATGATGGTGGTACTAGATCCCAAGTATGGTTTTGAATGAGAACATTGTACTCTTCACGCATAGCAGATTACCAAACCTATGAATCCAAAGCCTCCTTCACTATTCTCAATTCTGCATAGGGAGAAGGAGTGGAGATGTGTGTGAGCGATAGGTAGGCCTTGGGCTTAAATATGCCACTTTTGGCTCGAGTTTGCATAGGATGATTATTGGTGTGTACAAAAGATATGGCTTGATTTGATGGGTCTTGGGTATCTAGAGTTGAATTATGAGAATTTGGAGGGCTTTTGTTGTGTTAGGAAAACCATTGGCAAAAGGAAATTCACTCTCATTAAAGACAACGTGTCGAGATATATAAATTCATCCAGTAGGGCTGAGACATTTACAATCTTTGTGTTGTTCAGAGAAACCAATGAAAACACACTTGGTGGAGTGAAAACTGAATTTTTGGTCGAGATAGGGTCGGAGGTAAGGAAAAGAGGCACAACCAAATACCTTGAGAAAATTATAGTCAAGAGGGCGATTGAAATTTTTTTCAAAAGGAGAGAGATTTTTTAGTGTGGGAGTTGGAAGCCGGTTAATGATGTAAACATGGGATTAAAAGCTTCCCACTTAAGTTTGAGAGGCATGGATGATTGAGCCAGAAGAGTGAGACTCATTTCCACTATGTGGCGATGTTTTTACTCAACTTTTCTGTTTTACTCACTTGTATGAGGACACGTGTGATGAAAAAGAATGTCATATTTTTCTAAATTAAAAATGAAAGATCAAAATTCTTCTCCCCAATCCGATTGGAATTTTTGTATTTTGCTATCGAGATAATTTTCTGCTTGATTTTTTAATTTGATGAAGGTATTTAGGGCATCAGATTTATGTTTTAGGGGATATATGTAAGTAAATCTAGTGAAATCTTCAACAAAACAGATATAAAAACAATATCTCGAAGATGAAAATACTGGTGCTAGGCCCCATAGATAAGTGAAGACAAGTTCCATAGGCTTTGAAGTATGTGTTTGGAATATAATTTGGATTGAGAAGTAGTGGTGGTGGTTGATTGAGGGTAGACAGCAGCCTCCAATTGGTACAGACCATCCCTAAGTCTTCCTTGTAGTAGGATTCTCCCAGTTGTTTTGTCCTTCACCAAGCAAAAAGTAGAGTGAAATTCAACAAAGACTTCATTGTCAGATGTGAGTTTAGATATACTCGACAATTTTTTGTGTAATCTTTGAAACATGAAGAACATTTTTGAGAAGTAGTAAAAGAGTTTTAGTATCAGGACATGGCAAGGCTATTTTTAACCGAGATCAATTACCTACTACCAAAAATTCATTACCACCATATTCTATTTTTTTATGAAGATTATTTGCATCAGCTGTAGTATGTGTCGTAGCTCCACTATCAAGATACCACGCTCTATCATTGACAGTTTCATAGATGGCTGTGCATGCAGCATTTTGACCATTTCCATTTGAGCCATTTAAGTTATTTGAGCTGTTGTTGGAGCTGAAATGTTTATCAAATGTATGGTGACAAACAAAAGTTGAGTGCCGATATTTACCACATACTTGACAAGTGGGGTTGGAATTATTTTTGTATCTACCTCCTCTTCCTCTTGATCTTCCTCTGCCTCCTCTTTGGTTGAAGTTCTGATTCCTCTGGATTTTGAGTTATGTTGAAGTCATTTCCTCCTTGTTTTTGAATAACGTAGTTTGTTGTTAGGTTTAACATTTCACCACTATTGTGCACTGAATTCATATATTGTAGAGTGCTTTCAAAAGTGATTAGCATGGCTTGTAGTTCTTGCCACGTGATGTCCCCTTTTCCATTAATCTGACATATTATAGGAAGATATTTTGAGTCAAGACCAGTTAAAACACTAGAGACCAGAGAGCTTACAAAGATTGTTTCTCCTGCTAAAGAGAGATTTTCCCCAATTTGTTTCATAGTGCTCAAATATTAAGACATTTCATGTTGTTCTTTCTTGTGGTCTACAATGCACTTTTTAATTGATTGATTTGGGACTTGTTGGTAGATCCGTAAAGTTCTTCTAAGGCCTTCCAGACTTCTCTAGAAGTTTTAATGTTGATTACTTTAGAAGCCATAGTTAGGGTCATGAATCTGTAAAGCCGTTCGAGAAGAGCTTGGTCGATTGTCACCCAATTTTCAAATTCTTTGCTTTGCTGAAGAGTTACACTTTCATCTGAATTTGTTGTTGATGTGATTTCTGGTGGGCATGCCTTGGTTCCTAGAATGTATCCATCTAAACGTTGACCTCTCAAAACAACAGTGACCATCGATTTCCATAGCAGGAAATTATTTTCATCAAGCTTGACAGATAGCGTGGAATTAAGTAGATTTGAAAAAGGAATCATTTGGGTGTTGAAAAATGTAGGAGCAGTTGTACTTTGAATGATGGAGTTTGCTGAACTAGAGTTATTTGAGGAAGATTCAGCCACCATTGTTAGGTTAAGGATGAAGAGCATTGACTAGAGAATGCTCTGATACCAAGTTGAAATTTTGGAAGAGAGGAAGATCTCGTTAATTGATCAAAGAATAATATTATTCTATATATTTTGTGATAATTGCTCCTTAGCTTTGTATAGGCAGTTGGAGGAGAAAATGGATATAGAAGAAAAAACATATCAATGGTAAAAAAATTTAAAAGAAGGAAAGTAAATTTACAACTGTGTACACCACAACTAGTCACCAAACATGCACGTCAGTACTAAGTTGTACTGTGGTTTCTTCTTTTTCGTCAATAATTAGAGAAGACGGAAGAACAACATCTCCAGGATCCATTCTTGAAATTGAAACAAAAAAAAGAAAGAGAGAAGGAAGCTACAATAATATAAAATGGTGATTTTGGAGAGACAATTGTGTATTGCTTTGATGTTATGGAAATACAGCAATAGGCCAAGGTATTTATAAGGTGAAATACCAACTAATAGCCCCTAAAAAAGTGCCATTATTCAACCACAAATTTAAGATGAAGACTTTTTAGTATAGGGTCAAGTCCTCCCATAAAAATATGAACTGAAAATTTGACTAAAAAATAAACATAGAAAATTTCAAAAAAATGATGCACTAAATTTTAACACTCCCATTTAGTGCATGCTTACAATTAACAACACCAAGTGCAGTTCTAAACTCTTCAAACTTAGACTTCTCAATGCTTTTGTGAAAATATCTGCCACTTGGTTATTTGTAAAAATCCCTTACAGCTCGATTTGTTGATTCAACACCTGCTCTCGAATGTAGTGATGACGAACTTTTATATGCTTTTGTTCGGGCATGAAAGATAGGATTGGAAGCAAGTTTGACAACACTTTCATTATCACAATTGATATGTACAACATATTCAACTTTGCAAAACATATCTTTCATCAAACCCTCTACCACATACATTCTTGTGCAGCCAGGGTTGCTGCCACATATTCAACTTCAGTGCTGGAAAGAGAAACCACACTCTGTTTTTTGCTACACTAGGATATCGCAGCTGAACCAACACTAAAACAATAGCCTGAAGTAGAGCATTTATCATTTGCATCTCCTGCCCAATCTGCATTAGTAAATCCCTTTAGCACAAAATTTTCACATCTTCCATACATTAGACCATAATCAAGAGAGCCTTTTACATATCGTAAAATTCTCTTAGCTGCATCTAAGTGACTACTCCTTGGACATTGCATGAATTGTGAGATCACGCCAACAGAATAAGCAATTTCTGGCCTTGTAATAGTTAAATAAATTAAACTACCAACAAGTTGCCGAAACTTTGTAGCATCTTGCAGTAACTTTCCTTCATCTTTCATTAACTTGAGACGTGGTTCCATTGGAGTTGCTTTCTCTTTTGATTCCTTCATGCCAAAGTGTCGCAAAAGCTTCTTTGCATAAGCTTTTTAGGAGATGAAATATCCATTATTTGATTTTTCAACTTCCAAACCAACAAAACAACCAACTTCTCCCGACCTTTTCATCTCAAATCAAATTGATAACTCACTCTTTAGCTTAGAAATCTCAGCTTCGTTATCTCCAGTAATAATCATATCGTCCACATCAATAATACTAGCAAATGCATGTCTAATTCTAATTTAACAAATAAACTAGAATCTGCATCTCAGACTTTAAAACCACAAAAAACGATGTATTGAGCCACTTTACCGTACCAAGCACGTGGTGCTTGCTTAAGACCATACAATGCTTCTTGAGCCTGCAAACATAGTGGGGATGTTGTTTGAAAACATAGCCTTTGGGTTGTTCCATAAATACTTTGCGATAAAGATCTCTGTAAAGAAAAGCATTCTTTACATCTAGTTGCCATAGTTTCCATTTTCTAAAAGCTTCAAGAGAAAAAAATGGTTCTTAATGTTACCATTTTCGCAACTGGACTAAATGTTTCCTCATAATCCAACCCATAGCTTTGCAAAAATCCACG